>JARHVA010002541.1:1440000-1982500 GCA_037957365.1 Torreya grandis | reverse complement strand
AAAAAAGGTAGAATGCTTGAACCACCATGAAACATAGGCATCCATACACCCTCCATCATCTATATTAGGGATATATACCACTATATTCCTCTCATCTATAGGTATGGGAATGATATATGCCTCACATGGCCTACCACTATCTCTTAGCTTCACTATATCCCTAACACTTTGTGCCATACCCATGATGGTGGTGGTACACCTTGCTGAACACCGAACTACCAAGTAACTGGTTCATATTGAAACTACTCAAAAACATTGGGACACCTATCATAATACTAATAACTAACCCAAATATGACACAATTGTGTGCCATCCTCACACCAACCAATAAATCTTCTATATGGCCCCCTCATAATCAAGCCCAAAGTCAACTTGTCCATTAATATTTTGCATCTCATGGTGCTTCTATATTGTACATGACCCCTACTAACCCATATTTGTGTGTATACCTATGGGTGTGCCAAATCCACACAAGGCATCCGACTGGTCATGTAACCAAAATGTGCTAATATGCCCAACAATCAAACATAGTGGTAAATATAATCCCTCCACTAAACTCCTCACACATAAATGTGTATAGATCCTGATACAAATGAACTAACATAGTAAGGCCCAAGAATAAATCATACTATGCTTGTCAATATCATAAATAATGGCATGCATCTTATAATAAATAGAAAATATGTTATATAACATATTGAAATCTGAAGTTATAATTATAACATAGTAGAGTAAGACATCATCATAGATAAATTGAGAAATAAATTTTAACATAAGATGCATGTATAAATACAATCATATTGAGTGTCATGTCTAGATATATTTTAGTAATTAAACATGAAGTGATAAATTGAACAAAACTGAGTATCAAAAGCTTAATATAACTATTTAGGGAGGGATGCATGATATCCATCATGACATCAATAAATTGGGGAGATGTATGATATTGATCATGGCATCACAAAACAAGAAAGTAAGTGTCATATCCGTGATGCACATGACACACAATATAAGTCCAAGGGGACACATATAATGGATATATTCAAATGTCACTCACACACATAAAGACATACAAGAATAAGGCTTAAAGCTATAAACAAGGACAATTTGAAATGTTCACAATCTAAAAAATTGAATGCATACAAGACATGAAGTGAGAAGGCAAACATGAAAAAAATTCATGAATAAATGTTACTTATCAACAATAGTAACTTAGAATATCACTATATTAAACAATTTAGATATCTATTAAGATATCAATGTAATAGTAAGTGATAAATAATAATGCATTTCATGTAGCATATAGAATTAAGGTATGAATAATAATGGATAGCCAAAGAATGAAAGAACCTATGTAAAAGGATGCCCTAGTTAACTTTATGAGGTGGATGCAAGATTTAAAAGGTCTGTGTTTGTTTTGGATACAAGAATGTAGAGTTTGTGTTCATTGGGATGAGTCTAGAAGAATCAGAAAACAACACAATGCATTACTATTTGGGTAGAGCATTTTTATCTATTTACAATTTTTAATTTTGTGACAATATTATCACTTACAACTGTGTCTAGAAATGGAAACCTATATATTCTTAAAATCACTCATGTACACTTGTGAAACATTTTTTGTATAAACTATTTATAGAAAAATACTATATATATTGAGAAAAAATAAAATGGTGTAAACAAAATACACATATCATGATAGGTCCTAATTTTTATAATTTTATGGAATGTTTGTAACTTTTGTATTTTGTTCATTTATGGTATGATTAGCAAAGAAACCATGCACAAGGAAGGAGGATACTATAGTCTAAAGATCACATCAAGGTTATGCCTATGTTTAATCCATGTATCATATGTGAAAAAATCCACACTTACATTCTCATATTTATCTTGCATATTAGTCATGACATTCCAATCATATTCTGTATTATTGGTATTGTGTTTGGGATTGGGATATGCCATTTTGATTATCTTTTATATATGTGTATGAATTACTCATTGTACCATATATTTGAGTTATTTTCTTGAATTTTTATTTATCTAGAGTATTTTTATCATTGTTATGATCTTGGATCTCATTCTAGACTATGGAAGAATCATGTATCATTGCTTGAGTACTAGGAAGAGAAGTAATTTGTGCTTTGAATAATTGACTTGAAGATGTAACCAAATATTTTTTAGGATGCATATTATCTTTTTCCTTGATGTATGGAGTAGATATAATACTTGGATCCTTAAAAACCATATTTGTACCACTAGAATTTGTAGGAACATTTGAATTTTGAAATTACTTCACAAGAAATCCTTTCACAAAGGCACTTTCTTTTTTATCTTGAAATTTATCTTGCTTTTTATGTGACATTTTCTTTGTGATACATTCCATTTGTAATGTTCCTTTAAATTTTCAATTTGAATTTTATTTCTCTAATTTATTCTTTTGAAATTCTTTTTATTCTAAATTATCATTTTGTATCCATACTTATTATATTTGCTCCTTTTACACTAATTCTAATTTTTCCACTTGTTTTATTTACACTTATTCCTTCGGAGATGCAATCATAATGTGAGTGGATTTATTGATTGATGTATCTATTATAGGATCACCACTATCAATTATATTTTGTATTTTGTCATCAAAATCCAAACAACTATATGTATGATGCCCATGTATTTAGTGATATGCATAATAATATTTTGATCTCATTAGAGGATGTATAAGAGGTAGTTAGATAAACTTGTTTTGAATAATTTATCTTAAAATATCACTTTAAATTTTATTAGCCTTTTGCAAAAATTTTGAATCATTGGTTGTATACATATTTTTACTTGGCTTCTAATCTTGATATGAAGTATTGTTAGGCACAAAAATTTCTAGATGAAGATAAAAATGCACAATTAACATTGACATATTTTGATTTTTTTGGATATGTGAGCTTATTTTCCAATGATGTGCTAATTTAAATGAAATACAGATTTTTATTTTCCAATGTTTATATTAATTTTATCATAATGAAGATTTGATCCTTTAGGTACTTTTAATTGAATGTGCACATAAACACCATCAAGATGAGATGTGGGAGGTGGAGGGGGTTTATGACATGTTGTTTACCTTAATTTTTCACTATAGGGTGGGCTATCTGACCTCTTAGGATAATGATAACATGGACCTAGTTAGAGGGAAAGTGGTTACCACCATATTGAAGAGGGTCGGTAGAAGTTAGCATAGTTATAGAAGGTTTATTCTGTGCAACATGTTGACCATTTTGGTCTTGCAGGCCAAAAGTTGGTCTCTTTCTTTCCCTAATATTTTGAGTAGTCAAGTCATGTACCCACTTTTATATGAATGCCTTTTTTTCTTTCTAATAAGTCCTATTCTTATAAAACATTGAAAGATATAAAGACCTACAGGTTTCAGTTTATTATAAGACCTTTTTCTCTTTGGGCAGTCAATCACACAAGCCTTTTCGACAAAGGAAATCACATATTTTCAAAGGGATATAAGTCTTTCAACAAGCCCCAAAGGTCAAGTGCCCTTGCAGAGGGTAGGTAAATGACCAATTGGGCATTTCTAAAGGAGTTTAAAGGGCAACTTGGGGCCTAAATGCCCTTGCAGAGGGTAGGAAACACTTGTAGAAGGACCAAAGAAGAGAGCCGAAGGGTAAGGTTTTCTTTAGAGAAAAAGAATAAGGCAAAAGGAAGGATTTCCTTCAGACTTTTGTCTAAAGAATAAATCCAAAGGAAATCCAAGGAAGATAAATGTGAATTCTTTTAGACAAAATGTCCAAAGGAATTCGTTTGGACATTTTGTCCAAAGAAATTCACAAGGCAAGGAGCCAAATGGAAAATTATCCTTCTGAAAGAAATCCATGACAAAATGGAAAGGGTCCTTCAAAATTTTGTTTGAAGGAAAATACAAGGAAAATCCAAAGGCACAATTCTTTCAGGCAAAATGTCTGAAGGACTTCCTTCAGGTATTTTGTCTAAAGGAATTTAAGAAGAGTGAAGGGCAAAGGATTCCTTCAAATTTTTTGTCACAAGGAAATCCAAAGAAAAGATAAGATAAGGGATTCTTTCAAAATTTTGTCCAAATGAAATCCAAATAAGGTTCAGTTTTAAAAAGACAAAGAAATTTCCAAAGGGGTGACAGGGCTGAAGACATCAAATTCAGCATCGCAAACTAGCCATTAGAGTTCAAACATCTGGTGACATCCTTGAAGACATCAAATTTAGGATAATGGAATAGCCATTGGATTTCAAATGGTGACAGGCATGAGAATGTCAAATTTACAGTGATAAAATAGTCATTGATTCTCAAATGTTTAAAGATGGGCCTGTGCGTGGAAACTTAGTGACTCGGCGAGAAGAGAGTCAGAGAGCTCAAATTACTAGAAAGAGCCAAAAAATGACAAAGATAACCCTGAGGGCTGAAAGATCCAAGAAAAGACAAAATCCAAGACTAAACTCAGTGACCCACTGAGAAAGGAGCTTGAAGAGCCAAACACAAACATGGATAAAATAACCCAAGTGGCAAAAGAGACATCGGTAGAGGAGTTATTCTAGTGGTTGGAACATTCCTTATGAAATGGTAATCAAGGAGTGCAAATATTGAATAGCATGGCCTATTTTTGTTCATTTAAGCATTAATGAGTAGACAACCACGTGAACCTCTTTAAGAAGTGGTCTTATTTTCAAATAGAAAGGCGCGAACCATGCTTTCACAATGACGTTTAATATAATTTAAATGCCAAAGTCAAGACTTGGACTTCCACAACATGGCTTCCTTCACCGGACTTCCTCTTCCCCATGAATTGAATGTAACATGGGAAACTTGTGGAAAAATGTGCTATTACTTTCTCTTTCTCTATAAATTATAAACTCTCATTTTAGAAATAGATCTATCTCTCATTTTGTAAGGCGAAGCCCTACCAAAATTTCACTTTGAATCAATAAGAATGCATTTTACCTCTATTTGACTGGTTATATCTCTGAGTGTGTCTACATATTAACCTTGTGTTTAGTCATTTTAGCTTGATGCTTTCACAAGTTGACAGCAACACACCTAGTGTAGTTAGAGTACCAGTTCTACAGGTTAATAGGAAGTGTTGTATCTAGAGCACAAAGACAGAAAAGGGTTATCAGACAGTGTGTTTTCTACAGTGTCTATGGTAAGTTCATTTTCTGTGTGTTTTAACTAAGCCTCCCTATTAAAAGTCCTTACAATCTGGTCTTTTCATCAGATAAAGTGTATGTCCACCCTCTTTTGTTCTGAAGTGTGAGTAACTGAGCAGATCAAACTTGTTTGGTGCATCACCATCTTAGGTTAGTTTTTATTTTCAGTATCCTTCTCTCTTTTCACCCCCCACTATATATATTAGAAGTAGTAGTGAAATAACTCAGAGATGCATCAAAAGGAGCTGGCCCTTATCTAGAGATTCTCCCCTCAATTTTTCTAGACCCATAACAAGAGGGGAATCTCCATTATGCTATGTGGAAGACAGAAGCTCAACATTCTATCAAGGGTGCAATCCACAGTGTCAACAATTTTTTGGCACGCCAGGTGGGACCAATTTTTTTTAAATACTTACAAAAGTTTCAGGATTGATGTTGGTCCTATTATAGCAAAAAAATCAACCACTAATCTAGCATCTGGTGATTCCATCTTCAAGAACATCAGTCTCTAGTCAAAGATCAATATGACACTGTGGATTGCGCCCTTGATAGAATGTTGAGCTTCTGTCTAAGGGTGTCCCTTTTGAGTTTTTCAAACTACCATTAAAATCAAAAAGGTGACTGAGGTTTGCAAGGACTCATCTTTATACAAGTCATTTTCTTAGACCTATTATAAGATACACTTACACAAGAAGGCTCCAGTTGAATCCTATCATAGCTATGGCTTTACCTTTTATGGCCTTTCATGGTCAAAGTCCTTTGAATCTTCTGTATTATGACCCAATCCTAGGGACATACCTTAAGAGTGTGCCTCCCTTTAATGGAGAGGGACCTATTACTGCTATTGAACATATCAAAAATATTGGCAACCTTTGTAATATTCACAATGTCACTAAAGAAAACATTACTATCAAATTGCTGGCATTGTCTTTTAAGGGCAAGGTTTTGGACTGGTATGGGATTCTACCTATGAATTCAGTCGGCACATGGAATGAATTGGGCACCCTCTTAATAAAAAAATTTGGGGAGAATAGTGATGACCTCTTGCTTGTTGAGCAACTAACCACCATGCAAAGAGCTCCACATAAATTTATGCAAGATTTCAATACTTAGTTTTAGAAGACCTAAGATAGAATCCCCATTTTGGTAAGACCAACCCCAAGCTATACTTTCCTCTATTATTTGAAAGCATTGAACAGAGACATTGCTATCATGATACAGTCCATGGGAGGACAAGTGCTATTAGCTGCCTATGAAATAGCCATAGCCACTAAAAATTGCCTGGTGCAAGCGAGAAAGATACCCCCTAGACCTCATATGCCACTCTTCCCTGAATTGCCACCTTTAGTCCAGACTATTGCACCCACCTTAGCTCTTCTACCTGACATACAAAATCTGACTGATACAAATTTCACTATATCTTCTTCGATCTGGGTAATTTGTGGGGAGTGAAACACTAATTTCACTATATCTTCTGAAATATAAGCAATTTTTATTTGAAAGTTTTACTGAAGACGTAAGAAAATATAATAGAAGTGTAGTAAAAATTTCAAAATTTTTTGATTCATTTTGAGGGAGTTATTGATATTTTAGGGTTTATAAAAATTTTGCTATATCTTCCGAAATATAAGGAATTTTTATTTGAAATTTTTGATGGAGATGTAAGTAGATATAAGAAAAGTACAGTCAAAAATTCAGAATTTTTTGAGTTGTTTGGAGTGATTTTTTGTGATTTTATGGATCAATTTTGACATTTTAGGGTTTCATGAACCTTAATTTTTTTTGTGGATCATGGAGTTGCAAATATTTTTAGGGGAAGATGATATTGATGCTAGAGAATGGTGGCTCCATTTGGAGAATCATTTTACAAAAAAAATTGGGCAAAGACGATTAACTCCTTTTTTGTCTAGGCCTGCACTAGATTGGTTTGATCAGTTGAGCTGTACAGAAAGGTTTTCTTCATGGAAAGAAATGGAACAAATTTTTTTAGATCGATGGGATATAAAACAAGAAGCAAAAAAAGAAGAATCAGTAGAAGAAGTAAAAAAAGAAGAAAAAATAGAAGAATCAGTAGAAGAAGAAGAAGAAGAAGAAGAAGAAGAAGAAGAAGAAGAAGAAGAAGAAGAAGAAGAAGTATAAGAAGCAATAGAAGAAGAAGAAGAAGAAGAAGAAGAAGAAGAAGAAGAAGAAGAAGAAGAAGAAGAAGAAGAAGAAGAAGAAGGAGAATAAGAAGAAGAAGAAGAAGAAGAAGAAGAAGAAGAAGAAGAAGAAGAAGAAGAAGAAGGAGAATAAGAAGAAGAAGAAGAAGAAGAAGAAGAAGAAGAAGAAGAAGAAGAAGAAGAAGAAGAAGAAGAAGAAGAAGAAGAAGAAGAAGAAGAAGAAGAAGAAGAAAAGAAGGGTTCAAATAATTTGGCTCCAAAGAAATTCGAGTCAATTTTTCAATTTCATGGATACATTCAAAATAATAAGGTAGTTGTGTCCATAAACCCTACCAGCAAGTCTAACTTCATTAACATGAATGTGGCTAAGCATCTACATGTTCAAGCAAATAATATCAAGGAGGTTCAAGTAGATGGTAAGAATATTTCAATGTTTGAAGATCTAAAGCTCATTATGGAAAAATATGTTTTGCATTCAGATTTTTATGCTTTGGATATGGATGATGTGGATATAGTTCTTATATATCCATGGTTAGAGACTTTGGGAACAATGAATATTAATATTTAGAAAAAGTTCATGAAGTTTTGGTATAGGAAAAAGAAGATCACTTTACAAGATATCATAGTGAAAAATTCACCAATAACAATCTAGGTAGATCATGAGGATAAGATGGAAACAGGTGATGAAGAACATGATGAAGATTCAGATGATATAGATAAAGACACTAAAAATGAGCACTTCATCTACTCAAGAGACTAAGAAGGAAAAGGTGGAAGAGGTAGAAGCAAAGGTGGATAAGGTCAAAGTATTGGAAAAGGTTGAGGTATATAGACACCCACATCATCATGAGAGGAAACAATCATGGAACCAGGTGAGGAAGGGTCATAAAAACAATCATTTTGTCTATACAGGAAATAAAATTTCCAATCATTATGGATATGCATGGAATCCAAAAAAAAATATTATGGCACATGGAATGAATGGGGAAAACACTATGACTATGCATGGAATAATACCTACTATGGTCATGGTTGGAATCAGAGTAGCGCAACGAAATATGGTACATGGAATAAAAAGAGGAATAATTATGCTTGGACACCAAAGCAATATAATTATGATCATGAATGAAATCAGAGGAGCACAATAAAATTTGGAAACAAGCTTGGAGAGCTATCACCTGCCAAGATCACATATGGATGGCTAGATGATCGAGATTGGAGACAAGTGTGCAATGATTTGAAGCACACTCATTATTTGGTTTCTTCTTATGTTTTGGAGACAAAACATGTCAAGGAGGGAAGGAATGCTATGTACATAGGGATATGATATATTGATGTATATATGTTGATGGAGATGCTGACATGTGGCACACATCCCCTTAGTTATATGGGTACACTATATTAGGATAATAGAGTAACTTATGGAAGTAGTACATTGGGTAATGGTCGGCCTACATTGGATTAGGAGGTTACCCATCCATGGGTTAGATAGATGTATATATATAGGAGATGATTATCATGGTAAGGACATCAGGTATGCATTGAGTCTTCTATTGTAAGAGGATATTGGAGGTTGTCCCCTCGAAGAGACATTGTGGAGTTATTCCTTCCTAAAGGAGTATTATATGGTGTTTCCCTACCTTAAGGGTATTTCTGCATATATTGAATATCAAGATCATTACATGTTGTAGCCAACACAAGGTTTAAAAGAAGAGCTATGAAAGAAGCTCAGGATACTGCCCAAACATCTACCACATCTTCTTCATCACATGAAAATAAAAAATTTCCAAATTATAGGCCACCAGTTACACCTTTAGCTCCTTGCCCTACGCCTCAGGCTGTAAGTAACCCCAAAGAAAATTTGAAGGGGGGTAACCCTTAGATTAATGTGGTGGACCAGATGAAGAAGATACACATGAATATCTCCTTGTGAGATCAATTATCAATACCAAGACAAAAGGACATGCTGAAAAAGGAATTGCACAAGCTAAATGAACAAGCTATCCCATCAAAAGTCGATAATGTTTTGATCACAAATGGGCACCCTTCTATAAAAAGCCAAGTAAAGAAAGAAGAAAAGGTTCCCCCTTTATATCTATCCTTAGTCATAGGAGATTTCTTGGTGCATAATTGCATTATTGACAGTGAGGAATTCACCTCAGTAATGCCCAAATGCATAGCAAATAAACTAGGGCTCAAATACAAAGAAATGACTAAGAGAGTCCTACAGCTAGATGGATCACCAATAAAGACAGTAGGAGTAGTGAGAGGCTTGAACTTGATGCTCCATGCCTATCCAACTTTCTTAGTTCCCCATGATATGGTAGTGGCAAATGTTCCTCCCTACTTTACCATTTGCTTGTCTAGGGATTTCACATCCAAAATAGGTAGGTACCTAGCAATAAATTGGTGCTACCTAGTTTTTAGAACCAAATATGGGACTAAGGTCAAGATTGAGTTGAAGCCAATCCAAAAATATCATCTAGAGCCGTACTCACTCAAGGTGGAAAATGTCAACTACACCATTATTGATCAAGAATAATTCTAAGTGGATCAATCTCCGCCCTCTGTCCTTGAAGGAGTCACTGACCTGCTCTTAGACAAAGAGGGAAGTGATAACTTTAAACATGACCCTTACAAGTTTATAGAAGAGGTAGGACTCAAGATTTATTACATACATGAAGAGGGTAATTTTATACCAAATTTGATGAAAGCAAGCCAAGAGAGCTCAGGTTTACGGCAGCTTTTATTTGATGGCTCAAGAAGCAAACTAGGGGCTAGTGGTGGAGTGGTGCTAGTTTCCCTCTCAAAGGAGAAATACTTCTCAACTTTAAATTTATAGTTTTATTTCACATGCAATATTGCAGAGTATGAATCTCTCATCCATGGTTTGGAGTGGGCAAAAAAAAGAGGGATTAAAGAGTTGCAGGTTTTTGGGGACAGTGAGTTGATCATAAATCAGGTGAGAGGTTGAAATTTGACAAAGAATTCCTTGCTTAAGTATTAAAAGTATAGGGTGTGGGAATTAGTAGAGAGTTTCCTTGATTTCAATGTTACTTCCATCCCAAGAGAGCAGAATAAGCAAGCAAACAAACTAGCAGTAGTTGGTGCCCAATTTGATGTCCCCAAAGAGATAGGCTAGAACTTCAGTCCATGCTATTTAAATGTGGTAATCAAACCCTCCATGCCTAACAACCTCACCAATTGGTATGTGTTTGATAGTGATCAGTAGATATAAATCTTATTATAAGAGGAAGTTAAGTTTGCCTCTAGAAACCAAGCCAAACTATAGCAGTAGTATGGCAACCATATTGTTTAGCTAAAGAACAATAAACTTCCAAAAGGCTTGGTCACTCTCAAAAGTATCTTCAATGAGGATGACCAATTGAAAAATGACAAAGCAAGCATCACAACGAAGAAAGAAAACTATGAAAAAGTTGAGATATTTGAGAACAGGCTGCTTACACTTGGGAAGGCATGTACAAATCATGAAAGGCAAGCTTTCATCTTGTTGTGTCAGGAATTTGCTGATGTCTTTGTTTGGGAGTATAATGACCTGAAGTGTTTTGACCCAATTTTGGCCCAACATGCAATTGAGATAGAGGAAGGAACCAAGCCCATCAAGTAAAAACAAAGGCCTGTCAACCCAAAGATTGAGCCTCTCATGTGAAAAGAACTCACCAAGATGATTTAGTCTAAAATCATATTTTTGATCAAACACTCTTCGTGGTTAGCCAATCTTATTCCTATCTGAAAAAAGAATGGGGAAATCAGATTATGTGTAGATTTTAGAGACCTCAATAGAGTCTTGTTAAAGGGTCACTATCCTCTACTAAGTATGGAGTAGATCCTCCAAATGGTGATAGGCAGTGAACATTTCTCCCTCTTGGATGGGTATTCAAGGTACAATCAAATTTTAGTGCAAGACTGTGATCAATACAAGACAACCTTCACTACCAAGTGGGGAACATTTACTTCCCGAAGAATGCCATTTAGACTGTCCAATGTTGGTGCCACTTTTTAACAAGCCATGGACATGGATTTTCAAGGCCTGATAAATAATATTGTACTAGTCTATCTTGATGATGTGACAATATTTTCTAAGGAAGTAAGCCAACAAATGAAACAACTTAGGCAAATATTTGAGAGGTGTAGAGAGTTCGGTATCTCTCTCAACCCAAAGAAATGTGTGTTCACTATCTATGAAGGTAAACTCCTTGGCCATGTTGTTTCGAAAGAGGGCTTGACCATTCATCTAGAAATAAATCACTCCATCTTAGAGCTATCCTCTCCTAAGCATAAGAAAGGTCTGTAAAGCTTCTTTGGTAAAATAAATTTCATCAAGAGATTTATCCCAAATTTTGCCGAGATAGTCAAGCCATTGACCTCCATGCTAAATAAAGATGAGAAATTTGCATGGAAAGCACAAAGGAAGGATAGTTTTGAAGGGATCAAGCAGGCTATCACCCATGCTTCTACCTTGATTAGTACTAAATTCACCAAGGATTTGAACCTCTATACCTTTAGAAATGAAGAGGTAATCTCTGCTATGCTTACCCAAGTAAATGGTGAGAACCTTGAAGAGCCACTTGCATTTTTTAGCTAGGGTCTAAAGGGTTTTGAGATCAGGTATACATATGTGGAGAAACAAGTCCTTACAGTCATACAGAGCCTGAAGAAATTTAGACATATACTATCCAACAATAGGGTTCATCTCATGGTGCCACATCCCAGTGTCAAGGATTTCTTGATCAACCGTGATCTAAATGAAAAAAAAGCGAGATGGATCACCAAAGTAATGGACTATGGCATGGACATCAAAACCACCAAGCTAGTAAGGGGAAAGGCCTATGTGAATACCTTGTTATAGACCTTAAATAATATAGAGAGGACATTTTGCTAATCCATGATGAAGCTACAATAGAAGAACCAATAGTCATGAAGGATTGGGCATCAAACATGAAACATTTCCTTCTCACTAGTGAGTGCCCGCAAGGCCTTGATAGGACCAAGAGGAGATATTTCAGACTCTAATATCTCCCTTATGTCCTAATTTATGGGGTGCTATTAAGAAGATATTTTTTGGGAGTACTTTCAAGATGCATAGACCCAGGTCAGGTTGATAGGGTGCTATTAGAGTTCCATGATGGGCCAGCTGGTGGTCACTTTGCTCCTAAGCCTACAACTACATGGATTATTAGAGTTGGTTATTTCTAGACCAATTTATTTAGAGACACCCATGCTTGGGTATGAAAGTGACAGAAGTGTGGACTCTTTGATGGGAAACAATGGATAGCTACAATGCCTCTATAGCCTATTCAAGTAAAACAACCCTTCATGTAATGGGGCTTAGACTTCATAAGGATGATCAACCCTCCCTCTAGTGCTGGCCACAAATGGGTCTTGACTGTTATAGACTACTTCATGAGATGGGTAGAAGATGTTGATTTGAAGGAGGCCAATAAAAGTGTAGTCTTATATTTTTATGAAGGCCTGGTGATGAGGCTTGGAGTCCCAACTACCATCATCTCAAACAATGCATTATATTTCTTGGGAACTAGAACAAAGTAGTAGGCATTGGGATACAACATATATCATAGCACTTATTCCAACTATTACCCACAAGGGAATGGGCTGGCTGAGTCCACCAATAAGAATCTGATCAAGATTATCAAAAGAACAATGGAGGAGAATTAGAGAACTTGGCATGCCAAGTTGAAACCATCCCTGTGGGTAAACAGGGTTACTCATTTATGGAAGGGAAGCTAGACTTCCTATTTCAATTAGAAGAAGGCAATAACATGGAGGTTAGGCTATATGAATTGATGGAACTTCAAGAGACAAGGGACCAAGCCATAGTTTCTATGACTAGCCATCAGTAACAAATGAAATAATTTGACAAGAAATCCTTGTCAAAAGGTTTCTCTAAAGGTGACATCATCTTAAAATGGGATGAGGATTGAGCTAAGCCTGGAAAGCACACAAAGTTTGATGCCCTATGGAGTGGTCCACATGTCATCACTCAGTGCAAGCAACATAATGCATTTCAACTCTCTAGGTTGGGTGGTGAAGAACTGCATATCCCAATTAATGGGATATATCTCAAGCACTATCACTGAGCCTTCTCTCATCATGTATATATTTTCCTTATTTTTTCTATTTTCCCTAAGTACTTTTGCACATGTTCATATTTTTTTTAACCTTGTGTGTGTTTTGTTTCCCTTTTGGGGTAAAAGCTTCATGATTGATTCTTGGATATCTCAAGGCCATTGTCAACCTTTCAGGATATGTTTTGACTCCATGCCCAATGGACTTGTAAGCCACTATTATTATTAAAGCATAGCAGGTATGCTTCCCTTGGGAATCACCAGATTTGTTGACCATTTTGGTCCTACAGGCCAAAAGTCGGTCTCCTTCTTCCCCTACTATTTTGAGCAGTCGAGTCATGTACCCACTTTTTTGTGAATGCCTTTTTTTCTTTGCAATAAGTCATGTTATTATAAAACATTGAAAGATATAAAGACCTGTAGGTTTTGGTTTGTTATAAGACCTTTTTTTCTTTAGGCAGTCAATCACACAAGCCTTTTCAGCAAAGGAAATCACTCATTTTCAAAGGGATATAAGTCTTTAAGAAGGCCCTAAAGGTCAAGTTCCATTGTAGAGGGTAGGAAAATGACCAATTGGGCCTTTCTAAAGGAGTTTAAAGGGCAACTTGGGGCCTAAATGCCCTTGTGGAGGGAAGGAAACACTTGCAGAGGGACCAAAGAAGAGAGCTGAAGGGTAAGGTTTTCTTCAGAGAAAAGAATAAGGAAAAAGGAAGGATTTCCTTCAAAATTTTGTTTGAAGAATAAATCCGAAGGAAATCCAAGGAAGATCAATGTGAATTCTTTTGGATAAAATGTCTGAAGGAATTCCTTTGGACATTTTGTCAGAAAAAATTCATAAGGCAAGGAGCCAAATGGAAAATTATCCTTCAGAAAGAAATCCATGGAAAAATGGCAAGGGTCCTTCAGAATTTTGTCTGAAGGAAAATACAAGGAAAATACAAAGGCATAATTCTTTCAGGAAAAATATCCGAAGGAATTCCTTCAGGCATTTTGTCTGAAGGAATTCAAGAAGAGTGAAGGGCAAAGGATTCCTTCAGATTTTCTATCTGAAACAAATCTAAAGAAAAGATAAGACAAGGGATTCCTTCAAACTTTTGTTTGAAGGAAATCCAAAGAAGGTTCAATTTTAGAAATTTGAAGAAATTGCCAAAGGGGTGACAGGCCCGAAGACATCAAATTCAACATTGTAAACTAGCTATTGGAATTCAAACATCTGGTGACATCCTTGAAGACATCAAATTCAAGATAATGGAATAGCCGTTGGCTTTTAAATGGTGATGGGTGCATGATCATCAAATTTATGATGATAAGATAGTTGTTGATTCTCAAATGTTTAAAGACGGGCCTATGCATGAAAACTCAATGACCCGTCGAGAAGAGAACCTGAGAGCTCAAATTGCTAGAAAGAGCCAAAAAGTGAAAAAGATAGCCCTGAGGGCTGAAAGAGCCAAGAAAAGACAAAATACAAGAGTAAAATTAGTGATCCACTGATAAAGGAGCCTGAAGAGCCAAACACAGACACAGGTAGAAAAACCCCAGTGGTAAAAGAGATGTCAGTAGAGGAGTTATTCCAGTGGTTGGAACAGTCCTTACGCAATGGTCATCAAGGAGAACAAATAGTGAATGGCATGGCCTATTTTTCTTCAGTTAAGCATTAAAGATAAGACAACCATGTGAACCTCTTTAATAAGTGGTCTTGTTTTCAAATAGAAAGGCATGACCCATGCTTTCGTAATGATGTTTAGTATAATTTAAATACCAAAGTCAAGACTTGGACTACTGCAGCATGGCTTCCTTCACTAGACTTCCTCTTCCCAATGAATTGAATGTAGCATGGGCCAATAATGGAAAAAGGCACCATTACTTTCTCTTTCTCTAAATATTGTAAACTCTCATTTGAAAAATGGATCTATCTCTCATTTTATAAAGTGAAGCCCTACCAAAATTTCACATTAAATCAATAAGAATGCATTTTACCTCTATTTGATTGGTTATATCTCTGAGTGTGTCTACATATTAACCTTGTGTTTAGTCATTTTAGCTTGATGCTTTCACAAGTTGACACCAACACACCTAGTGTAGCTAGAGTACCAGTTTTGTAGGTTAATAGGAAGTGCTGCATCTGGAGCATAGAGACAGAAAAGGGTTATCAAATAGTGTGGTTTCTACAACATCTATGGTAAGTTCATTTTCTATGTGTCTTCACTAAGCCTCCCTATTAAAACTCCCTAAAATTTGGTCTTTTCATTAGATAAAGTGTATGTCTGCCCTCTTCTGGTCTAAAGTGTGAGTAACTGAGTAGATCAAACTTGTTTAGTGCATCACCATCTTAGGCTAGTTTTTATTTTTAGTATCCTTCTCTCTTTTCACCCCCCACTATATATATTAGCAGTAGTAGTGAAATAACTCAGAGATACATCAAAGGGAGCTAGACCTTATCTTGAGATTCTCCCCTCAATTTTTCCAGACCCATGGCAAGAGGGGAGTCTCCATTGTGCTGCGTGGAAGGCAAAAGCTCAGCCTTTTGTCAAGGGTGCAATCCACAACATCAACACAACATTAATTTTATTTTACATTAATGTTATCCAATTTATATCATAATTATGAAAATATTAAATATTTATATTTGAAACCATGCAATTTGAACAATTATTGCTTGAATGAAAAATTATATACCAAAATTAAACCATATAGCCATCATATGGTGTGCACAATAAAGAACTAACAACTACAAGAGATCGATTAGACATTTTGAAATAATAAAGAGGGTTTTGATTAAAATTAATAAATAAACTAAAACCATAAATTAATTTAAAAATAGGTACACCATTAATCTCTTAGGCCAACTTTACCAAAACTAGTAATTTGTAAAATCCTAAAAAAATCTGTATAATATTTGGGTGAAAAAAAATAGGTTTATTATTCTATCAAGATGACTAAAAAAATGTCTAATAATTGTGAAAATAGAGCCATTATAGATCATATATGAGAATAACAAGGAAAGATAACCCACAAGTCTAGGAAATTAAAACCCTAATATTAAAATGAGGGTGAACCCTGAGAGAAAAGAATAAAACTTATGATTTACATAAATGACAAGGGGAATTAGAGATAAAATCTGAAACCCTAAGAATTTTTTTATAAAAAATTAAAAATAAGGTTGGAGTCTTAATGGAAACCTAGAGTTTGACAATTCTCAAAAAAATGTTAGGTTCACTAATATGCTTCATCAAATTCATGAATTAAGAGAGTCTTAGTCCTAATTAGACATTTCTGAATAAAATCAGACTAATATAGATATGCAATAAATGAAAAATTGATTTGAAACTTACTAAATTTATAAATATGTTAAAAGTGTAAAGTACCAAATAAATACAACATATCTAGAAATTAATGTACTTGAATGTAAGTGTAATTATGAAATCAACTGTGTGACTGTAATAAATTTATGAATCAGGAGTAAGGATTTTATTGGATCTAGGATGAGCCTACTAGAATTGGACAAGTATGGGGAGTGTTATTATCCTCAAGGAGTACGGAAATCCTCTATGGTTTTATGCTCTATGGCTAAAATGACAATTTCACTTCACCAATGTACTCTATTTGAATGTGCGAGAGCTCTCTATCTATTTCAAAAATAAATGTATGTTATCTTATTTGCTTATAACCATAGCTCAATTGACCATAAAATAAAAAATGAATAAAATTTAAAAAAAATGATTAATAGTTAAATTTGTGATAGACCTCAACACCCCATATGTTTAGAGTTTACTACATACCAATACTCTGAAGAAAGATCAAACTCCATGTAGTTCTCCCATGCTATGATGGTGTGTGTGAAATACTAGTTTAATTTTAGATTACTTTGTAATTTTGGTGTAATTATGCATTTCAACTATGAATTATGACCTTGGAGGTGTATTAAAAATTTAGATCAAGTCCAATATAGATATATGTTTTCAAAATTAGGAGAAATAAGGAATTAATTCTCAATGTGCAATTGCAATTATGGTGTTTTTTAATATATGAGCCTCCCATGTGTAAACTAGCTTGAAATGTGGCTATTAGTGATCAATTATGGATTAATTTGGATGGGGCTTGTTAAACATGTGGTATGACCTATTACATGAATTTTAATTTGAGCAAATAGCCATTATTTGGTGAGAGGACACACCTGATAGAACTAAACAAGATCAAAGAGCGGGATAATCCAAATGTCATGGCCTTGTCTAAGGAGCAAAGATAACTGATTTTTGAGTATGTATCAATTAGGGGATAAGATTGAGTTGTTTTTTTTCAGAAATAGGGACATCTTGAGATCATTGGTTTCTTTTAGGAAGGCATCATCAATATAGAAGTGAAGTAAAGGCAATCAAAATTCCATGGAATGAGGCATGAGCTAAGTGCATATAAGGAGTTGTCAAAAGTAAATAGTTTTAGAAATAAATGTTAAATTTATGTGTCTACAAGCATATGTATTTCTATTATATTAATTTTTTTGAGAAATAATCGATTTTCATTTGAGATGAAGATACTATTTTCTTTTGAATTATAGAATTATTTTTTTATTTTATCAAAAATGCAAGCATTCATGTAGAATGAACATCTGCCTATTTATTTTTTAAAAAAATTATTTATCCCCTTTAAAGTTTATATGGATTTTAATATGATAAATATACAAAATAATTTGAATATGTTATCTATAAATCTCATTTTAGACCCCAAAAAGTGTTAATTTCATTTGCACTCATTTTGGGTTTCTTACATATCTATAATGTATTTCATGTCATATTAAGAATAAGGATGAATGCACTTCCATTATGTTTCTATTTTTCTAGAATTAATGGCCACCTATTTTTATGTTTTGTCTAGTGTGTATATAAATTTTCTAATGGGGTGATTCTAATAGACCCTAAGGGAAAATGAGATCCAAGGGCCTTGACCTGGTTAATATTTTCATCCTAAACACATCACAACCTTTTGTTTCCACATGGATTCATACCAAACATTTTTAGAGTATTATTTCAATTGTGAATATTCTTGGTATGGAGTCAATGTAAACTTTTTAAGGGTGGTAAGCTTTGATTATGTTAAATTTAATTATTTAAAATTGCAAGAGTAATAAAATTGCTTTAGGAGAGTTATATTTTCTTACAATTGTTGTAAAACTAGCTTCCATATTCTATAGGTTGCTTTCTAGTGTCTACATTGTGTTTTAGAGTGAATTTTAAATAGATACCCTTTTAATTTTTTTAAAAATTTGCATAGAACATTTTAAAAAAAATTGAGGCAACTCATTCTAAATCATAACTATTAATTCTGAATCACACAAAGAATCAAAGGGAATGCATTTATATTACCTTATAATTCTTTGAGTATTAGCATCTACTAATTGTAGGTTATTTTAAAGTGTCTTCCTAGTTTTCATTAAATCCTTTTTAGAAGATCCCCCATTTTTGAAAAAAATCTTTCTATTGGGGGTAAATTATGCTTTGGTAATTATTTGTGATCATATCTTGCATACATTACTTAAGGAGAGTTGTAGAAAAACTAGACCTACTAATTTGTATGTAAATTCTATTTGTTGTTTGATTTATCTGATTTTGTTTTATATTTTAAGTATATGGAAGGATTCATTTAGATTTAGTGCCCGTGAGTGCTATTGATTTTAGCTATTTATATCCTTCAATGTCTCATAAGAGTTTTAGTGAACTAAACTATTTATATAAGTACACATATGTTGTTCAGTTATGTATATGGGGGACCAAAAAATGTTTGTAATTCACTCACACCTATTTTAAGGGTTGCATACACATTTAATGCATTTTAGTTCATATTGAGAATCAAGGCATATGTAATTCTCTTATCTTATAAGTAGTTAAGAATTAATTGATGTTGGTTATAGATTAATTTCTATTGTCTACATTGTGTTTATGAAATCATTTTAAAGAGCTCCCATTTTTGGAAAAAATGATTTATGTATACACAATATTTTTAACCTTTATCATTTACTGACACTTTTTCTCTTACAAGAACCTATCAAGTTTCAATCTCCCTGAGTGCACGCCTTAAAGGGCACACCAAGAAAGGGGTGGGTAGACCATTGGAGATTCAAGAGAGTATTGGTTAATTCTATACTACCTAAACCCATTACAAACCCTTGTTATTCAACTCCCTAACCAAAAAAACCTTTTTTATCAAACTCCCTAAGAAATTTTCCTTTAAAATATGCCATAACTAAGAAAATACCCATTTTCATTCTAAGTCAGCTTGGTAAACCCTATTGTGAAAGTTACAACACACGTTACAAAACTAAGTCAACTTAGTCAACTTAGTTGGAGACTTAAAAATAACTTTTTCAAAATGGGGTCAACTGGGACAACCTTATTGGCTAAAATTATGGAAGGGTTATAACTTATCCATTGATATAAATATGACCTTCATTTCAATAAAATAATAAGGAACATTCATTTTTCATTATTATAACTCATAATTCTTATATATCTACATTTGAAGGAGCCATTGCTTAGGGTTTGCCTTTGAGAGAAGATAACTTGTCTTGTGAGAATTATTGGATGCAAACTAGGAGTATTTTAGCCTAGATCTAATTTCTATAGTGTGATCCTTAGAAAGCTAACAAATTCTGTTGTAAATCACCATTAACCAAGGGGGAGAATGAGACTCAACAAGTTCACCCAAATGTAAGTATCTCTAACTTTTACTATTTCATTTGATAGATAGATATTTCACAAAGTAATAAGTTTTAAATGTATAAATCCTTGTTTAGATTATCTCTACACTTAGACTTAGAGTAGATATAGTGTTTTATAGGATTTACATCTTCCACCTTAGGTGATATAGGCCCCCATTTGCCTACCATGATCCCTTGTTTGTTTTAAACCATCTCCATTTATGTTATAAGTTTTTTAAACACTAGATTATATTTCATTTTATACATTAGAAGACATAGAAAGGGTTATTAAATGATATTATTTTACTAGAAGCTTTAGAACCCTCTCCTTTAGTGTTGTGTGGTAGGTGCTCCCTTAGTGAGGTTTATCATATTGAATTTGGTCATGCTTTCGATATAAAAAGTATTGCAATTGAGTTTAGATTTATTAAGTATGATACATTGTAGATCTATCTTAATTTGTTGCATACCTTCTAGTGAACCTGACATGAATCTAACTTTTGAATTTCAAAAAGTTTCATCTACATTCAACTAGATTGCATTGGTTGACCGAATTTTATTGTCTGTTTACATATTATGTATCTACAGTCAACTAGGTTACACTAGTTGACCCTATTTTATTCTTTTTTTGTATATTCTAGATCAAAAGTCAACTAAGTCACACTAGTTGACCCAATTTCATTCTTTTTTTGCAAATTATAATCCATAGTTAGAATAATAGGTCATGCTAGTTGACCTAAATATTTTTCTATAGATTTAGATTTATAGTGTTAGTAAACTAGTTTGTGTTGGTTGACCCAGTTTCTTTTTTTTGTAGATTTCATTTTTTAGTCTCAGTCAACTAGGTTGGGCTTGTTGATCTGGTTTTTTTTTATATAGATTTTAGTTTTCACTCTCAACAAACTAGGTTATGCTAGCTAACCCAATTCATTTTCTATAGATTTTATTTTTAGTCTCAGCAAACTACGTCAACCTGGTTGACATTATTATTTTATTCAGGTTCCCTCTAACTAGCTCAGTACTTAAAACTTATCAATTATCTCAGTTTTTATTTCTATTTTAGTAAAATTACTAGTTACTTTAGATTTCCATATTATTCTTACCAATTTTTTAGTTATCAAAATTATATCACATAGTCAACTAAGTCGATCTAACCAACTTCATTATGTGTTTGATTGTTTTGCCAACAAACTAAGTTGACTTGGTTGACTTAGTTTATTTTGGCCTATTTTTGAAATATATTATGTTAACCAACATTGACCTTGTAATGTTGTATTTTCTCAATAAGAATAGCCTAGAAAACCTTATTTTGCGTGTCTCACTTTCAACATAAGCAAGGAAACTCACTTTTTTATTGTAATAATTAATCTCACTTTTGATTTTATAATAGTTGGTTGTATGTTTATTTAATTTTACAAAATTTAAATTGGTTTTCACCTCTTGCTTTTTTCCTTTATTTTCACTTTATCTTGATTTCCCTAGAAATTATGTATTGGTAGCTTTAAAACTACTTATCTAATATTGTGGAAGGCTATGTGATACTCTATTTAATATCCTCATCTATTGTTTATAGATATCTTGGTGTGAAGGGATTTCCCCAATACTTATAGCCATAGTATAGAGCAAAGCATGGCCTTTAGCTATCCATTTGATTTTTTGGCCCATCGATTAATGATTAGCACCAGGAAGTTACTTCTAATTTGCCATTAAAAATGGGTTTAGTGGGCTATGGGAAAGGTCTAATCCTCCATAATCAATTCTCTAAATATTAGGCCATCACTATCCAATAGACAAATAATTATCTTTATGAGCCTACATATCAATCAAATCCTTATAGATCATCTTTTTGATCTTCTTTTTACATAACTAGTTAAGTAGTTAGTTAATTATACACTTTCATTTATGATTATTGATTGCTTCTCCCTTTGGTAATATAGATTATGGTAACTAGTGTCAACATACTTATATGATGTTTGATTCAACTAGATCGACCAATGTTGACCTAGTTGACTGTGTTCAAATAGACTAAATCAACCATGCTTGAATAAGTATTTTATTTTACTTATTTACATTTATTTTTCTATTATATCCTTTAGTTTACAATTAATTTTTTTTGTAGATCCAAATAATTTGACCATGTCAATCCTATAGGTTTTTGGATTGCTATTTTTACCTATTTGTCTAAACAAGTTAACCAAGTTAACCTAATAGATTTATAAACTACCATTTTTACATATCTATCTAATTCAGTCAACCAAATCAATCTTATAGGTTTCCAAACTTTTGTTTGAACCTTTTTATCCAACTAAGTTGACCATGTCAACCTAGTAGATTTCTAAACTACTTTATTTACTTGTTTATCAAACTCAATAGACCAACTAGACCTAGTAGGTTTCTAGACTACTATTTTTTTTTTCTATCCAACTGAGTTAAATAGGTTGATCTTGTAGGTTTCTATATTATTATTTTCACTTATCTGTCATGCTAGGTTGATTAGGTAGATCATGTAGCTTTCCAAACTACTATTTTTACTTGTTTGTTTAATTAAGTCGACTACCTCAACCCTGTAAGTTTCCAGATTATTATCTGGGAAACTAGATTAACCTTGGTTGACCTTGTAACTTTTTAGATTGTTGTTTATACCTTTTTATGTGGCATTTTCAACCTTGTCAACCTAGTATCTAATTTCTTGTATTCTAAACTAAGTCAACCTTGGTCGACCTAGTTTAGTAGGTGGCTGATAAATTTTATTTTATCGATATCATTTTTATCAACCTCTTTACTCCTATTCATACCTTCACCTTTCACCATGGAGTACATTTTTTATGAAACTAACCTAAAAAATTATAAAAATTAAATAACTATAATCCCCCCAAACATCCTCATTCTTACCTTCCTTATAATTTCATAGAAAATATAGTTGTAAGCATTATTCATGTAACCACTAGAATAAAAAATTATGGGTCACCTCTTTCTAAAACTCTTGACTCACTTAAATATCCTCCATGCCTATTATCAAGGATGAAAGTGATCTTGAATATACTGCTGATATGATTCTTTTCATAAATGAAAACCCTCAACATCAGAGTAAGGTTCCCATGATAATATATAATATCATGATGGGACCTCACATTGAGTGTCCCCTTCACCCACTCATAGCTTTTATACAAGTATTTGGGCAAGTCACCTTATAACTTCTTCCATAAATTTATCTTCTTCCATGCCTTCAACTTTATCTACTACTTTTAAATTGCCTAGTATATTAAATACTATGTTAGGTCTTTCCTATAATGGGCCTACTCAAATTGCCCAAATTAATAATAATTTAAATTCTACCATTAGTACATCTCAAGATGCTTCTAATAGTCAAGCCACTATTAATACTAATAAAATTTTATTACAATCCATAAATAAAATGGCTACATTTCAAATTAATATTACAAATCAAAAGGTGTAAATGCAAAACCAAAATGTTCAAATATTAAATCATCCTCAACCTACTCAATAGGGATTGAAAAATACTAATTCCCCACCACAAACTCTTAGATATGCACAAATACCTCAATCCCTGCTTCTTAACAAGGCTATCAAACACTTACAGAATGAACCCTTAATTCCTCAAATTGCAAATATTGACATAGGTGGCATTGTTCCTAATATCACTTATAATGGATCCACTAATCCTACATTACATTTTAAATCTTTAAAAAACTTGTATAAAGACTAGATTAACATCAATACCTTTGCCACCACTAAGATTTTATCTAAAACGTTTTCAAATGATGCCTTGGATTAGTATAATCAAATAAAGTCTCACACCATATCTAGCTTATAAGACTTAATTAATTCACTAGTATAGGAATTACAAACTAATTATATTCATAAAAATAGATTAACTAATTTTATAAACTGTAAAAAATTAGAATCTAAAATGGCTCAAACATTCATTAAGAGATGGAAGGCCATATACAATAAAGTTGAACATTATATGTTAGAAGATAATATTTTCCACTTGTTCACTAATTTTTTTCATCCTAAATCTTAATATCATGTTAGGATGCTCTCTCCAAAATATTTGGAATAATCCCAAGACAAATCCAAACATCAAAATTTTATCATATGATAATTTTAGCCTTCACACCCACTAACTAGAAGTTGAATACTAATGATGGTGTTAAAAATAACTATTTTTCCATACACACAATTCATGTTATCCTTCCAAACAGTTCTAATGATTCTCCTCTTTCACAACCACTTTCAACCAATCCTTTCCAACAACTCAGTTATACATCTTTCCATGTGAGTAATGTATAATCTCACAAACCACTTTCCATGGCATAAATTTAAAACCGTCTTCCTAGGCCTTCACCACTATATCTTGACCTTACTCATCTTACCAAAAATTGGTATGATCCACACAATTTTTTTTGATATCATGCAAGTTTGGGTCATTCTCATGAGACTTATCACCAACTTAGAAACTTTGCTCTTGAGTATATTCTTAGCCTTAATTTTGAACATGAAACTTTAACTCATGAGTGCCAACAAGCTTATGAAGTGACAACTAAAGATCATGAAAACAAACTTAAGCTTGATTCCCTTAATCAAGATAATTTTTCATCTCACTATTTAAAAGGATCATCTTCCTAATCATCAATCAATTACTAATCAATCTCCTACTTCCAAAGTTGGCAAAACTTCTTTCAATCCTAATTATCTCATTAATGATGATAATGTTGTCAATATGAACAATACAAAGATAGTAGTATCTTACAGCAATCCTTATCCACATTATAACTATAAAAACTTTCCAACTTTCTATATTGTTAAAGATGCTTATACATATCGTTTCATATAAATGAAACATACAACACCAATTCCAACAAATCTCACAACACAAGTTACTCTTTCATCCAATATCCCACATGTGTCCAATAAAATGATACATTTGGATACTAATTCTCTTTATATTTATACAAATTATACTTCTCACCTATCATCAAATTCTATTAACTCCAAATTACCCACTTTAAAATCCTAAAATAAATCTACTTCTTTGATTACTTCACCACCTAAAACATACAAATCTTCAAAATAATTAATCATTGACCTAATCACACCATCAATGACATTAACCAATTTAACCCAATAAGACACACTTGGAAAAATACATTAGATAAATCCAATCAAATAATTCTTATCAACATCAATTTAAATTCACTTCCAATCCCCTTAAATGAACTTGATTTGACATTACAAACCTTTATTTAACATAATTCTAATTATATATGATGAATGGACCCATATCATGAAACTTTCTCATCTCCCACAAATTCTTTTTCTATCAATTATCAGGACTTACCCTCATCATTGTAATCATGTAATGTAACTCTTATTTAAAATGAACATCCCTTGACCTCAACCTATGGGGTAAGAATATAGTAGGTCTAGGTTTGAAGATAACATCCTTAATTAATGTGAGGAAATGTCCATATACCTTGATGAAACAATAGATTCTTCTATCTCACTTAAATTTCCTAACACTTCAATGATTCCTGATGAAATATTTCTTTATGCAGATGATCCTTCATTATTCATTAGTGTCTAAGTTGATGATATCTAAGTCAAACATTCTTTTATTGATGAATATTATTGAACTTGTGTCACTTACATTAACTTTATCAAAACTTTTAGGTATTGTGAATATAGCCTTAAATCTACCCAAAGCACATGTCAAGGTTATGATAAAAAACTAGTGCATCTTCTAGGTTATGTTTTGATTCCTATCATAGTTCTTCCTATCATCATTCATATCTAGGACATGATCTTAAATTTACCAATACCTTATAAAATTTTACTCGGTCAACCTTGGACACACTACATGAGAGCCATAGCCTCATTGACATGCCAATGTATCAAATTTCTTCACAATGGTGTTAGCTATAAGATTCAAGGAGACATGAACCTTAGAGTTTTGAACAATTCAAGGAACATGTGTTTTAAAAATACCCATGCTTGAACCCTTATCCAAAATTATTTTCATGAATATCAATGATTTAATTATCTCATTAACTCTAATAGAAGTTATAATGGCCACACTGAACTTGTGGTAAATTTACTACCTAACCTATTAGATTCCAAAGATGATGAACATGATGAAACCAGTCAAAATTTTTGATCTCCATTCACACATAAATTCTCAATTACCACCTTATTTATGATCTCAATCTCATAAAAAAACCATTCGATGAGATTCTTGCTATCATAATAATGACTAAATAATCCATTCTTCATGATTCCTTGACTGATAAAATTATTTATGCTTTTACTATTGCTCTTCATACTCTTAATTATGATGATGGATATTCATTAGATGACCCCTTTAAGCTAGATTTGCTCAAGCCAAAGATAAATAAGTACTTAGATATCATTCTTCTTTACAATTTTCTATACATTTATATATCATATTTCTTTCTTCTTATATTACACCTGACATTATATCTTCTTCAATTAATGTTCATACATCTGAGATGGAGCACACACATGTTGTTTCTCATTTATTCATGGTTGAGCCTTTTCAAAGTATGCTTCTTGATCATGGTATGATTGGATCATATCATTTTTTTAGTTTTTCTAATCCTTTGATATTTCTCCCTCTTGAGAGGACAAACACATTACATTGACCCACATTGAGATATTCTATCATAGCTAGTAAGCCTAGTCTTGATCCTAATCCAATCAGTCATACTATTGGTAATGTCATATTACATTTTCTTAGTTTTAATACCTTACCTACATGATGGATAGATGATCCATATTATTAATTTCATAAGGTTGTTGGTTATTGGCCAAGGATTATTATACACATTAGAGGTTCTTAGCAAAATACTAGACATCAGGCTCTACCTCTACTATAGATATTATACCTCCATAGTTTTCTATTCATCAATGCATTCATTTTTTTCAAAACACAAACATACATACCTCTACTCATTAACGATAACTTCAAAAGTAAATTGATGCACTTCATCTAGAGAAGATGCAGTTTGTTGATAATAACCTAACTACTCCTAAGATATTTCTAGAGTATAACCCTAAACATGGGGATGTTTATTGTCTTTAGCATAAATTTACTACACATTGCACAGATAGGTTTGGTGTATTATATTATCATTTACATGATTTATCACATCCTACACCATTACCTTTTTAGCAGTGTATCTAGGTTCATTCATGGGTAAAGGATCAATCTTCCCTTCACCCTTCATCATCCTATAGATATGATGATTTTAGTCACATTTTAGCACCAATTCCTTGCATTGATTATCCATTACAAGAGTGCCACATGCTCAACCTTGTCTTTCTAGCATAACTACATTTTACCTAGAGATAAGGTATTAGGAATTCCTTGCATAAATTTTGGTGAAGATATATGAGACTATGGTTAAGGGTATATTCTAGTTAAAATAGGATTTGTCTGATGTTATTGATGAGTGTGCCATGAAATCTATCAATATTTTTTAGCACATTATTTTTCTATGGCATATTATGCCTCATATTTGTACTCAAGTGGTTTTTGATATGTGTACTTCAGTATATCATTTGTGATGCATTGTTTGCCTTTTTTTATTATGTATCTCTTCTCTATCTCTACACTTTTACATTTACATTCATGGTTCTTGATTTAAAAATCTCATTTTTCTACATATTTAATTTCATCTGTTTAACTACATTTCATTATATACTTTTCACACACTAATATTCCCCATATTTTGGAATGATTTTTCCTTACATTCGTGCTTATGATAGCTTATTTGTTGAATATTATAGTTATTTATGTGACATGGCTATTAGACCACACCCAAAAATATCCTATTTTTCTTATGATTAGCTACAAAGCATAATTATCATTTTACCATCTATTACGTAAATGAATCTCTTATGTTTCTCATTTATCTCATATATTCCTCTCATTTATCTCATATATTCCTCTCATTTCAAACACACATAAGGTTAATATTGAGATTTCACATTTACTAATGGGCAAGTTTAAGAACCTATTGGATGATATAGTTTTTAAGTACTTCTCTCTTATAATCAATGTGTAAGATTTTTTATGCTTGTTACTTATATCACTTATGACTGGTTTAAAAAATTAATATGAAGGAGGAAAAAAAAAATCCATCAAAATTTAAAAACCAAATCATTAAAACAAAATGAATGATCAAAAGGAAATTCAAACTTCAAAAGTTAAAATCTCACCAAAATACATGATTATTATTTGATGCATATCCTATTCTAATTAAATATCAAACCCCACATTTGTCCTTATAATAGAGACAAGGTACATTGGGGTGTATTAGAATAGCACACTAGGATAGGAGGTCTCATTATACTACTTAATGCCACCTACTTTCTCATGCAAGTACCCAATCTTAACGGTAGACAAACAACTATATAAGGGGTCTTGAGGAACATGAAACACATCATGGGAAGGTAGGGTAATTTTAATTATTCATACATATACAAGATTTATGAGATTTTTTATGTACTTTAATTATTGGGCTCAATATTTGCATCTACTTGTTATAGTATCTTAAGTCTTTATTGTTCAAATAGTTTTTATAACTAACACATTTTCTTAAATGTGTCTCATTTCTAATAAGGATGTCTACAAAACATATGTAATGGTTTTTATTCCCTTTATTCGTCATCTTAACCCATATATTACCCTTGATGATTATCATTTAATAGCTAATGTCAGCTCATTGGTTTACCTTTCATGAGTTGTAGTATGAGACCTTTGAAAGGACCATGCCTACTTCACAAACTACCCTTACACCATACATTTTCACCTATTTATTTAGCCTTTAGTGAGTTACACTATAGGACCTCAAATAGTATCAAGCCTTCCTATAAAATTTCCCTTAAATCCTATAGAAAACATATGTCATGTGTTGTTATAAAGAACCATACTCTTTTACATTATAGATTAACACAAGCTCTAAGTTTGGTTTGTAATTTCTACCTTTCACATCTCTTACTTTTCTTTTATTTTCATATATTTTTTTGTATTATTATATTACATTTTCATATCTTTATTTATACTCTTACATGGATATTTATTTCATTTTCATATCTTTAAATTATGTTTTTACTTCCATTGATATTTATTTGATTATCATTTACATTTACATTTTCGTTCACTTTCAAAATCTTTTACACAATATTATCAATTACTAATTTTTGGTTTCCCATTTTTAATTTATTTTACATCATTATTTTTAACCATGCATATCTTCACATTTACTATAAAATAATATCACATACATTATACATTTTCTAGAAAGAAAATAATAACATCGATAAATATGTTATCATAGCATATAACAATCAACAAATGTGATAGAAATAAAATGCATACATCCATGAGTCATCATAACATATTTATATATAAATGGATCAAATTTTTTGATATTATATAACATAGTACAAAATATAGCTCTAAGGATGAGGTCCATCATGAGGAAGTGCTACGCTACCCATAGAGGCCTATGACTACCCTATCTAAATAGTCCACTATAACAACCATGTATGTGATCATAAACCCTCCAGTTGTCCCTATATATGGACCACCTGGACCTATACCTATGCCAAATGTCCTTCTATATCCAATTGTTTAGATTTATCATTAGGCCATGCTCATATATCCCCATCACCAAATCCTAGTGGTAAGGATACCTAAGGTAGATATGATATTCTTTAAAGATATCGAGCTACTTCATTGGCCAATCAAAACTAACGAGAAAAACCAAGTAATGAAGGCACAATAAGATCAATCATCTATGTAGTATCATGATGAGGTAGCATACCATATAATATATCATGATGGTCTCTCTCCACCATGGTCTCCCATCTGGTCTCCTCCACTATAGCCTCTACAAAAAAACAAAAAATCACATATATATCCCAAAAACATATATACATATATTCAACACATATCTCTATCTCAAATTAAAAGAATTATAAGAAACCACATCTTACTCACCAATAGTTACTACATGTACATGGCCACCAAAAACCTCATGTGAAGTATGGCTTCATGATGGCACAAAGCCTCTATACTGCCAAGCTAAATCACTTGATAATGGAGTGACTAACTAAAAATATACCTCATAATAGACCAACTTAGTGCATTTTACTTGTCTAGGTCTTCATATGGCTATGGATCTTCCTATGGCTATATTGGCACCTATCTTTGTCTCTATGGATATGGTGGCGGCTATTGTATCTACTTTTATGCTAAAAAATGCTACTCCTCTATCTCTTCACTATCATGAATGTTATCATCTTGATACCCTAAGTTGGTGAGGATGAATAATAGGAATATTTATTGTCATAAATGCACTTCCTATTCCATGTCACTCTCTTGCATCTCATGCCTCATATGTTGGGACTACTATTAACACTCCAAGATGTGGTAATCCAAACTGCCATAGCAAATAAACTATTCAGTGTAGCTCCACCCACCATGCATAGTTAAAAATTATCCTTAGTTATCCTTTCATCTAAAAAGTACTTTCCCATGATTTCCAAGGATCTATGGTACCCTAACATGGATGCTAAATAATCTACCCTCCTGTGATAGTATGTAATGTTGGGGCATATGGTATAATATACACCATGTATCCTATCTCCACATCAACACACATGGAAACACATCATCTACTACATGCATTAATCCTGTAGGCCAATACATACGTAATATATTTAATATCCAACTACTTAATAATATAATGGAACCCATGCTCATCTATCCCCATGATAGAATAATATAAAAATAGTGAATCAATTATACCCAAATAATAGATCCCAAGTCATATAGCATGCCCTAATCTAACATGGACAATTACAATGAAATAATATATAATGGGGGCTTCCCATCCAACTTATGTGAGATCACATGAACTTTCACAAGTATAATAATGGCCTTCTAGATATCCATAATGATTAACACATACACATCAAAGAGGCATATTTGTAATCCCCCTTGATATATCTCTTTGATCCAATTTACCAAAAGGCTAAGGCTCACCTCTCTGCATCCATGTCTAATGTATGACACACCACATGAATTACCATAATTTAAAGTCCTAACAAATCATGGACATACTTTAGGGTGATACCCACCTCAACTCTAGGGTGATACCCACCTCAATGGTATCCCCATACACATACTATTGGAAAGTGTTAGTCAGTCGCTCCCATGTTCCTAAAAACATGGTGACCAACTCAAAACTTAGTAGAATCCACCACAACTCCATAATCTCACTTAACCTTAATACCATTAGTTGTGAACTATCTTCTACAAGTAACCTATCTAGTGGATCTAATAGCCACACTGCATCTATTAATCACCATAGCCTCTATCATTTATGTAAAATATTAAATAATAAATTAAACATCAATTCATTATCCAAATGATAATTAAATATGATTTAAAAAGTAAAAACAACACAAGAAATCAATACACTTAACTACTTTATCAACCTATATATATTAATCACCATAGCCTCCATCATCTATGCATATAAATACATGTGTGTGTGTGTACATATAGATACATACATACATACATATGTATGTATGTATATACTTACATAAAGAACACACACACACACATACATACATATACATATATATCTATATCTATAATTTTTTTGAGTCTCTTTCATTATTTCATGATAATACTCTTCAATATAAATGATAGATAGATGTATATGTATATTTGTGTGTGTGTGTGTGAACGTGTGCACACATGCACATGCACCAATGTGCATGTGTGTATGTGAAGGCTATTTGTGGAATCTCAAATATCATTTATAGTGAAGAGGATTATCTTGAGATAATGAAAGAGACTCAATAAAAAAATAATATTGGAAAATAAAGAGGGACCCATTAATGAAGGGCATTGATTCAATAGTGAAGATGAATTTATTCTTAGAGGTGTGATGTCTTTAATCCAAATGGACCCTTAAATTGATTGCAACAATTTTCTAGAGAAAAAAATTAGGTAGGCCTACCATATTAGAGACCTTATATATCTATTCATAAAATATAATTGAGGAAGGATCTCAAAAATAAATAGAAATATTTATAGATGTGTCATTTCAGGGAAAAGAACAGACTCAATTGGAAGTTCAGGGAAGAAAGACTAAGAAGGGTGCACTCTAAAGCCTTAAAAGATAATTTTTTTATGGAATAAAGGATCTTAGGTTTAGCCTTAGTCAAAAAAAACCTTAATGGTAAGATACAAGATTTTATATATGATATTATATTTATTTAATAAACCCCAAACGATTAGATAATGAAATACTAGAAATATTGATACATAATATTTTTAAACATTATCATTTACTATCACTTTCTCTTACATCAACTTACTAAGTTTCAATCTCTTTAAGTGTAAACCTTAAAGGGTGTACCAAGAAAGGGTTGGGTTGAGTGATGGTGCTTCATGAGAGACATTTTTATTTATCTATCATGCTTATATCTAATATATTTCCCCTAGACTTGCTCCCCTGAACAATCTTCCTCCTTATGACCCATAACTATACCAAGACATATATTTTTTGACTATATGATCCCAACTCAATGTATTTTCCTTGACTCCCACCATATTTAAAACTAAGCCATCCTAGGTTAATGTAGTCCTAAATTTACATTAGACACTTTACAAGTAAATCAACTTTGACTGACCTAGCTTGAGGGTAAGCTATCATATTTTAAACTAAATCAAGGCTAGCTAATGTTATCAACTAAAAAATTAGGAAGGGTTAGGATCATCTATCACTATAAATAGAAGTCCCCATTTCAATCCAAGGAGAGGAACATTAAATTTTTTACATTCTTATTTCTCATAATTTTTCTTAAGTATAAATTTGGAGAATCCATTGCTTAGATCTTTTATTAGATGGAAAAAACCCATCTTATGGAATATTGGATGCAATAAGAGAAGTCATTTTATCTTAAATTTTGATTCAACCTTTGTTATCCTTACAACCATAATAAAATCTTGCAAATCACCATTGACCAAGGGGGATATTGAGGCTCAATAGGTTTGTTTAAGGTAAGTATGTTCTAATCCTATCTCTTTCATTTGGTCGATAGAAGTTGCATAATTACTCACTTAAATGAATATATAAATCCTTATTTTAGTCTCCTCTACACTTATACTTAGTGTACCTATAGGGTTTTTCAAACTTGCCATTTTCCACCTTGAGTAACCTAGGTCTCATTTACCTACCATGGTTCCTTGCCCCATTTAGTTTATTTTTAACTATCCCCCTTGTTTGTGTTGCTATCTTGGAAATACTATATTAGATTAATTCCAATTATAGAATGAATATTCAGGGTTACTTCATTATATTGATTTTTATAGGATTTGGATCCCTTTCCATTTATAATTTAGAATAAGTGCTCCTCTTGCTATGACTATCAGATCCATTTGGTCATATCGTGATACATTAAGTATTAATGACATCTATTTGATTTACTTTCTATGAGTCTAAATCTCTAAGATAGGATAAGTTGAAGGTCAATTCTATCTCATTGTATACCAAAAATGATTCTTTTTTTATGGAATATAATGTGCTTAATTTTAGCCTTAGTCAAAAGAACCTTTAATTTTAGATATAATATTTACAGTCTAATAGTATATTTATTCAACATAAAATGCAATACTATAAATACTAGATGTTTGGAACAACAAAAAGTATGACATTGAGTGCATTGGTGCTAGAGGTCAATTTTGGGGAAATTATATGAGTTGTAATAGAAGAAAATGGAACTTAATTGAGAAGGTTAAGGATGTGTCTTGGATCATGTAATCCTTGAAATGTCAAGATTCTAAAATAATCTTCCATATCACTAGTGTGTATGGTTCATGTCTCCATACTTTGGACAAAGAGTGTTGGTAGAGCATGTGTCAAGATGTATACTCAAATGGGCTAGAAAAATGGATTGTTAGTGGTGATTTAATTATGATATTAAGGTTATAGTAAAAAAAAGGATATTACTTAATGAATTAAAAATCTAAATTCTTTTGGCACTCCAAGGAAGAAATAAATCTCATTGTTATAGTTCCCAAAGATTGTATTTTCACTTAGTCAAATAAAAGAAAAGGTAATGAATTATTCATGGAGAGATTAGATAGATTTATTTTTTATGAGGATTTCTTGGGTATGAATATGAGTCTAAATATTTTATTTTTTTAAGTCCAAATCAAAGTATGTTCATATTCTTTTTGATCTTAAGGATCTGTACCACCTAGAAATTCTACATTTAAATCCAGTCCTTGCTTGTTTTTATTATAGGTAAAAGTGGGTTTTATAGGGACCCTACCCATACAAAATAACCACCATAGTGGTTAACATAGGAATAAAACACAAGCTCACTTGAGAGACACAATAAAATAATATCTAATATATAGCTTACATTACATAGTAGATAAACTTAGATGTGGATTTTCTTCCATTCCTCGTAAGCCATAGTCCACTCCTCTATCATGATTTGTAATTTATTCTCTAAAATACCTCCAATTTTCTCATTTTAAATATTAGTAGTCAGTCCTTAATATTTTTCCTTATCTTAGGGTCATTCTCACACATTTTGGCATTGTTAAAAAATACAGATAACCCTTCCATGATCTGCATTGCATTATTCACAATTACATTACTAAAACTAACCAAAAGATGGAGTTTATCCTTGATTTATCTATTCTCTTTCTCTATAATATTAATTCTATTAATCAGAATCTCAATTTGAGAAGGCATTTTCACTTCCCTCTCCCAAGTGCAATATAGTCCAATCTTTTTTGTTGAATTTATTTACCTCCTATTTCAATCTTGAAAGATCCTTCATAAACCAAGAAAGGAAGGATTTATTAAGGTTTACCTCATCCTCCAGTATCTCAACTTTTTTAAATCTTGAATGATCCTTTCTTGTTGGAGCATAATATTTTTTTTGAAAACATTTGGTGGAATGAGAAAGATGTAATAGGGAATACTTTTTTTAGGTTTCATTCCAAATTAAAAAAAACATGAAGAGTAAGATACATGAATGGAAAATGAGCATACTGAAATATGAAGGTGAGAGTTAAGACAATTTTTTTTTAAGAGGTTAAATCAATACATAATATAAAATAAAATCATAAGATAAAATAGAGGAGTAAATATATTTATGTTGATTGTTGTCATTGATGTCAAAGATGCATCTTGTGAAGGTTGATGTCAAAGGTGATTAAAAATAGTTGGTAGTATGTGATGTGATAAGATGGTGACAATATTTATGGAATAATATTTTCATGGTGTCATGAGAGAAAAAAAGAGATAATTTGAAGGAAACTAATGTCTTAGAATGTTTTCTAATTTCTTATGTCTGCATGAAAGGTACAATTCATTGATTTCAAGTACATATGAAGCCTATTCATGACATGAAGAGGTATATGCATGGTGAAATCAATAAACACAATCATATAAAGGTTTTATGGCATTGTTTGATCATGAAAGTAAGGTATATAAGGATTCAAGAGAGTTTTGGGGTAATCTTATAGTGGTAGGACCTTCGGTCTAAGTCTAACCTAAACCACTCTTAGACCCTACCTAGCCTAATGAGGTATGAATATTAGATTTTAATGAAATTATGCATATTTTAGCATGGAAAAATATGACATGGGTTTTCTTAGGCATGATCAAAAATTTTGAGGTCAAGTTTTGAAGGAAACGTGCATAAATAATAGTTTTAGGCATTCTCGAACTCACATAATTAGGTCTCAAACCTAAAAAATCACTTTAAAAAATTAATTTTAATGTTTAAACTCTACATGGGAGTCTTATATGTTAATGAAATATTTTTTAAGGTTCTTAGCTAAGATATCTAGGCATTAGTTTTATATTCAAGTGGCAATCCTTTATGAACAATTGTTAACAGCAAAACCTGTGTTAAACCTCCCTAAAACTCTAATAAAGACATAATATGAAAGATTTTGTTTAAAAAAACTAATGGTGGATTAAAATGTATTTATAATATATTTTATCATGTAGTTAACTCTCCCAGGTACCTGTAGGTGGTGGAGGTTAGTCAAATGAGAGAAAAAATGCATACATACATGCTTATTTGTTAAGAAATTATTATAGCTCTCAAAAGTTGTATTGGTTAAGAAAATAAAATAGATGGTATAAGAATATAAATACTCATTTTAAATTTCCATAATGATTTATATATAGGTTTTATCCTTTCATTTTTCTAATTTGGTCATCCAAGTAAGCCAGTCACAAACAGACCTAATGGTGTGAATAGTGTAAAACCTAGGCATAGATGAAAAGATAGATTTTAAGGTATGTGTATGATATATTGATACAAAAAAATGCATGAATAATTTATTTATGATTTATAAGTTGTATTAATTATTTGATAAGGTTTGGAGATTAGTGTATGTGGTGAAAAAGTTGCTCACAAAATGGCCTATCTGTTTTAGATAGGAATGTGAAACATAGGGTTAAGAAATTGATCTGCAAGACCAATATTTGGAATTAGACCATATGAATTTTATATCCAAGGATGGTTTGGATATATCATTTAACCATGTGTATGCATCATTATTTATGATAAGTGTATACATATTCATTTGAGATCTAATTCATCATGACTAGTTTTTGAGGTGAATTTGCAGTTTTGTGTAAGTGAGTTATAGAGATGTTGATGAGCCTTTATATCTTGTGTGAAGGTGTTTCAAGAATTTTGTGATTATACTAAAGTAATGAAGAATATATATATACATGTTTAATTTTTCATAATTGAGTATCTTGAGGGTGTTTAAACTTATTTGTTTTAAGATAGATGTTTGAGGTACATAGGCCTAATAGGGTAGCTTGTCCTAAAAGATATTTCATGGTATGAATGAAGTATATAGGTATAATAAAGCATGGAAGATGTCATAAGAGTCCATTTGATAAGTTTTTTAATGGTTTTTAGTTATTTTATAATGCCATCTAGGCCCAACAAGATTAAGTTTTGGTATTAAGAGGACAAACCTAATACAATTAGGTCTCCATGAGACCTAAAGGAGGAGTAAGGCCTAATTGAGTTGTTACAGACCAAAAGGGGTTAAAATTACATTTTAATAATGTTAATAATACTTTATTAGACCTATTTTATGTTTTACTTAAGATTTTGAAGGTGTGTGGGTGACTAAGTGGTGTGTGACCATGTGTCTAGTATATATATAAGGCAGTTTAAGCCTATTTGTGTGTATGTAAAATAAGCGAATAAAATCATGAAACATTGAGTATAAGGAAGTATTTGAATGATACCATAATATAAGAGAAGAGGTGTTGTGATAAAAATTAATGAGTTGGATGAGTTAGTGCTGAGTCACTTAGGGAGTTGGTGCTTCCTTGCAAGTAGGTGCTTACTAAAGCTTAGTCAAGTGGGTGCTGGACATTATTAGGGTTGGTGCTCCAAGTTGAGTTGGTGATCAATAAAATTTGGTATTTTTTTTGTAGGACTATATTCCATTTACAAATATCATAGTGGGTTTTCTTCCCCTTGAGTGTTTCCCACTCATATATGTGTTATCTTACCTAAATGTTTCTTTATGCTTTGCTAGATCACTATGTTGATTTCATAGTTCATGAATGACTGGGCATAATTGAAAGAAAGTTTTTAAAAATTGATTCATCCGCCTCTTAGTAATTGTGCTTCCAAAATTTGTTATCAAATCCTGGTCCTTTTAAGTATGCCTAATAACTTAAAAGGAAATCTTAGAAGCATAATCATGTCTAGTCATCAAGTACAGGGAGATTTCTCAACCAATAAGGCTAATCTCTTCAATTGGACTAACTATGAATTTTGGAGCATCATAATGAAGAAATATCTAATGTTCTTGGGATATGATATATTTAAATCTATTTTTTATGGATTCACTTCACTTTATACACCACCAACTGATGCAACAGGCAAGAAGGTAAGTGAGAACAACTCTAAGGTAATGAATGCCATCTTGTGTGGTCTTTTAGAGGCAACATTTTTAAAGGTCATGAATTATGATATATCAAATGGATTTGGGAAAAGTTTCAAACCATATATAAAGTAGACACTAAATTCAAGTTATCAAAGTTTTAGACCCATCGAAGATAGTTTGAAAGTCTGAGAATGAAGGAGGATGAAAACATTGAATCTCATCTGTTAAGATTAGATGAAGAGGTAAATGTTATTAAAGGTCTAGGAGAGAAGTTAGAGGAATAAATATTAGTAAAAAAGGTATTAATATCCTTGACATCTAAGTTTGATTCAAAAGTATTTGCTATGGAGGAGATTAAAGATCTTAACATACTATAGATGGATGAAATTCATGGCATATTGACTGCCTATGAAATGAGAACACGTAATGGTAGACCTTCCAAGAAGGAAGTTGCATTCAAAGATGAGTAAAAGTCACAAGCTAAAAATTTCAAGGATGATGTTGATACAAAAATTAATGATGACAAGATAAAATCTATGTTTGTCATAAAACCAAGGATATGATTAGGTAAATATAAGGACAAGTTTCCATTCAACTGATTTAATTATGGTAAGATTTGTCACTTTGCATCTGAATGTCCTAATAAGGATAAGAATGAGCATGATAGAGAGAATGATGAAAATCATGGTGAGGATTATAAGTTATATAAGCTTGATAAGATCAAAAATAATTTTAGGAAGTGTAAAGACAAGAAAGGGTCATTCAAGAACAAGAGAAGTTTTTATACCAAAGAAGACAATAACTCCTCTGATATAAGTGACACAAGTACATCTGATAGTGATGATGATAGTAATAATCATGATATCAATGGAACCTTATTCAAGGATATGGAAATGGATAATGAAGTTTGTTCAAGAGGGAAAAGTCTTATGGAAGATGAAGAATTAGATGGAGAAGAAGCTGAAGTGAATCTTGAGGTAGAATTGGTGAGTGCTCTAGAGGAGTTAAAGTTCCAAAGAAGGAAGAATCATAATTGAGATCATTGATTAAGATTTATGAGGAAAAAACCAATCTCTTTGAAGAGAGACTAAGTAAAAACACCAATAAACATGATAATATCATCAAAAAGTTAGAAACTCATATTAATATTGTCACTACAAGTCTTAAGACCAAGGAGGAAGAATTCATCAAGTTTAGAATAAAAATGGAGTCTTTGAAGGCATAATTGGATAAAACAATGATCAAATTGAAGACACATCAAAAATTTGAAAAGAGCACTAAAGTCCTTGGTGATATTTTGAATAATCAAAGGTATCCACATGACAAGATAGGTATTTGGTTCAAAGAAGACCAAAAGGAAAATAATGAGAGTCAAACCTCAAAGGATAATAGACTACCCAGAAGTAATGGTATTGATAGAGTAAATACCTATGTATAAACTCTCAAATCTAAGACTCAAACTGATCATCAACAAGTCAATAAGAATTTGAATCCTTCTAGAGACAATAAAGGTTGAGGTGCATCATTCAACATCAGATAAATAAGGTATGTGAATCCTTTCAATGGTTATTATTTTTCATGTAATGAATATGGACATAGAGATATGGATTGTAGACATCATTCTAGAATTGATTCCTCATGGAGGAATAGGGTGAGTGCTCATTTAAATAATATAAGAATAATTATATGCTATAATTATGATTAGAGATGACATATTGGAAGGGATTTCAAGATGAGGAATATGAGAAAGATTAGTCAACACAAAAGGTTATATAGTCATACCACTAAGAAGTGGATCAAGAAGTTAGACCCTATGGACAAGGTGAAGGAGGATTAGAAGACTAAAGGAGAAGAATATATGCTAGCTTATACTACCTTTCACATCCAAGATGAAGGCATGAAATGATATATAGATATTGGTTGATCAATCCACATGATAGGGAACAAGAGAAAATTCATTTCATTAAAGGATAATGCTACAGGGACATTGAGATTTAGATATAACGTAACTACCAATATTTCTGTCAAAGGTATCTTGAGTTTGGACAATGGGAAGACCAAGATAGGTAATGTTTTGTATGTGGAAGGATTGAAACATAACTTATTTAGTGTAATTAAAAATTTCAACCAAGGGAACACATTAACCTTTCATCACAAAGGATGTGATACAAGGAGAGCCAAATCAAGAAGGCTAATTTCCAATGCTAAGAGGAATGAAATTTTTTTATATGTCTTGAATGAGATCAAGAAGGAGAGATGATTTATGAGCAAGATGGATGAATTTTGGATATGAAACCAAAGGTTAGGCCACCTAAAATTTGATAATATGGTCAAGATAAGCTTTAATATTGTAGGAAGAATATGCCTAAAATTGCCAAACCTAAAAACACACTTTGCAAGACATGTCAACATTGAAAGAAAACTAGAAGAAGGTTCAAGTCTAAGGAGTATTATACTAAAAGACATTTAGAGTTAATACACACTAATATTTTTGGACATACAAAAATAAAAATCATTTAAGGAGAGTTATTTCATGTTACTCATAGATGACTACATAATAATTACTTGGGTAGCATTCTTGAAAGAAAAGTTAGAAGCTCTTGATAAGTTCAAGGCATTCAAGGCTTTAGTTGAGAATTAAAAGATTAGGAAGATCAAGTGATTAAGATATTATAGAGGAGAATATTTTTGGTCTAATTATTTTGATGAATTTTTTGAGGTCTGTGGATCATTATCCACATTTTGGGATTTTAGAGTAGTTAGATTTTATCATGAATGAGCTTGGCAAGTTCGGCCTTTACATTATAGCCCATTATTTTTTAGGGGTCCCTTTCTCTATTATTAGCTAAGTCTTAGCTTCCTCCCATAACTACCATGTGGCATCATGGTTCTCATTCAACTCTAAGATGGTTCTCAACTTTCTTAGGAGAAGTGCTAGCCTTCCATATGGCATCTCGATGCTCACCCAAGGGAGGTTTATTTTTGTTAGACTTTCAAGTAGCTCCATTGGCTAATGGAGCAATAGGTAGGGCCCATTATGTAGTTATAATAGGAAATAAGTGGATCTCTCTACATGGCATCACTATTCTCCTCAAGATTAAGATTTTCTTTGTTAGAGCTCTGAATTGAGCCATTGGCTGAGGAAGTTAGTGAAGGGCCCCACTATGCATTTATAATGATAAGAGGAACAAACCTTCTATGTGGCACCCCCATGATCATTTTCTATGAAACACTCTCAACTTGCCCAGGAGTAGTGCTGACTTTCTATGTGGTGGAATAACACTTATTCAAAGCAAGTTTCTTTTGTCAAAACTAGGAGCTGTGCCATTAGTCTAACAAAGTGGGTCCCCATTTCTAACAACATTTTAGAGGTAGTTTTGGAGACAGACATGCATTACCACTATGCTTCTTTTAAGCATAATGCGCATCATAAAGTGTTTCAATCATGTGACATACAAGATTTTGAAGGCTAACTACACTTATAATATGGAACTTCTCATCTGGTTGTAATGACCTCATCATGATAACAAGTGCCTAGTTCCAGATATTGCTTATTTGAGAGGTCACTGTGCCTATATAAGTACAACTCTTTTATTTTGTAAGGGGATAGAAATTTTAGAAAGTTATACACTATTTGAGAAACCATTATAATATTAGTTCTAGAATATAAGTAACAATAGTTGTGATTTTTATTTCCATGAGCTTAGTAGGTGCCCCTCACAGGTAGGATTGAATATTGTATAATGTGCCCTTGAGGCATTTTTATCTTATTCTCCACATAACGATGAAGAGGACGTGGTATTATGTGTAAAATGGAATGGGATTTATTGTTGTCTATTATTTATTTTCTCTACTTCTATATTGTAGACTTTTATTTAAGTTATAGGCATTAGACCATGTATATGTTCTTTTAATTTGTCTATGATATTCAAAGGTTGAATCTATTTTATGCAATTTTAGGAGTGAATACTTTAAAATTCTGGTGCATTGCCTTACTTAGTTTCTATTTTTATTTTTACTTGCATTTTTTCCTTACCCTTTCCCTAAATCAATTTGAAGAGAGAATTTATAAAACCATAGAGGTCACTTTATAGACCACATTTGAGTCCCACATCTGTAAAGCTTCTCATAGAAGGTTATCTACCTAGAGTAAGGGATTTAGGCATCAATAATTGTTTATTTTATAGTGTGCCTGATGGGACCCAAATACTAGTCTATCTGATTATAATCCAAATTTTATGATCCATAGGCCCTTTACAAGGTCATAAACAATAAAAAATCTAGGTTCGTTATCACCACCTATAGTAGTTACAACTCATTAAATGGTCATGGGGTGAAGTGAAACATAACAATCATAAAAAATAGCGATCCCAAGCCACCAAGGAACTTTGTATCATAGAATAGTGGTAGCCTACTCATCCCTCTAGTATCCCTAGCTGCGTGAGATCCTATTCTTGTTAATGCCTTAAAGGCACTCCCTAAATTCATAGGGGAAGATTTCAAAAGCACAATGGAACATATTCAATATGTCTCAAATATTTGTACTATACACTATATCACACAATATAACATGGCCTTAAGGCTACTATCTACCTCTTTTAAGGTGAGATCCCTCAATTGGTACCAGTCTTTGCTATCTAACTCCATCACCACCTAGGATGACTTGGGAAATAGATTTTTTGAAAGATTCAATGAGAAAGTAGACCGGTCATCCCTTATACAATAGTTAATCACTATAAAGAGAGTCTTATAAGATGTTATCATAGATTTCAACACCAAGTTTAATAAGACTTGGTAAAGAATCTCGATAGCAGCTTGATTTCCTACAGGTATGGCCATTTTCTTCTACCTCAAGGCCTTTAACTTAGATATAGAAGTTATGATTTAGTCTCTCAGAGGACAAATTTAGATACCTACAAACTAACAATTAGAGCAGAGAATAATCTAATAGATGCCAGGAAGCTTCCCCTTCAACCACTGACACCAATGTTCATAAAAATATCAATGCTACCATAAGAGGATTCACCAAACACCTCAAAGGTGACACCCTCCATGTATGTATATCCTCTTACTCAAGCAAGCATGTCCTCTTCATCCTCATTATCGATGGAGATGAACAACATGAAGAGCATCTTACAAAACTTCTCTAATGAGATCATAAATCTCAAAAAGTAGAAAGCTATTACCCCAAGACTTCCTTTCCAAAACTACTAGGAAAGAAGAGCACCATCCCAACAGAACTAGTACTAAAAAAGGTAGAGGTTGAATCATTAGACACTGAATCATGAGGTGTGACTTGAAAATCAAATTATCTTGGTCCCTGATCCTTTGCAAATGGTCTCATCGAGTTTAAATAGAGAAATGGTTTTTGACCAAAATAACTTGGTAGATGATTCTAATTCATGGTGCTTCCCATGTAACATGTATATGCCTTAGAACTACCTGATAGGTAACCTTTAGAAATTTTTTGTCAAGCAACGAAGACAAGGAAATGCCCCTATTTCAAATTCATATAGATATCAATCCTTGGGTGTTAAAAATGTTTTCTTAATGGTATAAATGCATATAATTTCTTTAGAAAAAGAAGAGATAACCCCATATCAAACACTTTTCTCTTGGGTTTAAGGAAAAGATGTAGTTTATACAAGCAAGATCCTAGTGTTGAAGGCTCTGTGAGTTTAATTACACTACTTCACCCAATCTAAAAAAATTAGTTGAGATCCAAGAAGATTTTGTAAGGCCTAAAGTGGATATCAAAAAAGGCTTGGGACTCCAACCACCACCTCTGGCATATTAAAGACAAATCAAAATAATATAGAACAAACCAAAGGACCTCAAGGTCTAAACACAAGGGTCATTTAACATAATAGAGTAGATGAAGAAGGCTCCAGTCAATGTCTCTCTTTGGGATGTGTTATCTATCCCAAAGCAAAAATCTATACCAAAATAAGTGTTGGAAAATCAAAAGAAACTTGTGCAAACTAACCTGAATGTGAAGCTAACATAAAATAGGGGGAAAGAAGCCAACAACAGTGCACCACCTCATGCACCATCAATATTAATCAACTCATAGGTAGGGGTAAGTAAAACAAAAATGACCCCACTCTATTTAACCCTCATTTTGGGGAAGAAAATGCTGTATATTTCCATGATTGACTTTGGCATTATTACCACAGTGATGCCGAAATAGATTATAGATGCACTACAATGTCAATCTAAAACTTTGAATAAAGGGGTGATGAAGTTAAATGGGAAGAAGGTTTAGACCATAGGTATTATTAAATATCTTCCTCTAATGTTTTACTCTTATCCTAATTTCATGATCACCCAAGAAGTTGTAGTGATATACATCTCACTGGTCTTTGGGCTATGTCTATCAAGAAATTTCACCACCAAAATAGGTGGATACTTGTATTTGGATTGGTCCCACTTGATCCTGAGAACTAAATATGACTTAAAATTGAAAGTATTATTTGAGCCACTACATTTGGAACACATAGTGGATGATACTATGATGAAATTTGATGTGATGCACACTTATTTCTTAAAGAGGGAAACACATAGCATAAAAATGCTTGAAGAGGAAGGAGTGGCTAATAACAAGAGATCAAAGGAATAAGTCCTCATTAATAAATTCATTAAAAGTGATCCTTTTGAGACTTGTGATGCCACCAACCTTAGGACCTATGTAATCCTTGATGTAGATCAAGCCATCCTCGAGGTCATGAAGAAGGAGGATAAAACCAAAGAACCTAATTTGGACTCTACATTTCAATGGTGTGAAATGCAAAACCATCAATTGAGATGGCAACAATTGGTGTATTCATTTGAAAAAGAGACCCTATGAGACTTTTGATTCCAATTTTTTTGCATGAAAAATTAAGTCAAATAAAAGCACTAGTCCATGGCCCTAGCCTTGCTAAGTGTATAGGCATGAAACAACTAAAAGTTTTTGGTGATTTTGAATTAGTGGTAACACAAGTAAGAGGGGTCATAGTTATGAAGAATGTCTATATGAGATCTTACCACCACTAAATATGGGATTTTATTGAAGTATTTGAATCATTTAATATTCAAATCACTCCCAAGTACATGAACTTGTAAGCAAACAAAATGGTGGTGATTGGCTCCCAGTTTAATCCAGTGACCAATTTTTCACTGATGAGAAAACAATACAGGTGATCATTAGGCCCACCATTCTAGATAATGACTAGAAATAACAAGTGTTTGAAATCAATGCCCAAATTTTTATGTTTCTCTAGTAGTCATGTGAATTCATTGAGTAGTTATAGCTAAAGATCTAAGAATCTTATGGGGATTAGATCATGCAGTTGAAGTATAAAAAAATTCTAAAGGGGATAATCACCTTGGAGAATCTATTAAATTTTGATGATGATAAGAATGACAAATATAAGTTTATCACAAATAAAAGTGAATACTCTAAGATTGATATTGGACGTGGAAGAAAAATGAAAGTAGGAAATGAAGTTTCCCAAAAGAATAAGGACAAACTGGTATCTTTCTAAAACAAATATGGAGTGATGGCCTTGACCTATGATGACCTAAAGAGATATGACCATGAGTTCATTCAACATATCATTGACCTAGCTAAAGACTTCAAGCCTTTATGATAGAAGTAAAGGCTAGTCAACCCATAAATTGAGTCTTTCATGGCTCAGGAACTAAGGAAATTGATTGCCTCAAGAATCATATACCTGATCAAGCATTCAACTTGGGTATCTAACCTTGTTCCAGTGAGAAATAAAAATGGACAAATGTAGATATGCATGGAATTCTAATATTTGAATAAAGAATATCTAAAGGATCATTATCCCCTTCCTTCTATAGATTAGATCCTCTATATAGTAATAGGAGTGGAAATATTTTCCCTACTGGATGGATTCTCTAGATATAACCAGGTATGGGTTAATAAAGAGGAATAACATAGAAGCACATTCACCATAAAGTGGGTAACCTTCACATATGTGAAGATGCCTTTTGGCCTCTCTAATGTAGGGGATACCTTCCAATGAGCCATGGACATATCCTTTCAAATCTCAATCAAAGAAATCATCCTTATCTATTTGGATGATCTCAAAATATTCTCCAAAAAGATGGAAGATCACTTTGATCATTTGGAGAAGGTTTTTATAAAATGCCAAGAATTTGGGGTATCTCTCGACCCCAAAAAATGTGTCTTCAACATCCTACAAGTTAAGCTACTAGGATATGTGATATCCAAGGAGGGTATATCTATTGATCCCAATATAATAAAGGCCATCATTGATTTAGCATTACCAATCAATAGGAAGGGAGTCTAATCTTTCTTAGGGAAGATCAATTTCATCGACAAATTTATATTTAATTTTATGGGGATAGTAAGACCAATCACTTTGATGCTAAATATGGATCAACCTTTCAAATGTATAGTTGAAGGAAGAATAAAATTAAATAAGATCAAAGACATTATATCCACCACCCCTATGCTAATCAATCCCAACTTCTCTAAAGATTTTGTCATGTATATCTATGAAAGTGAACGTAGCCTAGTGGTTGTGTTAATGTAGAAGGAATATAAGGGGGTAGGTGAGTGATCGATCACCTTATATTCAAGGACCTTATATGGATATGAGACCAAGTATAATTTTAATGAAAATCAATATTTCACCATTATCAAGGGTCTTAAAAAGTTTAGACATCTGGTAGCAGGGAATAAAATAATTATATACATGACACATTTCAGCATTTAAGAATACATAATAAAAGGAGAGATCACCAAAAAAGGGACAATTTGATCATTAAGATCTTAGAATATGACATGGAAGTTAGGTCGACCAAGTTGATCCAAGGAAGATGACTTTGTTAGTATCTCACCCATTATACAAATGCCTTGATAAAAGGACAAGATACAACAGAGATAGTTATAGTGAATTAATATGAAATTGACAGGATATGGGTTACTGATAGGAAATATTTTATGTAAACTAATTGATACTTGAGTGGTATCTCTACACTAAAAATAAGATTCTATAGATTGCAAGAAGCTAGCTATATACTAGTACAAGGAGTCCTCTTCAAGAGGAACTTCGATGGAAAACTTCTCAAATGTGTTGATAACAACCAAGCTAGAAAGATCTTATAAGATATGCATTTTTCCCCTCCAGGTGGACACTTATATATAAAGACAACCATAAGCAAGATCATGCATGTAGGATATTACTATATGACCATATTATGTGACTATTATCAGGTAGTGAAAAAGTGCCAAGAATGTCAATTCTTCATAGGCAAACAAAAGAATTCAACCATGATATTGAATCCAATCGTAATTGATAAACATTTTTGCACAATGGGTCTTAGATTTTATTGGGATGATATATCATATATCTGTCACAAGACACAAATGGATACTCATATCCATAGATTACTTTACAAGGTGGACTGAAGTAGCCTTGATGAAGGAGGTAACCAAGAATATGATCCTCAATTTCTTGGAAGAGCTAGTAGCAAAGTTTAGCCCACCCAAAATGATCATTTTTAATAATGTGAAGGTTTTACTTGGTTCCAAGATTTCAAAATTTACACTCCAAAATGACATTTTCCTAAAGATCTCATTCAATTACTACCCATAAGGGAATGTGTTGGCTGAATCAACCAATAAAAATCTCATAATATTGATTAAATGGATGGGTGCCGATTGATAGTGGGAGTCACATATGCATCTCAAAATGGTTCTATGGGCTAACCAAATTACTACCAAATAACTTTTAAAGACATCCCCATATGAATTAGTATATGGGAAAGAAGTAGTCATGCCCTTATCAATAGATATTCTAGCCTTATAGCTTTTGAAGCATGTTGAGATAACACAAAATAGGATGATAGAGGTTAGGCTAGCAGAAATGCTTAGAGTCTAAGAATCAAGAGAATGAGCCAATGACATTAAGTCAACCCAATAACAAGTGTTCAAGTGATGGTTTGATAAGAAAGCATCTAAACTAGTCTTTAAGCCAAGGGACTTGGTCCTCAAGTATGACAACAGGGCTGCAAAACTAAGCCAACATGTGAAGTTTGATTCCTTATGGAGGGGGCCTTTATGCATTGTAGGCAACTGATAGGGTAACACATTTAAGTTGGAGGATGAAGAAGGAAATGCATTAGGGATTCTAGTTAATAGAATCAACTAAAAACACTTCAACTAATGTAATGGTTATCCCTTATATATAGTTAGTTACTTTCCCTTCTTTGTTACTATTTCATATTTTGTTGTTGTTTCCCTTCGAGAGTAAACACCATTGGCATAGGTTATTCGATCAATTTCCAAGTGTTCATAATTTATCTCCCTTAGTTTTGAATCATCCAGTGATAGATAGATATCTACCTTGCTAACCTTACCATTAATTCTAGATGCTCCATATTACACAATTCCCCAAGAGGATCACTACAAATATCTTATGAGACATTCTCCATGTGTGTGTGTGTGTGTTTCCCTTAATATTTATGGAGTTCTCAAATTCAAAATATACATGATGATTGTGCTTGAAGTATTAACCTATAAATAACTCTCTCTTAATTAAGCTAAATAGTTAAGCACCTAATATTTTCAAATATAATTAAGTAAATAATAGAGAAATTGAGTAAAGCATCTTAAGCCAAGAAATTTGAGAAATAATTACAAGGATTTTGAGCAGAAACCAGTATTCAATATTTTATTTGGAGTAAGGATAATTTTCAAAAATAACTTATAGGATGGAGACTTCTACATCCTCATCCAAAAACAAAAAACATTTGAGAAAGCAGAGAACCCATAGGTTAGGTGGTCATGGAGACATTCCCCCACAGTATGCATTAAGCAAATAATATGCTTCTACCTTTGCATAACCAATGCCAAAAGTACCAAATATTAAAAGAGTCACCAAGAGATACTGTAGGGACCCCTCCCTAATCCTAGATTATACAAATGGGATATTTTATCCCAAGTTGGCTAAAAACATGAAGAGCTTGAGAGAGGGTGCCCATGCCCAAATGATTGAAAAGGTTCAAAGAAATGACTAAGAGTTATTTGGGTATAGATTTGGAGATCCAAACTAGCCTAGTACAAGGTGCCTCTTGTGAATCCATGCTCAAAGATCATTGCCTTATGCATAGATAGATATTATACCAACATTGGAATTATTACATGCAATAACCACCTAAAATGGATATTAGTACCAATGCCATAAGGGGGATGCTATAAATTCTAAGCAACCCTAGCACCAATGTCTATAGTATGGAAAGCTTAAAAAATGTTTGGACACCCATGTTTAGAAGCCAAAGTTAATCAATTTAGTTCTTTGGAGTAATTACACCAAATCACCTCCTCTTCTCATCACTCTTACGAGCTTTGCGACACAAGATATGAAGCATGCCCTCTTCATGCTAGTGTTCATCTTTGGGATGGACTCAAATGCTAACATCTTTGCATTATAATTGGGGGCAATCTTTTTTTTAAACATAGTAGGTAAGAAGAAGGTTTATAGGATGGATTTTAGTTATTCTATTTCCTCTACCATGCACAATGAGCTAGCAAAATTTTCAACACAAAATACCTTTATTATGTATCATAACTCCCAATTATTCTCTTCATACTTCACCTTCAATACCATTGAAATGGGCACCCTTCCGAACATGGTAATCCTCATCTCTGTATGGACACATATCCTATTATCCATAAAAGATTACTATGAGTTTTCTAAATCCTTCTTATCTTCAGTCCTCATTGACCATAACCGAGAGGCCATCACTTTCAGGATGATCAACTGCTAGAGGTCATGGCTCGCTAATGGTTGAATTCTAGTTAATTGGTTCTTTGGGGCCTATTTCATGTTCATCTAGGTCCATAAATTTAAGGAGGATCCATTATGGCTCCCACACTAACTCATAGATAGGACCCTAGCCTTGGAGCTGGCTCACTAGCTTGATGTGGTTTACTCAGTCTACATCATGAACTATAGGAAGAAGGCCCTATATGACGTCCCCTTCTCAAGAGGATGCATCAAATTAGTGAAAAGGTTAGAGGAGCACATAATTTCACTCAAGCTCATAGAGCTTAACCTCAACCAAATTAATAACTAGTGGAATTATGACCCAGTTGGCTACACAACCACTTTGAAGACCACCACGCTATTTTTCCATGATCCTTGGCCATACTTCAAGGACTGAAGGTCAACGATTAAGGATGACATCAAGTAATATATGGATCCATCCAAGATTCCATCAGAAACCTATAAGCCATGGGAGTCCTTTTATAAAGTAATCTAAGAGTTTAACCCCATGAATAAAATGATAAAGGGGATGAGAGCGTAGATCATTCGGAGGGGCTTGGGCTAGGATAAGATAGATGCCTATTGGAAATATAGGCAAGAGATTAGATAGGGGAGAATTTTTTTGATGACTTGGACATAGATGAGATATTTGAGAATCTCTAAGATGATCACCATAAAGAGGAAGATCTTTCTGAAGAAGAGGTCTCAATTGAAGGAGAAGAGGGGGATACTCCTTTAGAGGAGGAAGAGGACACCCCTTCAAGGAAGGAGGAGGAATTTTTGATGATCTAGAGGCCTGTAAACTACCACCTCCTCTATACCCATATATGACCACCCTACAACAACAATATACCTCTTTAGGACATCTCAAGGCAAGGTCATCTCAGCCTAGCTTTGGGGTACATCCCTCCAATTCTCCCTCTAATCCCCTGTAAAAGAAGGTATGCTTTTATCATCCCCTTATTTCAACTACCACTTCATTCTTCACTCCCTCTTCACCCTCTATAGCTTCCACTAAGATTGTACCACTCTCTATTACCCAACCTATCACCTCACTCATACCACTTTTATCCACACAGCCGATCACCTCACTTGTGTTGTTTCTCACTCCTCTACCCTCATCATCCACATCATAATCTATTATGGCATAATCACCCCACGCCCCTATCTATGGCCTCCCACCTTTCTTTCCTTCTACTCTAACCCTTCACCCACTCATCCCCTATGGATTAATATCTTCTACTTCATGACATCAAGTGACCATTCCCTTCAGCTTGCCCTAAGAATCCCCCTTTGTATGGGAGTTAATAAAATCATAAGAGTAGTTTCATCGGTAGCTGGAGACTAGTAAAAAATATTGAGAGGTTCGAGCAGAGAAGAGAAGAGGAAAATAAACCAAGGCCCTAACAGTGCCTCACATTCAATCATTATTTGACCCAATACAACAATCTCTAATGATTACACACATGGCACCCCAAGTAATCAAGCCATATGAACCAATTCAACCAAGATATTAATATATACACACCATTAGCCTCAAACTTAGCTAGGTGAAATTGATTGATAGGTTTGAGTTGATGGAAGAAATGTAAAAGTCCATCACCATGGACTATATCAAGTCTAGTTGAATTTTTTAGAATAAAGAGTTAGAACTCACAAGGGTGAAAACTATGATTGATTAACTCAATATTGAGGCCAAAGCCAAAGATGTGGAGATCAAAAAAATTAGGTTTGACTTGTAGAGCCACATTATTAATGAGAGCTTTTAGGTAGAAGCCAACCAAAGAGCCCAATTATGGATCCAAATTGTAGAACTGAAGATTGAGATAGATGGTTTAAATAAGGAGAAGTATGCTATGGAGAATAAGCTACATGAGAAGGAAAAAAAACTCGCATAGAACTACAAGATTCTATTAGAATCTACAAGTGCATAGATGCAATTGTAGTAACAGATATAGTAAGAGTCCTCAGATAAGGACCAAGAAATCCTATAAGTGAAGAATTGTTAGAAGTATAATAATTGAGAGATGGGGTGAGCCCAGATATTTCAATTACAATTGTAGTCTTTTTAAACTATTAGGTAATAAAAAAATATCAACTTGATCAATCAATATTAACTAGAGAGCTCATTCAATCAATGCATACACAAGATCAAACACATAACACATAGTTCCTTTGGGAAACCCTCATCGAGAATAAAACCCACTCTCAAGTTTATAACATATAGACTAATATCCTATAAGAAATTACAAACAAGAGAATAATCAACTCCTTTAGACCATCAAACCTTGATCATGTCCTCTTGACCAAAGGTATTTAGTGAAACACTTGTTTTACAAGTAATAACTACCCCTAAAGAAGACCAATTACTTTAGACCCTCCTTTGAACACCTCCACCTTAGAAATGATATCTTCAACACTTGATGATGGATATTTGTCCTCTACACAAACTCTCTCTCTATCTCAAACATGCCTCTCACATAGGCATGTCACAAACTCTTTCCTTCTTCACTCAAACTATCATCATATGCACACTCATACCTCTTTACATCTCCTCAAATTTCAACAGCACTATCCTAACATTATAAACATGACCTACAGGTCATACACATATTTAAAAAACTATTCTACTCATTAATTCAGCCAACAAGCACACTACTTATCCTTCACTCCACAAGTCTCTCATACACCTTGCACAAGTCTTCTCTCACACATCAAAATCTATAAATCATCATCTTTGATTTCATTATACACACACACACACAGATATATATATATATATATATATATATATATATATATATATATATATATATATATATATATATGTATATAATGAATTAATAAGGTCATGATATTCCCTATCAACCAAAATACATTACTTCACCCTTAAGGCATCTCATATGGGTCACACTTAAGCACAATCCACTTTCAAATAGGCCTAAGTTACTTTTAGGTCCTATGGAGACCCATTCAGCTCTTTGACACTTATTTGAGAAAACTAAAACATAGAAACACTTTTAAAATGGATGGACCCATTTTATATGATCTATAGGCCCCCCTTAAGTTCCAAATACTGTTATAGTAATCTTTAGCTTAAGTACAAATATCTCAATCACTTCTTTGTACACTCAGTCATTATGAATGAAAACATAGTTGACTTCAAAACCTTTGTTCATAAAGCATATGATTGGTCAAACTTTTAAAATTCACACATATCATCCTCATAGAGTCTATAACACTCTCAAATAGCTAATTCATCATGAAACATCAAAAAACTATCTAAATAAGCTCAAATACTCTTCTTAGGTCACTTGCAGAATAAACATGAACACAGTTAAATTTAAACCTTAATATATTTGATTGTACACACTTAGATATCTTTAAATAATATTTATTATATGTGCCATAAAGTCCTTTTCATCTTTGATTTTTATAACATGAACAAATTCATCATAGATCAAAAGTTTTGGTCTAAAAACAATAGATTGGTTTTTCCCTTATTAAATTCAAATATTTAAATGTAAATGGTCATAGTTGAACTTCAACCACTTTAATCACATATCGTGTCCTCTTTGTTCATACCAATTATGCACCATTGATCTTGTTTGAAGTTTAATGCTTAGGCACCAATGCTCAAATGTTAAATCCCAGTCACTTTGACCTCATCTCATGTAATCTTGCAATATTGACTCATCTCTCTCCATCAATCTCTTAGAGATTATCCTCACATTAGAATTGATATAATACTATCACTTTGACCTCAACTTTAATATGCATCGTAGATCTTCAACTGTATGATCATGTGCTCATTCTTGATCTTTAGAAGATGCTTGATCTTTATCTATGCTCATAATTAAACATCATGGACTTGACCTCATCTCACTACTTCCTAACCTCTTGGAGAAACACACACTTTTGATTTTTCTCTAAATTTAAATTTTGTAAATTTGACTATGGGAACCTTACTTATCTGTTTAGAAGGCCAACTTTGCATAGTCATATCTTTTGCTAGACTTGGATGCATGATCTACAATTTGGACCATATGATATCCTTTCATATGATAATACAAACATTTAATAATTTTATCCTATAACCCTCACACATGTGAGATATATTTACAATAAAATTCCTTCTCAAAATCTTCTATCACAGAGCCAACTATGTCAAAAACTGCGTGGAAGGTCAACTTTGCACTTGTATAACTTTTATTGCACTTCAACACATGACCTAAAATTTAGTAAAAATTAAATAGGTAAAAAATAGAATAAAACCATATGATCACCTTCTCTTGAAAGGTCCACACATGTGATATATTCCTTCATCAAAATGCTTACTCATCTCTTTCTTGCCTCATGTAAATTTGGCTAAGTATGGGAAAACATTGTCAAAATGCCTGGGAGCCCAACTTTATACTAGCATATCTTTGACTACACTTAGGAACATGATCTAGGATTTAGCTCATAATAATTAGGGACCAATGTGATCAGAACCATATGACCAACTTCCCTTGACTCATCTACATGTGGTAATTGTGATGTTAGCAAACTGCCTACTCAGATTTTCTACCACTAGACCCAAACCATCTAGATGAAAATTATGGATTATCAGATGAATTAAACTTATGTACACAAGATATCTAAGCATATAAAAAATATTATAGGACCCCTTATACATGATTAAAATCCATACTCATCCCTAAATATCTCTAACCATGCTAAAACTGAGATATACCAAGCCAACTTCAAGCATACTAGGACAAACACATTACACACTTTGTAATTATTACTTAGGATATCAAAGCACTTCATCCACTCATCAATAAACCTCCATGAAATCACCATGAAATTAATGAAAAATCTCCAATAATCTTCCCCTTTGTCATTGATGTCAACAAACATCATTCAACTCACCTTCTCTCTCTTCAAGCACTCTTACAATAGGAACTTTCTCCCCCTTTGACATAATGACAAAGTGGGAACCAATTGATACTAAGGACCTAAAAAGATAATTTATAATAAAGGAGCATCTTATAAATATGATACATGTTGGGTGAATATTTTTTCACTAGCTGACTGGGGACAAAATATGTGTTTCAACCACAACATAAGGATATTTAATCGGCCAAATGTGTAGGTCTACCACATCATAAAGAGATAATAAATCTCTCCTCTTAGAAAGGGGAGGTTCCCTATAGACTAATAAATTCTAATATAAATTGAAAATACACTCAGGGGTGAAATCATACCATCCATCTCTCTTTTTTTAGAGATGATGTTCACAGAATAGAGGAGGATTCTGGTGTACTTACTGAAAGGGCACTTCTCTTATTTCAAAAGTGATAATCAGGAAACAATAGGGCTCTCCTAGGGTAGAAATAGAAACCACAAGAAACCAACTAAAGCACAAAGCTTTAGTTGTCTCTCCTACTGATTGGGACAAAGGGACACATTAGGATTAAATGCAGCTCAAAGTTTGCACCTAAAACTGCATTGTAGTATAGAATTACAAAGGATAAAGAGAGCACAAAGTCTCTCTAGTATCATTTACACAAAAAACATAGACTGAAAGCAATTATGGTAGCACAAAGTCTCCCACAATCAATTTCAAGACATCTTCCAGCTTATTTCTACTAATTCTACTTGTTTGATTAAATAGACAAGACTGTATTTAGGACACAAGTATCCTAAAAGACACAAGCTTATTCCAACACAAACTCTGGAAAATCACTTGCTTTCTCATTCATTTAACAAAATATGATTAACAGTCTGAGCTCAAAGTCTTAGGAATGCCTTTCAATTTGGGTAGAGCTTTGCTTATGATAACAGAGAGATCTCCCTTATACAAAATGGGATTTTATAATATATAGCATTCCAAGAAAGACTTTGGGTGCTTCTTTTCATGAAATTGGCCCATGGTGAATTGAATGCCTTAAATATCTGTCAAAGAGCCATACTAAAACAAGGCATTGGCCTTGACTTTGGCATTCTAAATTATCTCAGATGTCCCTTCCTCAACATGGTTTATCTAGTCTTCTTAATGATGCTTACATGGCTGTCCATTCGCCTTTACTTCATGTCGAAAAATAGGCTGCATATTTAGATATTTGTGTTCCCTAATATCCACCTAGTGGACTATTCCACCTACTGGAAATAACTTTCTTATAGATATTTCTAATTTTATTATAGTTGCTCTCTCTTTTTTTGCCACGTTTTGTCTTTTCTTAGCAATCTAAGCTCTTGGGGCTATATTCTTACTTTCAGCTGGCTCATCAGTTCCTTTCTGCGCTTGGTCACTGGGCTTATTCTCAGATCTTTTGAAAATCAATGGTTACTCCATTACCTTAAAATTGACATCTACGGGGACGTCACTGGTCCCTTTGAACCTCTTTAAACCTTGAACCTTGAACTCTTTTGGTTCAAAGTTCAATGGTTCATTGGTTCAATCGTTTTGTGAAGGGCCGCATCCACTTTCTTTTTCTTCTTCAGTTGAACCATTCCTTTGAACTTCTTTCTGGAATCTTCCACTTTCTTCATTCACTCGAAGCTTCCTTTCAAACTTATGAATTCTTTGAACCCGTTGAACCTTTGAACCATTTTATTTCAAGGTTTAATGGTTCAATGATTTGTTCTCTTTCTTTTAAAGCCTTTTATTCTCTTAAGTCCATTGAAGTCATCAAATTCGTTAAACCTTTGAACCTCTTTGAACCATTTTGGTTCAAAGTTTAATGGTTTAATGAATCAATCTTAATTCTTTGATTTATTTTGAAGCCCCGAACTCTCTGGATTTTCCAAGTCTGTCTAAGTCATTGAACCTTTGAACTCTTTTTGGTTCAAGGTTCAACGGTTCAATAGTTCAATCTTCATTCTTTGAAGCCTTCTTTTCTTTAAGTCTTTTAGACTTTATAGAACTCGTTGAACCTTGAACCTTTGAACTCTTTTTAAGTTTGAGGTTCAATGGTTTATAGTTCAATCTTAACTCTTCAAAGCCTTCTTTTCTTTTAAGTCCGCCAAAGTCGTTGAACCATTGAACTTGTTGAACCTTTGAACCTTGCGAAGGCGGGGTTTAATGGTTCAAACTGGTTCATTCTATTTATTTGAAGCCCACTGTTAAGTCTTTTGATTAAACCTTGGTGTTGAACCATCCTAAAAACACTAAGGAAATGCCTTAAGTGTTTTGAACTTCCTTTGAAGAAGGCTTGCCTATTGAATCTGTGGTTTCCTTAGCTGAAAAGGCTTAGATATTTCAAAAACTTAACCGCTCTAAACATTTTTGAGAAAGAAAAGAGAGAGTTTTGGTCTATAGAACTAAATTGATTAGTAGGTTGTCCAAAAAAACAAGTGATATATTTTGGGAACAACAACTGGCTCTAGTTGGGGAACTTTCATTGATTGAAAATATAAACAATTGAAGGGAGTAAAAACTAGAATCTTAGTGTCTTCATCTATGACATTGGGCTACAAAGTCATGCTCACCCAAAAAGAAAGGTGCCAAAAACCAAATGGCTCCAAAAACTAATTAAAAACACAAGACAAAGAAAGACTATATAAATGCACATAAATACGAATGGACTTATCTAATACTTCAAGAATTGAAGTGCTTCAGATGCTGCCCACTGTGAGGCAAAGCAAATGGAGTCCCATCTTGGTATTCCAGCAAGAAACTATTTTCACCATTTAAACGATGAATGGTAAATGGGCCTCTCCACAAAGAATCAAATTTTCCATGCATTCCTTTTGGTTCTCTCCTCTTTTTCCACAACAAGACTCGATCTCCAATCTAAAAATCATGTTTTTCTGGTCGAAGAGTCTCTTCACTAGGTTTTGATGTGCAACAATTCGTTCTACCACCATGGTTCTTTGCTCATTGAGTTCAGTCAAGCACAATCATTTTATCGATAGAACTTTCAAAGTTTGAATCTTCTACTGCATTTGCTAAATTTAATGCTAGTAATTCTAGGGTGATTTTTATCTCTACATTCAGACCGTAAAGAAGTTGGAAAGGGGACATACCAATTGCTCTCTTGGGTGTAATCCTATCTACCCATAAAGCATCAAATAATGCTTTATGTCAGGTTCTTTGATTTTCATCTACTAACTTCCTAATAATGGTCACCAGGTTCTTATTACTTGACTCTACTTAACCATTTCCTTGTAGATAATATTCAGAAGAATGGGATAGAATAATCCCATAAAATTAATAGAACTGAGTAATCTCATGAGAAGAGAAATAGGCTGCATTGTTTGTTACAATCTTGGTTGGGACTCCAAACCTAGAAATGATGTTTTCCTTGAGGAAATTACAGACTAATTTTAAATTAGCATTCTTGACTAGAATGGCTTCCACCTATTTGGTGAAGTAGTCTATGGCTATAAGGACATAATCATGTCTAACACTTAAGAAAGGATTTACAGTGCTAATGAAATCAATTCCCCATTGCTGAAATGCCTCTTCTATCACCACTGGCTTGAGAGGTAACGCAACCAACTTGGGTTTGCTAATGAATTGTTGACATAATTCACATCTACGCACCCAGGCATATGAGTCTTGAAACAAAGTAGGTCAATAATACTTGGCTCGCAGAATATTATGGGCAATCACAGGGGAAGAAAACTATCCTCCACAAGCCAAATTATGGAAGGACTCCAAAAGTTTGCTCTACTGCACTTTATTCACACAATGAAGGAATACCCCATCAAGGTTCCTCTTATATAAATTGTTATCCCACAAGATAAATTTGATAGCTTTCAACTTAACCATCCTCTTTTATTTATGAGATAGTGAGTAAGACACTCACCATAAGTAAGAAAATGAACAATATTAGAATACCACTCATTCATAGTGGTGACAAAGAGAATTGTTAGTGTGTATTCAACTACTATTTCTTTATGCCCTATTTCTTTTGGTGTGTTATCTACAATCAGTTAGAAGAGAACTTTTCCCCTCATGAGCTTAGTAGGTTTGATATCCAGATCAAACTCCTAAATCTTAGCAGTCTAATTTCCCCTTTTAGTGCCAAACTCTTGCTAAGTTAAGATAGATTTCACTATTGTATCAGGCACCAGAATGACAGTATTTGAATTTAGGATATAAAATCTAAAATAATTTATTGCTTTGACCACAACATAAGCGTGCTTCTCCATGTTCAAATATTTGAGATCATGAGCTTTAAGAGGACAACTCATAAAGGAGATAGGAGATTCCACACCTTCTTTATTCTGTTGAACCAAGATGTCTAAAAGCATATGCTCAGAAGCATAACTATACATTATAAAATCTTTGGTGTAATTAGGGCAAACTAGAATTGGGGCATGGGTGATAACTTCTTTGATGTCTTTAAATGTTGATTTGCCTTCTTCAGTCCAGCTGAAAGTGGCTTTTCCCTTCATCATATTGACAATATGGTGAGTCTTCTCTACAAATTCAAAAATGAACCTTCACAAAAAAATCACCTTTCCAAAGAAAGAGTGAACTACAGTCTTATTGGCAGGAAGAGAAAGCTGTTGAATGGATTTGACCCTTTCTGGGTTGATTTTTATGCCTTCTTGGGACACAGTGTGACAGAGAAGTTTACCTTCTATAATCCCAAAAATAGATTTTTTGGGATTAAGAGAAATACCATTCTACCTACATCACTCTAGTACTTGTTTTAGATGATGCACATGATCAGGATGATGCTTAAAAAAAATTGTCAAGTCGTCAAGGTATACCAAAATGATCTTACCCATTTCATTTCTGAAAGCAAGATCCATTGCTCTTTGGAAAGTGGTGCCATCATTGATCAAGCCAAATAACATTCTTCGATATGCAAAAGTGCCCTAAGGCATCATGAAGGTGATCTTATATTGGTTTGCTTCACTAACTTCTACTTGATTGTATCCTAAAAATCCATCTAGCATTGATAACATCTCAGTGCTAGTCACTATCTGCAGTAGCTGATTAATGATGGGTAGGGGATAGTTATCCTTTAAAGAAGACTGATTCAGATTTTTGAAATCAACACACAAGTGAATTTCTCCATTCTTCTTTCTTACAAGGACTATATTTTCAATCTAGGTGGAGTGATGGATTGGGAAAATACTCCTTGCATTTAGCATTTTTTGTATTTCAGACAAAATTGTGCCTAATATCCTGGGATTGTATTGCCATTACTTCTACTTGTGAGGCAGTGACCCAATCTTGAGAGGAATTTCATGCTTGATTTCTTCAAGCCTAAGAGGTTTTAGATCATCATATGAATATGCCAAAACATCAATAATATGGTGAAGCAGAGTGATGAATTTGATTTTTTCATCAGGGGTACAACAATTCCTGATGTTGACCATTTTTGTATTGTCCTTTGAACTCAAATTTATTAGATCAAAATCCTTGGAGGATTTTGAATCCTTTTGCTATTACTTGACAAACCTATCATGATTGTCAACAATTTTCTCAAGAGAAGCTAATCCTTTGGGAATTTTACTCCTTTTGAGCTGGAGCAACTCTTCATCAGCTATTGAATTTGTCTTAGGAGCTGATTCTCGTGATGGAGATTCACTGCCTTCGAATTGAAGCTTTTCAAAGCTATCTCTTTATTCCAAAAAATTAATGATTCGGTTATCACCATTGAACACCTACTAATGGTCAGCATTACTAGGTACACTTGGTTGAAAGACCAACTCGATAGTGTACCTGTCTTCTTTGAAGTCTTTGTGAGGGACCAAGAGAGTTGCAGAGATGGCCAATGTGTCTGCATGACTATTAAATTCTCTGGGCATGACATAAATATTGAAAGCATCAAAAATTTCAATGTAGTCCCACACTAGATTGCTATAATGCCATAATCTCTCATTTTTGGTTTGATACAGGTTCCTCACCTGATAAACCACTAGCTCAATGTCTCCCTTGGCATAAAATATTTTAACACCTTTATCCTGAGCAACCTTTAATCCAAGCAGCAATGATTCATATTCAAAAGTGTTGTTGGTGTTGCTGAATTGTAACTTATATGCAAATGGAAAAATATCTCCTTAAAGAGATAACAAAACAACTCCTGCTCCAAAACTAGTTGAAGCATTGCTACCATAAAATTCCAAAATCCAAACATCATTAGATTTTGATCCTCTCTCTGATTCTTCTCCATCAAAAAGGAAAAATCCCTTTTCCTGTGTACTGTGACTTACTAGTTCTTCTAATATTTTATCTAAATTTTTTGGATTATCACTTAATAAGCTTTGGTATACTGAAATAGGAACATCTTCAGTAGTCAAAAAGTAATTACCCATGCCTAAAGACTTAAATAGAATTTGAGCTTTAGGGGCTGAAGTTCAAGTGACAATGTAATTTGATTCCTTCTTAGGAAGTAGCTTTTTCATGATGCCCTTAATAGGGATTCTCACCTCAAATAGGTCCATGCTTAATTCTCCACCAATGTCCTTGCAAAAATTTCATCCAAGAAGGATGCCGTAGGAGGTTGGGATGTCAGCCACTAGAACTTTCATTTTGATTCTCTTATCTGGGAAGGCCACAAATGCAAATTGAGCATCCTTAATTTGTCCCAGTAGAGGCACCTATTTATTTTCCATGGAGAAACATCTCCTAAAGGTCTTAGTCAGCATGAAACCAAGAGATTTTGCCACCTTCGTAGGCATGACATTGTTAGATGTGCCAAAATTTATAATGTAATTATTTAGCTGATGACCATTTACCAGCAGGGAGATAAAATTGTTCTATTTTTCTAGGGGCGGCTGGAGGAGTGATCACAAGATTATTTTGGGCAGGCGTGTTCTTTAGGGGATCATAAGTTGCTTTCAAAATTTCTTGTCCTGTAGGGATGGATTTATTTTTGACACATTGAACTAACCTATCTAACTACTCAGGGTTGGATTGCAAGAATTCAAACTTAGACATTTGAATTTTGGCTTTCTTAACATGGTCAATTATATCAAATGACTAAAATGAAATTGAGACAGAGGAAGGCGGTCCATTGATTTGGGTTTTACTGGGTGTAAGACTGGTCTACAAATTTGAAGCAGAAGATGAAGGAATATTTGAGGATTTACTATTTTGTTGCTCACCAGATCCTTTGATTGGAAAGGTAGTGAAATTCTTCTTTTAGCAATTGAAATTGCTGGGCACAACTCTTCCCTTATTTTTCCTTTATTCACTTGTTGAGCTGACTAGTTCTGGGACCTGGTACATACAACATATGATCCATCAAATGCTTAACCTTTACTTCTAAGTTCATCCTGATAATTCAAAAATCTAATGTTGGAATCACCAGTTGATTCTTTTTGGTTTTCTATAAAGATATCATCATCATCTTCTTGGTTCAACTCAGGCTGGAATGAAAAATTAGATTCAATTTCAAGATAACCAACTACTGAGTTAGCTGGTGATGTTTTAATGGCAAGTTTCCCCAGTGGGGGAGGAAGGTGATTTGGTTGCCCTTAATTTTTGGAAGCATTGCCCTGGTATTATTGATTGGGAAACGTCTTCCTTGGTATATCTTGATACGAAGGAGGAGTAGACATCCCTTGTGCCATTTGTTTTTTAAGAGCTAGCAATTCATTTTTTAGCTTTTGCACCATAGGATCAGTGGTACTTGAAGAAAATTTAGAAGATGAAGAAGATTTACCTCTGTTAGGATCTCTTCTTATCTTTCCTTCCAAGATAAGGTCATATTCAACCTTAGTTGCCAAAATTTGAGCTACAGTAATATCTATTTGGCCAGCTCATCTCAACAAGAAACTTACTTCAAGAAGCTGAGAACTGATGAAGAAACATTTGAGATTCTCAAGCATTGGCTGAGCAATTATGGGAATCCTATTTCTTAGCTTGTCAAATTTGGCAATAAAGTCTCTCATGGGTTCATGAGGCTCCTTCTTTATTTGTGTAAGCTGAGCTAGCAGGGTATGTGTATCTTCTGTAGGTTTGAACCTAGCCTCAAATTTGGCTTTAAGAGTGTTCCATTCAGTCACTATTTGTGCTCGTAGATGATAAAACTAATCTGTAGCTACTCTTTGTAGTGTCTCCACAAACAGTCTAAATGCAATGTCTTCATATTCAATTCCTATTACCCCATAGGCTATGCAAAAGGCTATAGTATGTTCATCAGGATGAACCTTCCCATCACCATAGAACTTGGGCAAATTTTTCCTTGAGCTAGGGGGTAACTCATATAGAGGTGGGGTCAGATTTAGGGGACCAAAAGTATTATCCCAGGGGCATTGGACTGCCATGATATATCTGTTGAAAGGAGGGATAATAAATCTTTGTGGGATATGTATGGATAAGGCTCTGCTAGTAGAGGAAAAAGTAACTTTTCCTGGTATTGGGGACCTGATGTTAGTAGGATGAAAACTCCTAGTTCACTAAAGGTGAGTTTATGGAGGAGAAAGATCAAAATTACTCTACTGCACAATCTCAAATATAGGGTCAACAATACCTTGAGCTCTTTGGCTTTATGTGTATGGTGGATCTGCCAGAGTGTAAAATGGATATGGGAAGGAATTGGAACTACTTCAATTTGGATTTTGAGGCTTTAAGCTATTTGTTCATCCCCAACAGAGTTGCCAAAAAGTTGTTGGGTGAATATTTTGTCACCAATTGACTGAGGACAAAATATGTGTTTCAACCATAACATAAGGAGATTTAATCAGCCAAATGTGTAGGTCTACCACATCATAAAGATATAAATCTCTCCTCTCAACAAGGGGAGGTTCCATATATACTACTAAATGCTAATATAAATTGAAAATAATCTTAGGGGTGAAATCATATCATCCATCTCTCTTTTTTTAGAGATGATGTTCACAAAATAAAGGAGGATTCTGGTGTAATTACTGAAAGGGCACTTCTCTTATTTCAGAAGTGATATTCAGGATATAACAGGGCTCTCCCAAGGTAGAAATAGAAACCACAAGAAACAAATTAAAGCACAAAGCTTTAGTTGTCTCTCCTACTGATTGGGACAAGGGACACAACAGGATTAAATGCAAATCAAAGTTTACACATAAAACTGCACTGTAGTATAGAATTATGAAGGATAAAGAGAGCACAAAGTCTCTCTAGTATCCTTTACACAAAAAACATAGACTAAAAGCAATTATGGTAGCACAAAGTCTCCCACAATTAGTTTTAGGACATCTTCCAGCTTATTTCCACTAATTCTACTTATTTGATTAAATAGACAAGATTGTATTTAGGAAATAGACATAAGAAAAATTTCCTAAAAGACACAAGCTTATTCCAACACAAAGTCTAGAAAATCACTTTATTTCTCATTCATTTAACAAAATATGATTAACAATCTGAGCTTAAAGTCTCAGGAATGCATTTCATTTTGGTCAGAGCTTTGCTTTTGATAACAGAGAGATCTCCCTTATACAAAATGGGAGTTTACAATATATAGCATTCCAAGAAAGACTTTGGGTGCTTCTTTTCATGAAATCAGCCCATGCTGAATTGAATGCCTTAAATATCTGTCAAAGAGCCATGCTAGAATAAGGCATCAGCCTTGACTTTGGCATTATGAATTATTTCAGATGTCCCTTCCTCAACACCTTCCTTAGCATGGTTTGTCTAGTCTTCTTAATGATGCTTACATGGCTGTCCATTCGCCTTTACTTCATGTAGAAAAAGAGGCTACATCTTTAAATATTTGTGTTCCCTGACATCCACCTAGTGGACTATTCCACCTACTAGAAATAACTTTATTGCAGATATTTTTGATTTTCTTGTAGTTGCTCTCTCTTTTTTTGTTGTATTTTGTCTTTTCTTAGCAATCTAAGCTCTTGGGGCTATATTCTTGCTTTCAGATGGCTCATCGGCTCCTATCTACACTTGGTTATTGGGCTTATTATCAGATCTTTTGAAAATTAATGGTTATTCCATCACCTTAATATTGACATCTGCGGGGATGTCATTGGTCCCTTTGAACCTCTTTGAACCTTAAACCTTGAACTCTTTTGGTTCAAGGCTTAATGGTTCATTGGTTCAATCATCTTGTGAAGGGCCGCATCTGCTTTCTTTTTCTTATTTGGTTGAACCATTCCTTTGAACTTCTTTTTGGAATCTTCCACTTTCTTCATTTGCTCAAAGATTCCTTTAAAACTTATGAATTCTTTGAACCCATTGAACCTTTGAACCATTTTGGTTCAAGGTTCAATGGTTCAACGATTCATTCTCTTTCTTTTAAAGCCTTTTATTCTCTTAAGTCTGCCAAAGTCATCGAATTCATTGAACCTTTGAACCTCTTACACCATTTTGGTTCAAAGTTCAATGGTTCAATGAATCAATCTTAATTCTTTGATTTCTTTTGAAGCCCCAAACTCTCTAGATTTTCCAAGTCTGTCTAAGTCATTGAACCTTTGAACTCGTTGAACCTTTGAACTCTTTTTGGTTCAAGGTTTAATGGTTCAATAGTTCAATCTTCATTCTTTGAAGCCTTATTTTCTTTAAGTTTTTCAAACTTTATTTAACTCATTGAACCTTGAACCTTTGAACTCTTTTTAAGTTTGAGGTTCAATGGTTCAAAGTTTAATCTTAACGCTTCAAAGCCTTCTTTTCTTTTAAGTCCACCGAAGTCGTTGAACTGTTGAACTCGTTGAACCTTGCGAAGGCGGGGTTCAATGGTTCAAGGTTCAAAGTGGTTCATTCTATTTATTTGAAGCCTATTGTTAAGTCTTTTGATTGAAACTGGGCATCGAACCATCCTCAAAACACTAAGGAAATGCCTTAAGTGTTTTGAACTTCCTTTGAAGAAGGCCTGCCTATTGAACCTGCAGTTTCCTTAGCTGAAAAGGCTTAGATATTTGAAAAACTTAACTGCTTAGAACATTTTTTAGAAATAAAAGAGAGAGTTTTGGTTTGTAGAACCAAACTGATTAGTAGGTTTTCAACAAAATTAAGTGACATATTTTGGGAACAACAATACAAAATCCCCCTTACCTTGAGATAACCTCTTCTTGCCTTGATAACTTGCTCTTGCTCCAAGCCAACACTCTTTTGTATCAAGCACTAAAACCAATGGAGATAGACTACACAAACCATTGAAATCTAACAAAAATTACCAAGAAACATCTAAGAGTGACTCCCCCTAATATTTCTAATGCATTTCATCACTTGAGCATCTTCAGATCTTCATACACCATGAGGAACCATCATACATGCTTACTAGCCTTCTCTCTTAAGCTACCATAAGGACCATCAATAGAAATTTATGACACTTACCAAATAGGAAACATGCTCTCAACCAACCTAATAAATCTCTTTGAAACAAATATTATTTGTTTTTTGGGTAAACTAAGTAAAAAAATCTCTTCTTCAAACTAAGCCTGTCTAGCCTCCTTGTAGCCCTACTTAAGATTTGTAGAGCCCAAAATTTTTAGTAGACACATATTCAAGGCCTAAAACTTCATATCTGGATCACTCTCATATTCCCACTCAAGCACACAAATATTCATCACCTAGGTCATCTTATGAAACATAATTCCTTCACAATCCAACTACCTAATTTTGCTTCTAACTTGACAAAAAAATGAATAACTTCAGAACCACAAACATTAAACTCTTTGTGAATATTTATTTGAGAAACCAATTTGTCCCATTCAACATATTAATAATCCTCATACCTCAACTCATAAGGCATACCATTTTACCAATAGAGCCTAAAACCCTAGAATCTCAAAATAAACAAAGTCAACACAACACCTTCCAGTCAATGTCCACCGCTAAAACTTCTTGTAGACCTAGAGACAACCATTACACATTTACGGAAAAATATTTGAGCTTCCACAACATTGGGAAAATTAACTTACTATAACCCATTTTAGCACCTGCAAGCTCTTAAGCACAAACTGGGAAATCTGAGAGCTAACAAAAATATCCAAATTGACTTCAACATACCTTCAGATCATGAAACCACCTAAAGCAAGCTAGAACAAGGTCAACAGACTTTTCTATGCAAAAATATCATCTTGACAAATCAAAAATCTTCATTTTCCATCTGGGAACATTTAATTTGACCTTGTAGACTACTCCATATACAATTATCATTATCATGACATCACCTTAGAATATCTTCCACCTAGACATATTTTCTCCAACTAAAAACACTAATCTCTAGCCTTTTAGGATCATTTGAAGAACGCCATAACAATATTTGCTTCTCCACTAAAAGGAGTCTCTTTAAGAAAAATAGATAGAGACATCCTTTACACCATAATGCTCTAAAAAAAGTAAAGTTAGGAGAGGCTCACATTTCCTTAGTAACCACTGGAATCCTATTATATCTATAAGACTTCTTACTCTTGCTCTTCTTCTTCTTAGTTAGAACTATGACAATTGGTTCTTCTTCTATATCACTCTCCTTTTCTTCAAAGATAACATTGACAATGCATGAAACAACCATGGAATCTTGACATAACTTTTCATTTTAAGAATCAACATTGTAGTGTGGAACCTCATGATTGTGAACATAAGATTGTAATAAGGGGATATTAGTATCATGTTAGTGAATGAAATCAAAATCAAATAAAACACACTAAATGCTAACACCTTAAGCCTATCTCAAAGGGGGAGCTTAGTGAACAAAACACAACTAAAATTCAAGAAACACACTTTCCTTAACTTCCTTGATTCTCCAAGAGTGTTATTCAATTAGCTTACTTGGGTTATGCTTAAAAAGGTCTATTGCAATGGAGTTTGACTATCCCCCACCTCCTCTTAGCACCATGTTTGGCTTTGGCTTGGCTTGTGTGAAGCTTCTCTCAATATTTTGGCATTATAACACTAATTGAAATAGATTTTGGAATCATTTGTGCATTATAACTTTGCATTATCTAAGCTTGAAATTCAATAGGCAAGGCCTCTTATTTATAGATTTTTGAGATTGCTCAAAATCAACCTGAATTATCCATCTTGAGATGAAGATGTGTGGCAAGGGATTAATTCAATTTTTTGGAATTAAATCTATAATTATCCTCATATGACATTGGAAAAAGGGGCATTGAAGAGGCATAAAGGGTCATTATGAGGCATAGGAGACCCATAGTCTTGATATTTGTGGCATTTATGGCCTAGCGATATCTTCCTAAGAAATGAGGTCACCTGATGATGTAGATATTCAATATTAATTTTCAAAAATAAGTATTCAACAAATTTCCATGGAATTTTTAATTAGGCTCTAATTTGATTTTATTATCTCTTAATCATGATTAAGCACTTTATGCACAAATTACTCAAATTGATCAGAATGCCTTGTTATTGGTCCAAAATTTGACTTGATTAGAATTAGAATGCAATGTCAGAGGCATTGGATATTTTTTCCCATTTAGGGTGTTTTCAATATAAAATAAGAAAGGTACATGTCTCATGCTAGATATTTGATAGAAAAGAGCAATCCAAAGCACCCAAGTGTAAAATTAACATTTTGACTTAGAATGGTCTAATCAAAGTTAGCTAGCTCATAAATTACATTAACCCATTTAGGGATACCCTAACCAAAATTGACACTTGAAGATATCAATTTCAACTCATTTAATGTGTTTTAGTGTTTTTAGGCTAAATTGTGCATTTTGGTGGAAATTGGTTAAAAGCTTGGTTGGAGGTCATCGATGGGAAGATTTAGGTGTCTAAATTTTTTCCCTATTTAGGAAGACATTGAAATATATAAGCACAATAACATCTTCTCAAAGAATAAAAATATCTTATATGCCTACAACTACAATGATGATAAACTAACTGTATGATGCCCCATCGAGGGAATGGTTGGCACAAGTAGGTCGATAAATGGTCTCTCAAAAAGAAATAAGAAAAATGAGGGGACCAAAGAAAGGAGAGATGATGGGGTGAAAACATAATGATTTTAAAAAAGTAATAAAAATCACTAAGAATGCAAGTGGGACAATGTACGATGGTTTGCCCAAAGGTGGTTATAAGCATTATACCCTGATAGTGGCGATGTGGTATGATAACACAATGATTTTCCCAAAGGTAGTTATAATCATTGAGAAGATTGAGCTACCCTAATTAGAATAGACAAACAAGACAATGCTACCCTAGTTAGGATAGACAAACAAGATAACAACATGCCCCTGTATGGGTAGAAAAAGTAAAGGGGTGTCAACACAATGATTTTCCCAAAGGAAGTTATAATCATTGAGAAATGTAGGTGGGACAGTGTGTAATGATTTGCCTATAGGTAGTTATAATCATTAGACACTGATTATGGAAAACATGACAAACTTGGTCAAGGATGATGATAACTTAACATAGAGGGTAATGATGAATTGGAACAACCTACTAATAGGGAGATGCTTGTCTGAACTAATAAAGGTTAAAATTCTTTTGTGGTGAATTACTTTGTTTGAGATATAACTAGGATTGAATTAGGTTGTCAGTGCCAAATATATGTTGATGCTGCCATTATTGAGTAGATTTCTTAAATCTAAGGTTTGTTATAGCATGTGTTGATAGGCATCATGTTATATCATCATGAGGACTTGGCCAAAATATGCATAAGGACTGAGTCCCAAAATCCAATACTCAAATAAAAAATAATTCACCAATGATAAAAACCATGATGACAATGTAAACATATGAATATGGATGGATTTGAGTATAAGTGTGGGTAAAGAATCACCCAATGAACACACAAAAACTGAATCAAGGCAATAGTGCTAAAAGTAAACAAACAAGTAGACAAACAAAAAGAAGAAGCAAAAACAAATAAACAGATAATAGAAACCATATGAACATTATCCCTAAAAAATAGGTGACAACATAACAAACAAAAAAAATGGAGGAATAGAAGAAAATGAAGGGGATGGTTGAGCTATCTCGATATGCACTAGGCATGTGGATGCTACTTACATAGTCCCATAGATGTAATATCCAATAAAAAACTTCCAGCCAAATGTAGTTCTCCCAGGGGATCAGAAGAAAATGATAACTAAGGAAAACAAACATAGTGGATGTGATAGAAGAAGAGGAATGGTCTTGAAAAATAGCAAGTGCATGAGAAAAAAGGCCAAAAAAGATGGGGAAACTAAGTGACAAGTGGTTTTATTACAACTTAGTAAGGGTTCCCAGAATTCTTAAGGCAAATAAGTGGTCAATATTTTTGTTCTTTTCTAATGATTTTACAAATGTTTTTGGAAATTTTTGAAGTATCTCAACTCAATCAAGAATGATGAGACACTAAATGTTTCAAGCTTTCAAAATGGCAAGAGCATTTAAACTTAGGTTGCTCACAAAATGGTGAGAGCATTCAAACTTAGGTTGCTCACAAAATGGTGAGAGCATGGTGGAAAGGGTGACTGAGATGACCTCAACAAGTATCGAGCATTACCTATATAGTCCCATAGTAGGACCTCAAATCATTGTAGTTCTACCCTTATAGTAGAGCAATTTGATTAGTGTATCAATCAATTCAAACAAAATAGACATAGCTTGTGAAAAGGCATAGTATGGCATAGGAAGTGGGAAGTTGGTATGTCAAGGCTCATTAAACAAATGTTTCCCCTAGTTTACCCATAGACGGTTATAACTAGGACACAAAAACATAGATTAAGGGTAATAATTTGCCTAAATTTGGTTATAACTAGTACAATACTAGTGATAAGAAAGGAATAACAAATGAAGGATGCAACTACCAAAACTTCTATCATACTACTACACAATATGATCTCTATCTGAAGTACTTGCAACAACTGATGAAACTATCAAATTCCTCAGTGCTAAAAATGTGTAATGAATGGAAAAAACCAAGGTCAAATGGGCTAGGATTTAGAACATGTTTGGTTGATAGAATGGGATGGTAAAGCAAATGGAATGTGCTAAAAGGAATGATAAGCATGATACTTGTACAAAGAAGAATAATGATAAAATGACAAAACATGAAATGGTCCTTATAGACAATACACCCTAACACTCAAACATAGTACCACTTGAGGTGAATAATATTCATCAACTTAGAAATTTCATTTCCATCTGGTGTGGTAGGCTTATATGCTCCTGATCCATAAGTTATAGTAATGATGAAAGGCCCTATCCAATTTGGTTTGAATTTACCTTTATGCTTATTCTCAGCCATAATATTCTTTTGGTTTTATTTGAAAATAATATCACCAAGTTCAAATGTTCTATAATTGACACGTCAATTGTAGTGGCCTTTGAGTCAATTCTGATATGCCTTTAGATTGTTGAGTGCATCTGTGCATTTTTTATCAAGTAGGTCTAGCTCTTGTAGGTGAGTTACTTGATAGTCATGATCATCTAGGACATATTTGAAAGATATGTGTAGTGAAGGCAACTCAACCTTAATGGGAAGGATGGATTTTATCCCATAAATAAGTGAATATGGAGTGGCTCCTATGGGGTATGATGATTGGTATGATATGACCAAAGGGTAGGGAATATCTAAAGGTGCCAATCATGATTGGTATCATTGATAGTATTTTTGATAATATTAACAATGGTTATGTTTGATGATTTAGTCTAGCCATTACCTTGAGGGTAATATACTATAAAAAAATGTTGTGTGATGTTATATTTGGTACATAGCTAGTCTACATCCTTATTTTTGAATGATCCTCCATTATCAGATATAATTTTAGAGGGGATATTGTAGCAACAAATGAGATGGTTGAAGATAAAATAGGAAAATTTGCTTTCCAATCACGTGAGGGGTATAACTTCAACCCATTTAGTGAAATAATCAGTGGTGGTAAGGATATGTTTATGGCCATCAGATGAAGTGGGGTTGATATTCCCAATGAGGTCAAGTCCCTATGTAGCAAATGACCATGGTGTCAACATCAGTTTTAGAATTTGTGATGGTGCATGAATTAGATTAGCATGCCATTGACATTTGTCACACTTTTTTACATATGTAGCTACATTTTCATTCATAATGGGCCAATAATAACCAGTCCAAAAGAGATTTTTGGATAGGACTGCCCCATTAGAATGAGTGTCACATACCCTTTCGTGAACTTCTCTTAATGATAGCATAGACTCTACTGAAGTTAAACAATGAAGCAAAGTTCCATCAAAACTATGGCAGTAAAGGGTGGATCCAAGTAGAGTATAACAAGTGGGGTGATGGATAAAGGCTTTGGTTTGTTTTTAAGATAGGTTAGTTGGTATAACTTGGTCATGAAGGTAGTTGTAAAAGTCTAAGCACAAGATAGAATTAGGACCAACAATATCACAAATCATTACAATGGTTGATAGTTCATTACCTGGTGCAAACAAATTCTCAACAAGGAATTGATATTCTCTAGCTTTGTCCATTTTTTGAATTAGAGAGCCAATAGTAGCCATGGCATCTACAGTTCTATTACTAGCCCTTGGTATATGCTCAAATTGAATGTCAGTAATTTGTTGCCTGAGAGTGTCGACCATAGCCTTATATGGATCCAACTTGTCATCTTTGGTCTGAAAATAGTCTATGACCTAATTGATGATTAATTGAGAATCACCATAAACTTAGAGATGATATATGTTCCATGGTATTGCCTATCGAAGTCTTGTGACAAGTGCTTCATACTTAGCCATGTTGTTTGTATAAAGAAAATTGATTCTAAATGATTTAGAAATTAGATCCCCTTGTGGTGTAATAAATAAGATGCCTACCCCCAATCTATGTGTAGTAAATGAACCATCAAAATATATATTATAGTGATCTTCCTCAAGAGGTGTGTCAATGATAGTCATTATGGATTCATTAAGAAAATGAAATGTGAGTGGCTTTGTGTCTATAAAGGATACTTCAGCAAGTTGATCTATAAGAACCTATCCCTTGATTGCCTTTTGATTGACATACTCTATGTTAAACTCACTAAGAAGCATGATCCATCTGGCCATTCTATCTTATAAAGATATTTTAGATAGTAGATACTTGAGTGGATCTAATTTTAAAATGACCATGGTCTTATTATTTAACATGTAATGGCATAGTTTCTGAGCTACAAAGACCATGGCTAGACAAGCTTTTTCAATAGGTGCATAGTTGTGTTCATATGTGACCAAGGTATGGCTTAAGTAGTAAATTTTATGCTCTTTTCCATTGTTATCATGTTGAGATAAAAGTGCCTCCAAGGCATTATTAGTAGCTGATAGATACAACAAGAATGGTTTTTCTGGTATAAGAGGTAATAAAATAGGTGGATTAACTAGATAGTCCTTGAGTTGTTGAAATGTCTTATGGTAGTGATTATCCTAGTAAAATATAACTCCCTTCTTTGGAAGATGTGTAAATGGATGACACTTGTCTACTAACTGAGAGATGAAGCATCATATTGACTGGATCTTACCCTGCAAACTATGAAGTTACTTCAAATTGGTTGGTGGCAGCATCTTGATTATAGCATGAAATTTAGATGGATCAACTTCAATGCTTCTACGAGACACAACGAAGCTAAGTAATTTTCCTGAGGTTATGCTAAACAAATTTTTTTTAGATTGAGTCTAACTTTTTACTCCCACAATCTTTGAAATATCCTACATAGCACTACTACATGGTCATCCTTGGTCTTGGATTTTCTTAATATGTCATTGACATAGTCTTCAACAATATCATGCATCATATCATGGAATATGATAGTCATGGCCCTTTGATATGTATCTCTATCATTATTAAGACCAAATGACATTACATGATAAAAAAATGTTCTCCATGGAGTGGTGAACACTATTTTATGTTGGTCTTCTGGTGCTATTTTGATCTGGTTGTATCCTGAAAAGCCATCTATGAATGAAAACATTTCATAACTTAGTGTGGAGTTAATGATCATGTCAATATTAGGTAATGGAAATTCATCCTTAGGACAAGCTTTGTTTATGTCTTAGAAATCAATACAAATTTAGATTCCTTCAAGCTTCTTGCTAATAGGTGTAACATTAGATATCCATTCTGAGTAGTCAATGGATTGAATACATCCTAATTCCAAGAGTTTTTCCAATGCTTTCACTATGTATCTTTTGTTTCACTAGTTTGGCATTAGGATTGACCATAAGGTGGTGTAGAACCAAGATGGGGTCCAAACCTGACGTCATAATATGCCCATGCAAAGATATCTATAAATTCTCTCAATAGAGCTATAAAGACTTCACGTTCATCCTTATTGAGGGACATGCCTAATTTTATACATTTTGGGTCTGATGAAGTCCTAATTTTTACCTATATTTTATCTTCAACTAGAAGGGTCAAGCCATCTTCTAGAATAGTAGTTAAAGACTTGAACTATTGGACTATATCAAGGTCCTCTGTTAGGACTTGCTCTTCAATGTCTCCTAGGCATGATGAAATGAGTCCTCTAATGGGAGATCTGGCCATGTGACAAAAAATTCAAAAATTATTCAAGAATTCAATCAAATAATTATTATTATGCAAAACTGAACTTGGATCCATAGGCAAGTTCATCATTGGTGGTCTCTTGGTATAAATTCAAATAAGAATGAACACCCCCATCTAATGGTGCCTAAAGAAAGTTTTCACCACTAAACTGGCCTTTATATTTACTTTTTCTCTAGTCAAAAAAGTGCCTCAAAGAGGTTTTCACTTTGGGACCTCAATGTTTTATTTATTTGTTTTTGGCTAAGGGTGTTCACCTGCTCTCCAAAATAGGCTTCAAGATCCAATATAATTGAGAATCCTGATTTATGATTTCCTAAGGAACATTTTCTCTAAGGCCTAAAATGTCATAGAATGCCTCATCATTCTAAAACTCATTAATAGAAAAATTGGATTCTTGTTGGTCCCAATCTATCATTTGGGGATAGTATAATAGCAATGGGTTGTGACAAATGATTTGGGTAAGGGTACAAATGGTATTATTATCAAATAGGTTAGTCTCAACTAGGTCATCAAAGGTGAGGCTATAATCAGAGTCTACTTCATTTTTGTCATCATCATCACTAGCCACCGATGATGGAACTCAAATAAGATATGTGGGGTCACCCCTAGATAGTTTAAATCCAAATCCATAAGGTCTTTTGTACTTATTCATGGAAATTGGCTCAATGGTTCCTTGTTGATTCGATATGAGGCCTTTTCCTTCATACTTTTGATGTTACATGATCCTATTGGGAATACGATACTTTGCACTTTTATAAAAATTAGCTTGGTTGTCATTGTATAACCATGATTCATCCCCTTTAAGAGAGTCTAGTTTTAGGCCAGATGCTGGTACAAACATGATTGGTCCCTTATCTTTGTTATTTTTTTACTAATGCATGTGTGGGGTAACTTTAGGTCATCCAAAGGTCCTTGGATTATAAGGAAGATTGGAAATATAGAAGGTATCATGGATCACATATTCTTCTAGGCTATTATCTGAAATGGTGAAATGATTGAAAGCTTTAAGAGGTGGTATGTGGGAAAAGGAATCCAAGGTAGTAGGATCTATGCAATTATCTTGTGGAGGATCAATAAGTATGGCCTTTCCTTTATCTTTCTTGGAACTTAGATTCATGTCATATTGGTAATTGTAGCTTTGAAACTTGACCTCAAGATATTTGCAGTGTTTATATGGGTGTAAATCTCTTAGAATATTCACTTCCATCCTTAAGTTAGAGAACTTGATACATTGGTGCAACATTGATGAGACTGCATGAATCTTATGTAACCAAGGACTACCTAGAAGCATATTATAAGACAACACAAGATCAAGCACATGGTAAAGTGTATCATGGGTCAAAGGCCCAATGATAAATGGTAAGCTAATGATGCCTTGTGATTCTCTTTCTTTATTATCATAGGATTTGATAGTTATCATTTTTGGCAAGAGATCTACCATTATATACCCAAGAAGCTTGATGAGCTTTAGAGACAGTATGTTGAGGCCTGATCCATTGTCTATAAGGACACATTTCAATTTATGCCACTTTATATAAACTTCTGTGTACAAAGGATTATTATGGAGTGGGCCAAGAGAAGACATATCACTTTGGTTGAATGTGACTTGTTGGGCTAGAGCTAGGTGTCCAACCAAAGATTGAAATTTATCAAGGGATATGTCACTAGCAATAGTGGATTGGGTTAAAAACTCATTCAAAATGTTCTTGTGGATTATTGACATTCATAGTAAATCTAAAATAGAAATTTGTGCTGGTGTCATTTGAAATTATTTCACAATATCAAACTTCTTGTCTTGGTCAATGGTGAATAGTTTATTTTGAGACTAAACGGTTGGTTGAATAATAGGTAAAGTGGTAGATGGTTGTGGACTTGGGATAGTACTCTTTGACTTAAAAGTTGTGATTACACAATTAGGATTAGATGCTGGACCATAACTACTAATAAATGCTAGGAATGGTGTGGGACTAGATAGGATAAGTCTCGATTATTGGTGCACTTGTATGTGGTCACATGGCAAGGGCATGTTATCGATATATGGTCCAAAAGTGGAAGTCTTGATTTGTTGGTTCGCTTATGTGTGGTCTTAGTTAAAAGAAGGATTATCCATGTAATTTGGTTAAATGGTATTATTTAGCAATGGTCTAGATTGATTAGTGCTCAGTCTAGGATTGCTGGAGATGGTATTAATGCTACCCCCTACATTATGACCTACAACCCTATTATAGTCATGTTCAACTGCATGATAAGTTTGTTAGTTTTTACCATTATAACCTTGGTTTTGTCTATTGTTCTAACATTGTGGGTTCTGCTATTGATTCTACTAGTTTGGACTTTGATTTTGATATTATTGATTTTGTTGTTACACCGGTCAGTGTTGTTGTTGTTGTTGATTGGTATACTACTACTATGTGTTATGTTGGGGAAAGGGGTTTTGATAAATCCCAAGATTTTTATTGGAGGTAGAAGCACCATTATCTAATTTTATCTCCCCATTCTCTAACATATTCTCAATCAAATGCTTGATTTGCACACATGTTCATAAATTATACCCATTGACTTGATGATATTCACAAAAATTATTTTCATGGTACTAGTCAAGATGAGGAATGTCTTATGGATAATGCTTTGGTATAGGCCAACTAATTAGATTAACAATAATAATTTTGTGAAATACAGACTCAATAGTCTCTTTTAGGTCACTAAAGACATGATGAGTAGACATAGTTCTCCTTGGAGGAAGGGTTTATAATGGTAAAGGTTGTTGTATTTATTGCATGAGTCTTGGTTATTGTGCTTGTGGTGTTGGTTAGAGAGGTTGTTGGTTAGGATTAAGTTGAAAAGGTGGTGTAAATGATATTTTCACTATTTGGACATGATGTGACTCAGTTACTCCATTACCTATAACATTCTTATTGCAGTTGAATTGCTTTAGTCTATCTTGGTTATTGGCCTATGCTAGTTGTGATGCTTGTGCTTGGATTGGATGTTGGTTTTAGACACTTCCCTAATTGGTACCTTAATTTTGATTATTTGATGTAAGCTTGATGATCCCTTTATTAATAAGGGCTCACTCAATCAACAAGCCTTTATCAATAATCTCCATGAAAGTATGTGTACATTATAGTTCCAGATAATAATCTATCTCACTATGTAAATTTTTAGTAAACACAGTGACTAATTGTTTATTTGGTAAACTGTGGGTGAATTAGTTTTCAAGGGCTCTCCATCTCTATAGATAACTTGTAAAACTCTCACTAGCCTTTTGTTTTGCTTGTGTTAAGTCAACCAATGAAATATCATGTTTGCGATTATATGAAAAGTATTGCACAAACTTATTGGAAAGATCATCAAAATCTATTACTAAATTCTTGGGTAACGTTAAAAACCACTTCAAGGCTTGTCCAACCAAGATCCTTGGAAAGCTATATATCGCTATATGCCACTAGTTGACTTGTGACAAAGAATTTGATTAAATGGGCCTTAGGGTCACCTTTCCCTTTGTATTTATTGAATTTCAGTGGTTTGTATCCTAGAGGAAATGGTATCTACAATTACTCCATTTTGAATGGATAAGAACACATGTCATTCAACTTAAACTTTTTAATCTATTTCCCAGCCTGAATGGTAGTAATTGCATCCTTCATTTGTTGTAATTCTTGGGATAAGAAATTGGAAGGAATATTGGTTTGAGGGTGAACATTGGTTTGGGTAGGTGATTGGGAGGTCATAAGTGGGACACTTTGACTAGGGTATAATGAAGATATCTGTTGGGGTATATTGGTTTGGTTAGGAAATGGACCAAGAATATGCATACATGGATTAAGATGTAATTAAAATTACACATTTGGTTATGTGATATTCTAGTTTGGGTTGGATATAAAGGTTTGACTTGGAGGATTTTATGGTTGGGATGAAGGGATATAACTATACTATGCCTATTGTGGTTGAAAATGGACATGCTACCGACTAATCAAACTTTATTGTTGAGTGGGAACTTGTGAACCAAGACTCTGTCTCTAAACTTATGGCACATTTTGAATTGATTATTGTCTAGTAGGTAATTGAGAAACCTGAGAGCCTCCTTGTTACATGAATCCTTATTGGGAAGAAAAATCACATTAAAGATTTGACATCTGTCACTGACCAATATTTACACATTGTTGGTTAGTCATCATTTGGTTTTAGATTGGTACACTGGTCTATGACTTAGGAGGTATATTTGTCACTACTTGGTGAAGTGGAACATTAGTTTCCCCTTGTTAAGGTGGCAATACATTCATCCTCTATTACATAGGTACACTAGATTATGCCTACTATTGTGAAATACTACTTGTCACTTGTTGAGGATGAGTAGGATTCATAACATTCTATTGTTGAGGTGTGACATTGGTTGCTGGTTGACTACGTAATCTTGTTGGTTTCACACTTGATGAAGTAACTAGTTGAGGTTGGAAAGTAGGAACTCTTACTCCTTGATTTGGAGAACCAATTTTATTGTCAACTAAAGGCACATTTTTTTGCCTAGTTGTTTATGCATTAGTACCAATTTGATTTGGATTGGACATTGCTTACACATTGTCCACTATATTTTACTCATTATTTTGTGTAGAAGTAGAAGACACTTCCTCAATAATGGGCATATGTAGCAAGTTTTCTACCAAAGTGTTTTTCATGAATGGGTCTGAACTTTGATTATCTTGAACAAATAACTCTATCAAAACTCCTATTGAAGGCACTAAGTCAATAAGAGGTTTGCTCACCATGGTCATCTAATTGAAATTTTGTGCTAGATTCAAGTAGGTTTGATATACTATCTACATTTGGTTAAAGTGGTCTGCCATGAGGTTTTTGCCTTTATTAGGCATATTAGGGTCCTAATATGTTATTTGGACTATAGCCAAAGGATTTTTAGAAGAAGCTTGTTGATCATAAATTATGTTGTGGGACATCCTTACTAAGATTGGTAAATTCTCATGGGGGAAGTTTGTTGGAAACTTAGCCCCTACCTCTATGGATCTAACCAAAATCTCATCTTTGTTCTCCAACAAATGACATTCAAATAAAAATAGTTCATAAGTGGAAGGCATATTAGTAGAGCGTGGCTATTAAACAACTGGGTCATCAGTTGTGGGTATCATAGCTAGGTATTGTGCATTTTGTTCTTAGTCTTGTTTTGAATAAGGTGGTGTATTAACCGAATAGTTAGCCAATGGATCTTGGATTTGTGCCCCTTATAGAGTATTATAAGAGGGATACAAATCTATCTCATAAGTAATATTATCTACGTAGGGGTCTTGTACCATTTCTTTTGACACAACCACATTATTAATCCCTAGATTATACATGAGTCCACTATGAGTGTAGGAACACATGTTGAGATCCATAGTAAATGTTTTTGTAATAAAAGGTCAAAGAGTTCTACAAACTCTAAAAATATAATGTTCAAACCTGGTCTAGATTAATCAAAAAGGATTAAAAAAAAGGTTTATGCAAAGATTTGTGATAACATAAGATAACATTAAGTGTCTAACATTACAAGTACTACACAAAAAGATTAAGTAAATGAACCAAAAATAGAAATGACAAAATCTAAGGTCAAAGTGTTTCAAACCATTCTAATCTAGGAAATTAAAAGTTGCTAGGTCTTTTAGCCAAAATGTGGCATCAAAATCTAGGCTCAAACAAGGCATGTGCTAGGACTCTTGGCCAAATGACGTCAAAATCTAGACTTTAAAATAGATGAAAGTTTTAATCTAATGGTTTTTGAAACACTTATAGCAAACACTAGGAATTTGATTATTGGACATGGGCTCAATCAAATAGGTATAAGGTATGAAATAAAAGGCACTTTAGAGATAGTTTGTTTTCTCACAAATAATGGTATAAAACTTGGTTCTTTTGATAAATAAGCTAGAAAAAAAGTGAACAACGTAACTATGCTAGACAAAGGTTCACAAAGGTAACTCGGATTGGTTTGAAAATGTAGGAATAAATTTGAACTCTATGCAAGAGGGCCTATGAAACAATATCTTAAATGTTTTGGGTAACATAACAATGCTAGACTTCCCAAATTATGTGACAAAATGCTTATTTTAAAAACTCAATAAGGCAAAGATAATTTCTCACAAATTTGATAGAATAACACTACCTTTCTTGCCTCAAAATGTTGTGGTGCATAGACTTAAAGTGCAAGTGTTTAGTACAAAATGACTTAAGTATATCAAGTGGTGATAATGATCATGATTCTTTAAATGGCCTTCAACCCAAACTGGGTATTGAACCTAAGTTCCCTCAAGTTTAGTGAAAATGGTGAACCCACTTAACACATCAAAGCTATGAACTTATAAAGGTGAAATTTTAAATTTATATTATAAATGGAATTAAATAACTTTGGAAAAGGTCTAGACTCATTTGGGGCAGCATAACTGTGCTAAAGTGGATGATATGACTACAAGTTTTGATGAATTTTGAACAAGGCAAATTGATGATTTCACGTGGGTAGCATAACATCTCTTTGTTCAAAATAAAATGAAGACCATGTGTTTTGGTTTGTATCATTTGTTTACACCAAGTTTTGAATCCAAAAAAGACTTTAATCTAGGATAAAACTAACTAATTAATTGCTCTTAGATCCTAAATTGACAAGGTTACTTGGTATTGTTGGAATCTTTTAATATACTTTATTTGAGAGGATTTTAAGTGTTCATCCAAAAGTAAATGTGCATTATACACATCCCTTCTCTCAAATGACAGTACTGTGACATATACCTTGAGGCGCACCTTGCACCAACAATACTTTAATGGTAAGTGGGTATTTATCTAAGATCTAAAAGTTTATGAACATTCTAGGGTAATCAATTGCACAATAACTTCCATGTCAAATAATGTAAAAGTAAAGAATGGATTTTGGGTCTGTATCACTTGGCTTGCTGCACAAAGGTCTAGTCCTTTTTGTAACCACTACATCTTGTTATTCACTCAGTGTAGTGCGATGTCCAAAGTGCCACTAATCCCATGTGCAAATCTAATATGGAGCCAAATGAAGTCAATGCTGGGAGATGAAACCCCAGGTCAAAGCTTCCCTAAATAACTTTTGAGAGGTAATGGCATCCCCCTCGCAAGCTAAGTTTTCATGAAAATAAAAGACTAATAAAAAGAATTTAGGCTCATTTTCAAGGTCACCCAAACTTTGACAAGTTTTTTGGGGAGTGCTTTAGATGACATTCTTTCTAAGCCTTGGAATAGGCTTTTTGCAATAGGAATGACACTTTTGAATCCAAGGGTTCCCTAAAGGGGACAAATGGAAGAGCATACATACAACACCCCTCTCTTTGCTAAACAAAATTAGATTAAACAACTATTGAAGACAAAAATGACAAGTGTGTTTAATTTTAAGCCTAAATGAAAGATTTAGTGGTGTTCATTTGACCCCTTAGTCTTAATTTGTAACTTTGAAAGCTAACTACAAGATTTAAGCAATAACACCCTAAATGATTTTCCTTTAAGCACCAAAATGAAAAGTTTGATTCATTATAAAACACCTCAAAAGAATTTTTAAAGGATCTATTTAAGCATGCTTTGATGATTTTTAAAGTAAAACCTATAATTTTTTTATAAAGATGTTTAGCTTAGAAGAACTTTTGAAGATGAAACAACCAACTTAGAAAAATGATCTCTCAAGTTTGTGTAAAAAAAACATAGTGACCATCGATGGTTATACTAATCGGCAATGACAATGTTTATGCAGATCGATGATGGTTTTAATAATAGATGATGGGTATACAGATTGATGACATTTTTATTAATGCTAACTGATAATGGTTTACTCAACCAGTGATAGTTATGGTGTAAACACATGACATAGAAAAATAGCAAAACAAAGTTAAAAAATCAAATTACAAAAGTTTTAATGATCCAAATGAAGATTTTAAAGTTACATAATGATCTTCTTCATGTGTGAGATGTGTTTGGTCCCACTGGGCATGCCATTTGTGAACATAATATTTCAATAAGAGGATATTAGTATCATGTTAGTGAATAAAATCAAAATCAAACAAAATACACTAAATGCTAACACCTTAAGCCTATCTCAAAGGGGGAGCTTAGTGAAGAGAAACAAATGAATAAAGCACAAATAAAATGCAAGAAACACACATTCCTTAATTCTCCAAGAGTGTTCTTCAATTGGCTTGCTTGGTTTGTGCTTAAAGAGATCTGTTGCAATAGAGCTTGATTATCTTCCACCTCCACTTGGCACCATGTTTGGCTTTGGCTTGGCTTGTGTGAAGCTTCTCTCAATATTTTGGCATTATAAAACTAATTGAAATATATTTTGGAATCATTTTTTCATTGTAACTTTGCATTATCCAAGCTTGAAATTCAATAGGCAAGGCCTCCTATTTATAGATTTTTGAGATTGCTCAAAATCAACCTGAACTGTCCATCTTGAGATGAAGATGTATGGTTGAGGATTAATTCATTTTTTTTGGAATTAGATATATAATTATCCTCATCATGAAATTTGAAAAAGGGACATTGAAGAGGCATGGAGGGTCATTATGAGGCATGGAGGGTCATTATGAGACCCATAATCCTGATATTTGTGGCATTTATGGCCTAGGGATGTCTTCCTAAGAAATGAGGTCAATTGATGATGTAGATATTCAATATTCATTTCCAAAAATAAGTATTAAACAAGTTTCCATGGAATTATTAATTAGTCTCTAATTTTATTTTATTAGTTCTTAAGCATGATTAAGCACTTTGTGCACAAATTACTCAAATTGATCAAAATCCATTGTTATTGGTCCAAAATATAATTAGATTGGAATTAGAATGTGATGTCCAATTTATTGGATCCATTTTCCCATTTAGAATGTTTCCAAAACCAAATAACAAAGGTACGTGTCTCATGCAAGAGAATTGGTAGAAAAGAGCAATCCAGAGCACCAAGGTGCAAAATTGGCATTTTGACTAAGAATGATCTGATCAAAGTTAGCTAGCCCATAAATTTTGTTGCCCCATTTAGGGATACCCTAACCATAATTGGAAATTTAATATATCAATTTCAACTAATTTAATGTGTTTTAGTATTTTTAGGAAAAATATACATTTTGGTGGAAATTGGTCAAAAGCCTAGTTGAGGTCATCAGTGGCCAGATTTAGGTGTCTACAATCACTAGGTACAAAAAATTGATGATATTTACATAAATCTTTCTCAAAAATAGTAGGATGTTCACTTGAATCCATACTTACCTCAGAATTAGCCTCAACTAGTACTTTGGTCTTTTCCTTGAGCTTGGTCTCTTCATTCTCAACATGAGCAGTCAATGAGAGCTCTTGATACTATTCAACATATGTAGCATTCTCCATCATATCAATTAAATTAATTAGACCTATAGACTCATCATAATTATTAATTAATACCTTTGGTCTCCAGGAGTTCACTTTCCTTTTGTATTTCATTCTAGGAGCCTGATAAAACTTATTCTATCTTGTAGGACGTTGCTTGTAGAATCTAACAATTTGAGCTCTCTATTCACAGCTATAACAAACCATTCTCCTTGATGGAAACTCATTTTGTCTTACTTTGAATGGATAATGTTTTGAAAAGTGTCCTATATCATGATAGTTGAATCATTCAACCTTACTCACTCCTTTTGACTGAAGACCCCAATCATAGTTTTATGCAAATTCATTCTTAATAGGTCTTCTACATTCTCTAGATCTATGCCAAAATTGAATACAAGTATACAAATAACCATTTAAATTTGCATACCTCATACATTTAGATATCTAATCTGATTTGTCTTCATTTTACTAGCACCTTCATTGCTTATTTGATAATTTTTCTTCAAAGTCAGATTGTCCTTATTCACATTAGTCTTCATCTTGTCTTGAGTTATAGTCATTGGTTCTTCTTTGTATCCAAGATCAGTCTTATCACTTGCATGATTATGATAATTTATAATGTTGTCTAGATCAATTGAGTTATTTTCAAATCTTAAAAATGACATTACCTTACTAGATACCTTCTCTAACTCAAATTTTAATGATTCATTTTCAATTACAACCTTGCACATTCATATTCTTTAGCTTTTAGGCTTATAGACATGACTTCTAATTAAAAATTGAGATGCTTTACCATATCTTCATACTCTTTGGCACCTTCATCCATTATTGCCTCAAACACACTGAATTGATCCTCAAAGTCCTTGAGTTTAGATTTCATCTTCTTATTGATCTTTTTATCAATCTGTAGTTCTTCATGAGCATTAGTCAATGCAGTCTCATAGTTTAATTCATCTTCATCATCATTTGAATCAATCTAAGAAGACTCATTTTGATGTAAACAACTTCCTTCCTCAACCATGAAAAGGGCTCTATCTTCAATAGGACCATAATCTTCATGATCATACTTTAAGTCACTGTCTTCACTGTCATCTGATGAGTTGTAATCTTTTTTGGTGTAGAGACACTTCTTGTCCTTGAGGTACTTATTATTGTTATCAAACCTTATGAATCATTTTTTGATTTTATTAGACCTGAATGTTCTCTTGCCATCATCATGACCTTTATCATGCTCTTCATCATCATCCTTCTTATACTTATGAGGGCACTTATTAGCAAAATGTCCTATCTCACCATAATTGAAGTAGTTGAGAGGTAGTTTACCTTTATAATTACCTGAACCTATTCTCAATTTCCTTTAAATTAAAACAATTAGTTCATCCTCATTTATATCAAGAATTTTATCCTCCTTGAGTTTCTTACCTTAGAATTTCTTCTTTGTCTTCAATTTAGTCTTGAAAGTTTCTTCCTTCTTTGGTGGTCTATCATCATTCTTCCTCATCTCATAGGAAGTAAGGGTGCCATGCAATTAATCATCAATTGAGTTAGATCATAAATTTATTTTATAGAAGATAATTTTGGATAACTTTTGAGGGATAGAGACCTTAATACATTTTAAACAATAGTAGCCTCTTCAAGGTTTTCTCCAAGACCTCTGATGATGTTTACCATCTCATCAACTCTCTATAGAAAGGATGTCATAATATCATCTTTGTTCATCTTGAGACTTTCAAATTTCCCTCTGTGAGTCTACAAATTAACAAGCTTAACCTTTGAATCACCTTCATAAAATGATCTACATTTTGTCCATATCTTTTTAGTAGAATTAAAATGGATGACCTTGGTGTATTCAATATCTGAAAGACCATAAGTGATAACATTCATTACCTTGAAATTGTTCTCAAATAACTTCTTGTCTATAACACTAGATGGAGGAATAGTAGGAGCAACATATGCATCCACAATATATTTCCAAACATAAAACCCTAAAGACATAATGTACATCCTCATCTTAGCACTCCAAAATGTATAATTGGATCCATTGAACATCAATGCTTGCTTAGTAGAGAAACCTCCTTGATGACTAACCATATTGTACCTTGGATCACCTTTAAGCTCTTAAGCCTTTATCAAAGGACCTGATCTGATACCAATTGTTAAAGGTACAATACCTAAGAGGGGGGTGGGGTAAATAGATGATCCTAGATATTGTAATCACAATTGTATTTCTTTTAAACTATTGAGAAATTAGAAGATATCAACTTGATCAAGAAATATTAACTAGAGAGCTCATTCATTCAATGCATACATAATACCAAACACATAACACATAGTTCCTTTGGGAAACCGTCATGACAAATAAAACCCACAAGCCCGCTCTCAAGTTTGAAACACATGAACTACTATCCTATAAGAAATTACAAACAAGAGACTGATCAACTTCTTTAGATATTAAATCTTGATCATGTCCTCCTAACCAAAGGTGCTTAGTGAAACACTTGTTTCACAAGGAGTAACTACCCCTAAGGAAGACCAAGTCCTTTAAACCCTCCCTTAAACACCTCCACTTTATAAATGATGTCTTAAACACCTAATTATGGATCTCTATCCTTGGCATAAACTCTCTCTATCTCAAACAAGCTTCTCACATAGGCATGTCACAAACTCTTTCCCTCTTCACTCAAACTATCCTCATATGCACACTTGGACCTCTTCTCATCTCTTCACATTGTAAGAGCACTATCTTAAAATTAGGAACATGACCTATAGGTCATACACATAGTTAACAAACTATTCTTTTCATTGACTCATCCAATAGGCACACTACCTATCCTTCACTCCACAAGTCTCTCATACACCTTGCACAAGTCTTCTCTCACACATTAAAATCTAGAAATCATCATATTTGATTTCAATATATATAGAGATATCAAGAAATAATAAGGTCACAATATTTATTTTTAGACATGATACATGCCTTCACCCTTAAGGCATCTCACATGGGTCACACTTTTGCATAATCCACTTTCAAATAGGCCTAATTGACTTTTAGGTTCTATAGAGACCCATTCAATTCTTTGACACTTATCTAAGCAAACTAAAACATAGGAACACTTCAAAAATACATGGACCCATTATATATGATCTATAAGTCCCCCTTAAGTGCCAATAACCATCACAATACTCTTTAGCTTAAGCAAAAATAGCTCAAAAACTTCTATGTATACTTAGTCATTATGAATGAAAACATAGTCGACTTCAAAAACTTTGTTCATATAGATATGATTGGTCAGACCTTAAAAATTAACATAGATCATTCTCATTGAGTCTAAAACACTCACAAATAGATAATTTATCATGAAACATCGAAACAACATCTACATAAGATCAAATAGTCTTCTTGAGTTGCTTGAAGAACAAACACAAACATAATAAAATTTAAACCTTAATATATTAGATTGTATACACTTTCAAATCTTAAAATTAGGTTCATTAGATGTATAATGGAATCCTCTTCATCTTTGTTTTTCACAACATAAGCAAATTTCTCCTAGATAAAAATTTATGGTCCAAAAACCATAGAATGGTTTTTCCCTTGTTAAATTCAAATATTTAAATGTAAACGGTCATAGTTAAACTTCAACCACTTTACTCACATCTCATGTCCTCACTGATCAGATAAGTTATGCACCATTGATCTTGTCCAAACTTTAATGCATAGGTGCTAATGCTCAAATGTTAAATCTCAGTCACTTTGACCTTATGTCATGCAATCTTACAATGTTAACACATTATGCTATGTTTATCTCTTTTAGATTGTCTTCACTTTATCAATGCTAGAAAACTATCATTTTGACCTCTTGACTTTAATATGCATCATATATATTAAACTATATGATCATGTGCTCACTATTAATCCTTGAAAGAAGCTCGATCTTTATCTTTACTCAATGTTAAACATCATACAGTTATCCTCATCTCATTTCTTCTTGAATTCTTAGAGTAACATGAACCATTGATGTTGCTCAAGCTTTAACTTGTGCAAATTTGAATATAGGAACCTTAATTATCTTCCTTGAAGGCCAACTTTACACAGGCATATCTTTTATAGGAACCATATGATGTCCTTTCATAGGAGAATACAACCATATAACACTATGGTATTAGAACCCTCACACATGTGATATATATAACCATTAAAATTATATCTCAAAATCTTCTATCACAGAGCCAACTATGTCAAAAACTACCTAGAAGGTCAACTTTGCACTTACATAACTTTTGTTGCGCTTTAGTGCATGACATAAAATTTAGCAAAAATCAACTAGGTATAAAAAATAACAAACCCATATGATCACCTTCTCTTGAAATTTCCACATGTGTGATGGATGCCTTCATCAAAATGATTACTTAGCTCTTTCTTTCCTCATGCAAATTTGGCTAAGTATGGGAAAACACTATTAAAATGCCTAGGAGCCCAAATTTACATTAACATATCTTTGAATGCACTTAATTGCATGAAATAATATTTAGTGAATAATAATTAGGGAATAATATGATAAAATCCATATGGAAAACTCCACCTGACTCATCTACACATGGCAATGATGATGTCAGCAAACTCCCTACTCATATTTTCTGTCACTAGACCCAAACTATCTAGATGAAAATTATGGGCTACTAGATGAATTCCACATATGCACACAAGCTTTCCAAGCATATAAAAATTCTTATATGACCCATTACATATGATAAATACTCCATAATCATCCATGAACATATCTAACCATGCCAAAATTGAATATCAACCAAGCCAACTTCAAGCATACTAGGACAAGCACATTGCACAATTTATCATTATTACTTAGGATATCAAAGCACTTCATCCACTCATTAGGAAACCTCCATGACATCACCATGACATTATTAATAACTATAAAATAATAATTACCTCACCACATACCCCCATATCATGATCATCCTCCTCATGGTCCAATAATTATATTTATCCTATTGGGAGAGGATAAAGAATGCGACTGCGAACTTGAAGCTAGCACTCGAGTTCATCATGGACTCTCAGAGTTTGAGATCCCAAGTGAGAAAATTCATAGATCAAGTCCTAGACTTAATTTCTTATAAGGCTTGAGATTATTATCTCCTCATCTAGAAACTATACATTATAATGGATGGGACATTACAAGCAGTACGATGGATGATCGAAGGTAAGTGGTAATGAAAGTAAATGAGTTAATAAGATACAATAAAGTAGTAACAAAGTGAAAGGAATTTTTATATGGCTTAAGAAATATTTTTTAGGATATGAAGGGGCATATCAAACATCTAGTCTAATTGGGCCTCCCCTTTTCATTCCTTGCAAACAACACCATCCTCTCAAAGGATAAAATAAAAGAGCTACTGGAAAAGAAGTAGAATGACTAGACCATTTTTGTGACTCTTGTTCAAGAGCTAAGTGACTTTGAGATGGAGACCATTTTGTATCCTCTCACCTATCTAGAGTTTCAAATGATGGTATTTTTCCAAGCCTTGAGTAGTATCTCCTTCAAGGAGATCATCAACTTGGACAGGGCTTTCGAGCCTCTGAAGAAGAAGACCCAACTGAAGGCTACTCTTTAAAAATTGTAAGTTATACAAGCCTCACCCCTTTTTGTAATTTTTATTTTACTAGACTAAGAACCAAAAGTTTTATGTTCTTCCATTCAAGGTATGTTCCCCCTACAAGTCACTAATAACTATGGATTGTTATCCACATTTTTGGATTTTGGAGAAGTTGGATTTTGTCATGGATGAGCTTGATGAGTTCATAATTTGCATTACAACCACCTCTTTTTCTAGGGGTCCCTTTCTATATTTTTGGCTAAGTCTCAGATTCCTCCCACAACTACCATGTGGCATCCTAGCACTAATTCAACTCAAAAATCTATTGACTTCCTCAATAGAAGTGCCATCCCTCCACATGGTATCCTAACACTTACATAAAGGAGGTTTATTTTTATCCAAATTTCAAGTAGCATGATTGGCTGATGGAGTAATAGGTGAGACCCACTATGTAGTTACAATAGGAAATAAATAGGGCTCTTGATGTGGTATCATGATGCTCCTTGAAAGTAATATTTTCTTATCAGAGCTCTAAATTATGCCATTGGCTAAGGAAGTTAGAGAAGGGCCCACTGTGTATTTATAACATTGAGAGGAGGAAACTTTCTACATGGTAGCCCCAAACTCATTTTTTAAAAAAATATCTTGACTTTCCCAAGAGTAGTGCCAACTCTCCACATGGTAGCGTGACACTTGTTTAGAACAAGTTTCTTTTGTTAGAGCTAGGAACTTCATCATTGGTCGAAGAAAGTGGGTCCCCATTTCTAAAAACATTCTAGAGGTAGTTTTGGAGATAGAAACGCATCCTGGTCACACTTATTCTAAGCATCATGGGTATCATAAAGCATTGCAATCATGCCATATCTTGGATTCTAAAGGCCAACTATATTGATAAGCTATAACTCCTCTTCTAGTTACAATGGCCTCATCATGAGAGCAAGTTCTTAGTTTCAAGTATTAATTCCTTGAGAGGCCATTGTGCCTATCTAAGTAGAGCTCTTTTATTTTTTAAGGGGGCTAGAAATTCTAGGTAATTATATACTATTAGAAAAGCCATTTTAATAATTAGTTCTAGAATAGAAGTAATAGTAGTTGTTATTTTAATTTTCATGACCTTAGCAGGTGCCCCTCATTGGTAGGATTGAATATTGTATATTGTTCCCATGAGGCCATTTGTATTTTGTTATCCACCTAAAAATGAAGAGGATGTGGTGTTATATGTAAAATGGAATGGGATTTATTGTTGTCTATTATTTATTTTCTCTACTTTTATAGTGTAGACCTTTTTTTGAAGTTATAGGCATTAGACCATGCATATGCTTTTTTTAATCTCTTTGTGATGTTCAAAGGTTGAATCTATTTTATGAAATTTTAGGAGTGAATACTTTAAATTCGATCCTATTTTTATTTTTACTTGTATTTCTTCCTTACCCTATCCCCAAATCAATTCAAAGAGTTAGTTTCTAAAACCCTAGAGGTCATTTTATAGACCGTATTTGGGTCCCACAACTGTAAAGCTTCCCATAAAAGGTTGTCCAACTAGAATGAGGGATTTAGGCATCAAAAAGGTCTATAGAATAAGGAAAAAGTTCTCAACAACTAGGACACCTCAATAGAATGGGGTAATGGAAATAAATAATAGAACAATTCAAGAGATGGAAAAAACTATGCTAAATGAATCAAGATTATCTAATGGATACTGGATAGAGGTAGTGAGCACTATAGTCTACATTTTAAATTAAAGATAAATAATAACTAATGGAAATAAAACCCCTTATGAACTATGTAAAGGTAGACTTGCTAATGTGGAACACTTTAGAGTGTTTGGAAGTAAATGCTTCATCAAAAGAGATGAAGAAGACTTAGGTAAGTTTGATTCTAGGTCTGATGAAGGTATATTATTTAGATACTCATCAGTAAGCTCAGCCTATAGATTCTATAACACAAGGTTACAAAATATAGTAGAAATCAGCAATGTGAAGATTGATGAGACAAGTTCTAAGAAATCACAATCACAGTCAAAGGATACAACAAAGAATTTAGACTTCAAGAATGAATAAGAATCAATAGAGATAGATGAGGAAGAAGTTGAGGAAATATAAGATTCAAAAGGTCCTTCAAGATAGATTTAGATAGACCATCTTAAATCACAAATCATTAGAAATAAAGATGCAAGTATGCAATAAGGAGAAAGCTGGTAAGTAACTAAAATCAAGAGAATGTTGATTTAGTATCTAAGATTGAACCTAAGAACCTTGTAGAATCAAGAAAAGACAAGTTTTGGATAGGTAATATGAATGAAGAGTTATACCAAATATAAAATAATGAGACTTGGTAACTAGTTTCTAGGATTAAAGATAAGAATGTCATTGGTACAAAATGGGTGTTTAGGAACAAGTTGAATGAAGATGAAGAAGTCACTAGGAAAAATGATAGATTGGTATGCAATGGGTATGCATACATAAAAGGGGTATATTTTGAGGAGACATTTACTCTAATATCAAGATTGGAGGCTATTAGACTATTTTTAGCATATATAGGATCAAAGGGTTTAAGGTGTATCAGATAGATGTCAAGTCAGCTTTTATGAATGGGAACTTGGAAGAGGAGGTATACATAGAGAAACTTGAGGGTTTTTCATTATCAGGTAATAAAGATTATGTATGTAGATTGAAAAAGTATCTTTATAGTCTAAAGCAAGATCCTAGAGCTTGGTACTCCAGATTGGACAAATACTTATTAGATCAAGGATTCAAGAGAGGAGTTACAGATAGTAATATATACATAAAGATAGAAAATGATCATCAATTCATAGTGGTTGTCTATGTGGATGACATCATATTTGGTGTAAATAGTGAGAATATGACTAAGGCCTTTGCAAATGTGATGAAGGAGTTTGAGATGTCCATGCTGGGAGAACTATAATTGTTTCTTGGGTTACAAATCAATTAATTAGAAAGAGGTATATTCATTTCACAAGCTAAGTAAATAAGAGAGATGTTGAATAAATTTGAAATGGAAGATTGCAAGGTATTTAGTACACCTATGATCACAGGCTATAAGTTAAACAAGGAGGATGGATCTCAAAAGGTTAATAAGACATCATATAGGTCAATGATTCAAATTTTTATATGCACTACTACCTCTAGACTTGACATCATGCAAGTATTAGGTCTTGTGGGAAGATTTCAAGTAAACCTAAATGAAAAATTATTTGTAATCATTCAAAAGGATACTTAGGTATCTCAAGGGGACTATGGATTTTGAGTTTTGGTATCCAAGGGTCAAGGAGTTTAAATTTATAGACTATATAAATATAGACTAGGTAGGGAGTCTATATGATAGGAAGTGAACTAGTCGAAGAGATTTATTCTTAGGAGAATGACTTGTATCATGGATAATTAAGAAGTAATCATTTGTGGCATTATCTACTTGTGAGGTTAAATACATTGAAATAACTTTATCTTGCACTCAAGTCCTATGGCTGAGATAGACCTTAAAAGACTACAAGATGGAGTGTGATAGTCCTAGCCCTATCTATTATTATAATACAAGTGCCATAAACATCTCAAAGAATCCTATCATGAACTTGAGAACTAAGCACATTTTAATCAAGTATCATTTCCTAAGAGATCAAGTAAGTGAACAAAGTTTTAAACTTGAATATGTATATACAAAGGATCGAATTATATACATGTTAACCAAGCCACTTCCAAAGGCAACATTTGAACATCTAAGATAGGAATTGGGTATAATTCCTACCCTTAACAGTCATTAAGGAATTCAAGTGCTCAAGTAGAGCTAATTAGGTGGTTAATTAGCTCTAAGAGTAGGTGATTATTTCCAAGAAGGTATGCATGGAGATATGGGAACATGTTTGTATGGTGCTTCATAAACTAATAATCCTATGTGTTGAGTGTTTTGTATGCAAGAGGTGTGATCCAAGAAGTTGTAGGCATCTCTTTATAATTTATGTCAAAGGGGGAGAAATTTTAGAATGAGGGAGAAATAACTTTTTGAGAGAATTTTTTGAGAATGGTTGCCATCAATGACAAAAGGGGAGATTTTAAGTGTTATCATTGATGTCAAAGATGCATCTTGTGAAGGTTGATGTCAAAGGTGATTAAGGATAGTTGGCATTATGTGATGTGACAATCCAGTGATAATATGCATGGAAAAATGTTATGTTGTCATGAGAGAGAAAAAGAGAGAATTTGAAGGCAGCTAATGTCTTAGAGTGTTATCTAATTTCTTATGTCTACATGGAAGGTACAAGTTATTGATGTCAAATACATAGGAAGCCTAATTATGACATGAAGAGGTATGTGCATGGTGAAATGAATGAACATAGGCATATAAAGGTTTTATGGAATTGTTTGAGCATATAAGTAAGGTATAAAATCATTTATGAGAGTTTCAAGGTAAGCTTGTAGGGGTAGGACCTTCAGTATAAGTCTATACCTAAACCACTCTTAGATCCTCCCTAGCCTAATGAGGTATGAATATCATATTACAAGGAAATTATGCATATGTTAGCATGGACAGAGGTGAGATAAGTTATCTTAGGCATGATCACAAAGTTTGAGGTCATGTTTTGAAGGAAAAGTGTATGAATCATAGTTTTAGGCCTTCATGACCTCATAAAATGAGGTCTCAAACCCAAGAAGCACTTTCAGACATTATTTTGCATGCGTAACCCCCACATGGGAGTTTTATATATTAAGGAGAGATGGGGAAGGGTCTTAGCTAATATCTCTAGGCATTATTTCTGGATTCAAGTGGTAGTCTTTTATGAACAATTGTTAACACCAAAACTAGTGTTAAACCTCCCTAAAACCTAAATAAGGAACTAATATGAAATATTTTATTCAAAATAGCTTAATATGGATTAAAATGTATAGATAGGATATTACATCATGAATTCAACTATCCTAGGTACCTACAGGTGGTGGTGGTTAGTTAGATGAGATAGAATATGCATAAATATAGGCTTATTATCAAGAAATTACTATAGCTCTCAAAAGTTGTATTGGTCAAGAAAATCAAATGGATGGTAGAAGAATATATAGACTCATTTTACATTTCTATGATGATTTATGGATATTCTATATCCTTCAATTTTTCTAATTTGGTCATCCAAGTTAACCAATCACAGACAAAACTAATGGTGTGAATAGTGTAAAACCCAGACAGAGATGAAAAGATAGATTTGAAGTTATGTACATGATAGATTGATAAAAAATGTACATGAATAATTTATTTATTAATTATAAGTAATGTTCATGATTTTATAATCTTTTGATATCAATTTATGTGGTGAAAAAGTTGCTCACAAAATTGCTTATTTGGTTCTGATAGGACCGTGAAACATTGGGTCAAGAAATTAGTCTGCAAGACCAATATTTGGCATTAGACCATATGAATTTTATATCTAAGGATTGTTTAGAGATATAATTGAGCCATGTGTATTAATAAAGAGTCATGAAAAGTGTATACAAAGGCATTGGAGGTCCAATTCATCATGACTAGTTTTTGAGGTGAATTGGCAGTTTTGTGTAAGCAAGTTGTAGAGATGTTTTTGAGTCTTTATACTGAGTGAAGGTGTTTCAATAATTTGGATATGACCCTGAGGTAATGGATAATATATATACAATTTTAATTTTTCATAATTTAGTAGCTTAAGGGTGTTTAAACTTCTTTGTTGTAAGGTAGACTTTGAGGTACATAGGCCTAATAGGTCAATTTGTCCTAAAAGAGCTTTCATGGTATGAACCAAGGATGTAGGTCTCATAAATCATGGAGGAGGTTAGAATATTACACGAGATAAGTTTTTTAATGGTTTTTAGTTGTTGGAGAAATCTATATAGGCCCAATAAGATCAAGTTTTGAAATTAAAAGGACATACCTAATACAATTAGGTCTCCATGAGACCTAAAGGAGTAGGGCCTAATTTAGTTATTAAAGACCCAAAGGGGTTAAAATTACATTTGAATAATGTTAATAATATGTTATAATATATATTTTATGGTCAACATAGGAGGTTAAATGTGTGTAACCAACCAAGTGGTGTGTGACCATGTATCTAGTATATATACAAGGCAATTTAGGCCTATTTATGTGTATGCAAAACAAGAGAATATAATTATGCATAGTTGAGAATAAGGAAGTCTTGAAATGAGACCATACCAAAATAAAATATGTTTAGTGATAAAAATTCATGAGGTGGCTTAGTTGGTGTTGGGTCACTTAGGGAGTTGGTGCTTCCTTGTAAATAAGTGCTTGCTAAAGCCTAGTCAAATGGGTGCTTGAATTTATTAGGGTTAGTGCTCCAAGTTGATTTGGTGCTCAACATAAGTTGGTATTTTGTTTTATAGGAATATAGCCCATTTTTAGATATAATATTGGGTTTTATTCCCCTTGAGGGTTTCCCACTCATATATGTGTTATCTTGTCTGAATGGTTCTTTATGATTTGCTATATCACTATGTTGCTTTCATATTTCATGAATGATTGGGTATAATTGCAAGAAAGTTTTTGAACACTAATTCACCCCCCCTAGTAATTGTGATTCCAATAATTTAATCTCTTAGTTGGAAAATAATTAGGAAAAGGAAAATTTATTGATGTAGCTTAGATGAAGATTTTTTTGGGTGAAATAAAGTGATGCAAACTCAATTTTGTTTCATAAAGTGGTGATTGCTCATAGAATGAGAAATCATATTTCTATTATTAAAAAATATTGAAAGGAGGATCTTATTGAGGATAAGACAATTATGGAATCTACGAGGGAGTATTTTCACTCCTTACTCTGTCAGGATGAGTTTGATAGGACTATATATATATATATATATATATATATATATATATATATATATATATATATATATATATATATATATTTGATCAAGTTCAACCCACGTCTTATATAAAATGAAATAAACAAATAATTAATGAAGGAAATAAAATTGGAAGAGCTAAAAAATGTTATTTTTTCCTTTTATTTTTAAAATATCCTAGTCTAGATGGTTTTAGGTATTTTTTTTAGAGCATGGGAAATTTTTTATTAGGGTCATATTGCTATGGTGGAAGAATCTATAATCTCAAGTTAGGTGCTACAAGCAGTGAATTATATTTTCATTACTTTCATCCCAAAATAATATAATTATTGTAAATATGATAGGTTTATGTATATTTATATATGAATTCTTTATTAAAAAATCATTTTGAAGATAATAGTTGTGAGACTACAATCCTAGCTTCCTAGCATATCGTAGAGGATCAAGGAGGGGTTGTCAAAGGGAGAAAAATCCTTGATGAAGTAATAATTGAATAGGAATAAATTAACTTAGGAGTTAACACTAAAATGAAGATTATGGTGATTACAATTGAATTTTATACTATTTATTACCATATCAATAGAAAATTTCTACTTATGGTGCTTTTCAAAATGGGTTTATGTGAATAATGTGTCAATTGGGTGGAAGGATTCATTAATTTCAAACACTTTTATATTTTGATTAATTTTGGAACTAATTATTTCTTTAAGGTCTCTAGAGTAATTAGACAAGAATTCCCCCTCTCCTTGACATTGTATGCCATCATGATGGAAGCCTATTCACTTAAGCATGCTAAAAAATAAGGCTAAATTAAAATTATTTAAATTACATACAAGGTTAAAAACTCAACTCATTCTTAGTTTATTGATGACTCCTTGTTAATGGGATATATTTATGTGGTACAAGCCAGATAATTAAAGGGTATTCTTGAAAAAACTATGTGGGCATGACAACCAAAATTAGTTCAAGTAAATCCATAGTATCTACTTACAATTGTTCCTCAAGGTAAAAAAGAAGCTTGCTAAGATTTTGAGATTTAATTCAGTTAACCTGAAGCATGTTTTTACCTACCTTTGTGTCCCTATTGGTTTGGGAAAGCAAACCAAAAAACATCGGGAAGGATTTTTGAGTAAAATTTGGACATACCTATTTTGTGGCGTCATCGTTGGTTAACCTTAATAGGGTAGGTTATATTTATTATGTCTATGTTAACTTTGATACCTCTTTATATAAGTCATCCATTCATGATCCAACATAGATCATAAATATTATTGAAAATATCATTCATTGTTTTTTTGTAGAAATGGATCAAATTTTAGGAAACAAATAAATTCCATCTTTTCAAATGGGATATTTTTATCTTCCTAAATGTTGGAGTGGGATTGGAATCAAGTGAATATCTATTTTTACTCAATTTTTTTGCAATAAACTGATATAGAGGTTGATTAGTAAGAAAGATTCATTTTGGAGTATAACTATAGTGACCAAATATCTTGGAGGAATGCCTCTTGAACAAATTTTCTACATAAATAAAAAGTTGTGTAATGGGTCTTTTGTGTGGCTTATTATGTGTGGTTCTATATCTCTTTTCAATAGGTGTTGTTAATGGTTTGTGGGAAATTATAACTAAACATACATTTGGTTGGATGACATAATGTAATTTATTTTTGAAGAGGAAATTTTAGATATATTTTGAATTCATGACTATTTTAAATATCAAGGTATGTGCAAAGTGGATTATTTTTCCAAGAGAGACAACTTTACTAGTATTTTGAGAGGTTACACCATAAAGATGTGGGAGGATTGGAAAATTGATCTATGGGAGTTGAATGACGAGTATGAACTATGTATAAAAAATATGAAAGAAAGGAGTATTAAGATTATAGAGATTAAAGATGAGATAATGTGGAAATGCTTAGAGAAATTTGGGAAATACCAAGTAGGGTTATATATGATTTTTGACTCAAAATTATATCCAATTATTTTTTAAGGAAAGTATTTAGGGTGTTAAATAAATACCTATAATTGATTTATTCATGTGGATTCTTTCTTACAACGCTATTCTAACTACTAAAAATCTTATCAAGTGGGGTATTCATGGGCCCTCACTTTACATTGTGTAAGAAATATAATGAAGCTATAAATCAACTTTTTAATCAACATGAGTTCTCTAACTGAGTGTGTAATTATGTATATTATATTATGGGATTCAAATTTATATTCTAAACCTATTCTTATGTTATCCTATTTTTTTGATGGACTGGATTGGAAAGAACCCCTTTGGATTTAAAGGAAAACCAATACTTAAATATTCATGGTATTTTTTTTCCAATAATTTTTACCTAACACATATGGATTTATAGAAACCATTCCATCTTTGAAAATGCTAGTTTCAATGTCTTTAATTTTTATGGCCATGCTTTAGTGATGTTAAATATTTTGTTAAAATTTAATTAAAAAATGTATTTCCTTTGATTGTCGTCTTGACAATGAATAAGAAAAGTTGATTTAGAGTATGGAGATCAAGGTTTCAAAGCACAAAATTAAGTAGATGGAAGGGCCTCAAGTATTACACAAATATTATTATCAATTTTTGATGACACTTCTAGGTACAACCCAAGTCTTGATGGGGATAATGGAGTTGTAATGGATGTCAAATTGAATTTTTTATTGACTATGTAATGTGATTATGGTTAGTTTTTCCCTTATTGATTAATTTTAATTCTCAGGTTGAGGATGATTGTATTTATTCTTTTTAGTAATATAATGCATACTTTATTGTTGAAAAAAGTTGTTTTGGACCCCATAAGCTCATATATATAATTTATATGAAGTGGAAACATTATAATAATAAACTAAGTGATCCCATGTGTGTGTGTGCTTGTGTGTGTACACACACACACACATTATAATTATGTGATGACAACCAATTATCAACTTGATATAATATTCATATTAAATTTAAGTTGATCACAATGTTTTTCCCCATGACCCCCCATAAATTTATGTTTATCAAGAAAATTTGACATGACTTGCTACCATTCACTCGATTTTATAAATAATAATATACACAGTCAAAAAATTAAGGAGATCAAGACAACCCATGTGTCAAAATCACATGATATTTAGTTTACATGTGTGTAAGGTAAAATTTAGAGTAGGAATTAAAATGCAAGTGACACTAATGACTACCTTGAAATATACCTCAATCTTGAAATAAATTTACCTCAAAATATAGTTGATGTGACCCAATGATAATTTGGATGTTTTGATTCTTGAATGCTTGAAATGTTAGATGGCTTGATTATATCAAGACTAGTTACAACAATGGTGGATAATTTTGATTTGGCAATAGATACAAAGACAAGTTGGAAACATCAATCTAAATATATTCAAAGGATCTCCTCCCATAAGTTCATAAGTTGGATTGATCTAAAATGTAATATTATACTTTAAATTTTACCAATTTAGGATATGTCTAACAGTTTTTCTCAACTTTTTACAAAAGTCATAAAAATTGGCTTAATAATAAAAAACTAGATTTTAAATTTAATTAAAACATAAAAAATAATTGACAATTTATAAAAATTTAAACCAAATTTGTTAACATAGTTCACCCTTTGATTAGTTATGTCTCAAGGTTTGAAAAACACTCAGACGATCTATTAAATGGTGCAAAATACACTTTGCATACACTATTTACACTAAAATATGTCTTTGGTCTGTACAAATAACCTCTACTCTACCTTTAAGAAATATTTATAAAAATATCCTATATGGGAGTTCCTCTTATTTTTTTCTTGCTTGCTTATTTTATCCTTCTTAAGAGATATCTCACACCAAAAACTTGGAATGCATTTACAAATGAGGCTCATGGGCTTATATAGTTCTCCCAAGGCCTAAAATTATGGGTTTAAGCCTTATCAATTCATCCGATATGTTAGGAAATCGATCCCATCTTTTATTACATTATTTTAAGGCTTGGATAATGATACCACAAAATTTGGGTGGGATTTAATCCCAAATTTGTGGGGGTGGAGATAAACATGGCTTTAAAATACATTTATCAAGAATTATGAAATGGTCAAAGAAGACTATGTCGACTTGGGTGTCAAGCTTAAGTGGACTCCACGTGATAGGTGTATGATGTGTCCTCCATGGACTATGTGGTACTTGAGTGGATTTTGGCACCATGTTAACATCATCATTGTACCCTATTTTCTTCAATAGGTCATAACTTTTTTGTCTGATGTTCGTTTGACCCTGTTCAAAATGCATCAAATTCATCTTAGTGAACTATTCAAAATTGGGATATATAAAATAGGTTTGTAGAAAATTTCATTTAATTAGTGTGGGGATCATCTTGGATCACTCCTCCCCACTAAAAATCTTTTGGACTAACAAAACTCTGGTTTTATTCTTAAAACAAGTGAGGTAAAGCTCCCTCACTTTCCTAATTTCCATCCACCTTGCCTTGCTTTGATTTATTCCTTTTAGGTAAACTTATAGGTATTCAACATCTCCTCTTCATGATTTATATATATTCTTGTCAAGAATCATGTCTTCCTATAACTCATCAATATATTCAAGAGTAAAATCATCTATAAAAGGGTATGTGAATATTCTCACATTGATCTATGATCATAGGTGGCTCATACAAATTCAATTTTTCAACACTTATAACTGGATACATTTACATGTAAGGTGGTAGTTCTAAATAAAAATAATTATTACCAATCTTCTCTAAAATCTTAAGTGGGCCATACCTGATTGGTTTGAGCTTTTTACCTTCACCTTTAAGGCATTATTTGCTTATGTGAAGCCAAACTAAATCACCAACTTAGAAGTGATGATCAACTTGATGCTTGGCATGCTTAGAGTTATACTTAGCTTCAATTTTTTCCAACTACTCTTGGATAGCTTGATGAATAGATTGGAACTTTTGGATAAACCTCTAGGTTTTTTATTCATACTTACTTCCATTCATCATTGTTTCTTGTCCAAAATCAAAGTCCAAGGGAGACTTAGGCAAATAACCAGAACAAGTCTTAAAAGGAGATTTAATTATAGAATAATGTATGGCATGATTATAAACATGTTACACATATCACAAGAGTTCATCCCAAAGCTTGGGATGATTATTTTAATACCCTTAGAGCAAATGAACCACTATACAATTAACCATTTCTATTTGACCATCAGTTTTTGGATGGATGACATAATGTAATTTATTTTTGAAGAGGAAATTTTAGATATATTTTGAATTCATGACTATTTTAAATATCAAGGTATGTGCAAAGTGGATTATTTTTCCAAGAGAGACAACTTTACTAGTATTTTGAGAGGTTACACCATAAAGATATGGGAGGATTGTAAAATTGATCTATGGGAGTTGAATGATGAGTATGAACTATGTATAAAAAATATGAAAGAAAGGAGTATTAAGATTATAGAGATTAAAGATGAGATAATGTGGAAATGCTTAGAGAAATTTGGGAAATACCAAGTAGGGTTATATATGATTTTTGACTCAAAATTATATCCAATTATTTTTTAAGGAAAGTATTTAGGGTGTTAAATAAATACCTATAATTGATTTATTCATGTGGATTCTTTCTTACAACGCTATTCTAACTACTAAAAATCTTATCAAGTGGGGTATTCATGGGCCCTCATTTTACATTGTGTAAGAAATATAATGAAGCTATAAATCAACTTTTTAATCAACATGAGTTCTCTAACTGAGTGTGTAATTATGTATATTATATTATGGGATTCAAATTTATATTCTAAACCTATTCTTAAGTTATCCTATTTTTTTGATGGACTGGATTGGAAAGAACCCCTTTGGATTTAAAGGAAAACCAATGCTTAAATATTCATGGATTTTTTTTTTCCAATAATTTTTACCTAGCACATATGGATTTATAGAAACCATTCCATCTTTGAAAATGCTAGTTTCAATGTCTTTAATTTTTATGGCCATGCTTTAGTGATGTTAAATATTTTGTTAAAATTTAATTAAAAAATGTATTTCCTTTGATTGTCGTCTTGATAATGAATAAGAAAACTTGATTTAGAGTATGGAGATCAAGGTTTCAAAGCACAAAATTAAGTAGATGGAAGGGCCTCAAGTATTACACAAATATTATTATCAGTTTTTGATGACACTTCTAGGTACAACCCAAGTCTTGATGGGGATAGTGGAGTTGTAATGGATGTCAAATTGAATTTTTTATTGACTATGTAGTGTGATTATGGTTAGTTTTTCCCTTATTGATTAATTCTAATTCTCAGGTTGAGGATGATTGTATTTATTCTTTTTAGTAATATAATGCATACTTTATTGTTGAAAAAAGTTGTTTTGGACCCCATAAGCTCATATATATAATTTATATGAAGTGGAAACATTATAATAATAAACTAAGTGATCCCATGTGTGTGTGTGCATGCGTGTGTACACACACACACATTATAATTATGTGATGACAACCAATTATCAACTTGATATAATATTCATATTAAATTTAAGTTGATCACAATGTTTTTCCCCATGACCCCCCATAAATTTATGTTTATCAAGAAAATTTGACATGACTTGCTACCATTCACTCGATTTTATAAATAATAATATACACAGTAAAAAAATTAAGGAGATCAAGACAACCCATGTGACAAAATCACATGGTATTTAGTTTACATGTGTATAAGGTAAAATTTAGAATAGGAATTAAAATGCAAGTGACACTAATGACTACCTTGAAATATACCTCAATCTTGAAATAAATTTACCTCAAAATATAGTTGATGTGACCCAATGATAATTTGGATGTTTTGATTCTTGAATGCTTGAAATGTTAGATTGCTTGATTATATCAAGACTAGTTACAACAATGGTGGATAATTTTGATTTGGCAATAGATACAAAGACAAGTTGGAAACATCAATCTAAATATATTCAAAGGATCTCCTCCCATAAGTTCATAAGTTGGATTGATCTGAAATGTAATATTATACTTTAAATTTTACCAATTTAGGATATTTCTAACAGTTTTTCTCAACTTTTTACAAAAGTCATAAAAATTGGCTTAATAATAAAAAACTAGATTTTAAATTAATTAAAACATAAAAAATAATTGACAATTTATAAAAATTTAAACCAAATTTGTTAACATAGTTCACCCTTTGATTGGTTATGTCTCAAGGTTTGAAAAACACTCAGACGATCTATTAAATGGTGCAAAATACACTTTGCATACACTATTTACACTAAAATATGTCTTTGGTCTGTACAAATAACCTCTACTCTACCTTTAAGAAATATTTATAAAAATATCCTATATTGGAGTTCCTCTTCCTTATTTTTCTCTTGCTTGCTTATTTTATCCTTCTTAAGAGATATCTCACACCAAAAACTTGGAATGCATTTACAAATGAGGCTCATGGGCTTATATAGTTCTCCCAAGGCCTAAAATTATGGGTTTAAGCCTTATCAATTCATCCCATATGTTTGGAAATCTATCCCATATTTTATTACATTATTTTAAGGCTTGGATAATGATACAACAAAATTTGGGTGGGATTTAATCCCAAATTTGTGAGGGTGGAGATAAACATGGCTTTAAAATACATTTATCAAGAATTATGAAATGGTCAAAGAAGACTATGTCGACTTGGGTGTCAAGCTTAAGTGGACTCCACGTGATAGGTGTTTGATGTGTCCTCCATGGACTATGTGGTACTTGAGTGGATTTTGGCACCATGTTAACATCATCATTGTACCCTATTTTCTTCAATAGGTCATAACTTTTTTGTCTGATGTTCGTTTGACCCTATTCAAAATGCATCAAATTCATCTTAGTGAACTATTCAAAATTGGGATATATAAAATAGGTTTGTAGAAAATTTCATTTAATTAGTGTGGGGATCATCTTGGATCACTCCTCCCCACTAAAAATCTTTTAGACTAACAAAACTCTGGTTTTATTCTTAAAACAAGTGAGGTAAAGCTCCCTCACTTTCCTAATTTCCATCCACCTTGCCTTGCTTTGATTTATTCCTTTTAGGTAAACTTATAGGTATTCAACATCTCCTCTTCATGATTTATATATATTCTTGTCAAGAATCATGTCTTCCTATAACTCATCAATATATTCAAGAGTAAAATCATCTATAAAAGGGTATGTGAATATTCTCACATTGATCTATGATCATAGGTGGCTCATACAACTTCAATTTTTCAACACTTATAACTGGATACATTTACATGTAAGGTGGTAGTTCTAAATAAAAATAATTATTACCAATCTTCTCTAAAATCTTAAGTGGGCCATACCTGATTGGTTTGAGCTTTTTACCTTCACCTTTAAGGCATTATTTGCTTATGTGAAGCCAAACTAAATCACCAACTTAGAAGTGATGATCAACCTGATGCTTGGCATGCTTAGAGTTATACTTAGCTTCAATTTTTTCCAACTACTCTTGGATAGCTTGATGAATAGATTGGAACTTTTGGATAAACCTCTAGGTTTTTTATTCATACTTACTTCCATTCATCATTGTTTCTTGTCCAAAATCAAAGTCCAAGGGAGACTTAGGCAAATAACCAGAACAAGTCTTAAAAGGAGATTTAATTATAGAATAATGTATGGCATGATTATAAACATGTTACACATATCACAAGAGTTCATCCCAAAGCTTGGGATGATTATTTTATTACCCTTAGAGCAAATGAACCACTATACAATTAACCTTTTCTATTTGACCATCAGTTTTTGGATGAACCACAATGCTCTTTTTGAGTTTTATGTCTGTCAAGTCCCATAAAGATGATAAAAAGTTCCCAATGAATTGAGAATCCTAATCATAAATAATAGATGTGGGTAAACCAAAATTAACCCAAACATTTTTGAAGAATAAGTTTATAGTTTCCTTTCCTATGATAGTATTTTTAAAGGGCACCAAAACACACATTTTGTTAAATACATCTACATCAACAAATAATTAGTCATGATTCTTTCTAGACATAGGAAATCCACCCAAAACATCCATATAAAAACTCTCCCATTTATGAGTTGGTATAAGAAGTGGGGTATGAAAGCACAAATTCTTGTTACTAGGCTTTCTAGTGGCACAAAGAATACAATATTTTACTTATTTGGATACATTTTCATACATTTGAGGCCAATAAAAAATATTTGCAACTGTGCAACTATTTTACCAATTCCAAAATGACCTAATACAAGAGAAGTATGTGCTTCCCTAATTATATAGACTCTTCATCTTTTGGAATGAAAATCTTACCAAGATGATACAATAAGCCATCATACATGTGTTAGTCTAATTCGTGTACCTACTTTCCATGGGTTAACTCTTCATAGACATCCTTTAAATGAACATCTCTAGCATATTATTCCTCATAACTTTCGTGCATTAAATAACTATTATATAATAAAATAGATGATATAATAGGAGGTCTTGAAATCATATCAACTACCTTATTTTGTGTACATTTATTATTTTTGACTATGATATGGATTTGTTTCAAAAATCTCATATATTGAAAGTGCCTTGATTGTTTTAGCTTTGAATATGATTAAAGGTATTGCAAAGCTTGGTGATATGTATGGATGATTATCTCTTTGCCCATTAGATAATGCTTCCATTTGTTCACACTTTGATACAAACCATATATAAAAAATCTTTGTCATAATTAGGATAGTTATTTACCATACTTATGAAGTTTTATGAATAGTAGCACATTGGTTTACACTTTTGCATCAATATTGCATCCATGACATAATCACTTGCATTGGTTTCATTCACAAATGGTTATTTTAAGTCTTCAAGTGCTAACACTAGGGATGTGGTTATGTTTTCTTTCACCATGTCAAAGGTTCTTTGGTGTTTTCCTCCCTAATGAAATACATGTTTAATACTTGTCAAAGCATGCAAAGGAGATGTAATCAATGAGAAGTTAACAATAAACTTCCTCCAAAATTGGATTACCCCTAGGAAGCTTCTAACTTTAGTTACATTATTATTCTTAGGCCGTTTCATTATGGATTCAACTTTAGAGGGATCAATTTTTTAGTTTACCATCCCCTACAACATAGCTTAAATATACTAAAGATGTTTTACCAAATTCACTTTTAGACATATTTAGATACAATTTATTCTTTTGTAATGTTTCTAAGAATTTCCTAATATGATTGACATGATCTTCCCAAGTTTTAATAAAGATAAAAATATCATCTAAGTAGACTATTAAAAAATCATATATAATGGCCTAAATACATCATTCATAACCCACATGAATGTGGTGGGTACATTAGAAAGCTCAAAAGTAGTAACAAGCCATTAAAAAAGAAATTTCTTAGTTTTAAAAGTAGTTTTCCAAATATCACCTTCACTAATTTTGACTTGGTGATAACCACTTCTTAAGTCTAACTTAGTCAAACAACATTTTTCAACTAATCTAAAAAATCATTAGTGAAATCAAAAGGGTAGTGGTTTTTAATTGTATTCTTTTTCAAAGCTTGGAAATCCATGCACATCTACTAAGTGCCATCTTTCTTTAGTACCAAAATAATTGGTGAACCGCATGGAAAAGTGATTCACTGAATGACCCCTTTCTTGAATGACTCTTCAAATTACTTATTTATTTCTTCATTCTCCACCATAGACATATTATACATGACAATATTCGGATGAGGTGTGTAATCACCCAAAATTATTATTTTAATGTTAAGAGTGATACTTGAGACTTATTATCCCTAGCTTAACCCTAAACCTATCCTAGATTTATTATCACACTTATCAAGCCTTTGTGTAGGCCACACGTATCCTTAGTTATCCCTAAAGTAATTTGATACCCTCATTTCTCGATCTTGGACCTTTGTTCCTAGTGTTCAACTAGTTGGAAACTAGTGTCACATGGAACTAATGTCTTCGAAATGGTACTAATGTAATTTTCCATATATTTTCCCAAATTGATATCTTTTCAAAACCAAAACTTCCTCAGGTTAGCCTAGATCTCTTTTATCAGCTGCATAAGCATCATAACAATATAAATACATGGATTTTATCACTCTAAAAACTAGATAGAAATCAGATAAAAAATACACATTCAAACTTAGAACAAGTTGAGCATAATTAAGGTTATCAATCCCTATTCTAGCCTATTTCTACATATGACCATCTACAACATCCCTAAGCTTAGATTACCCAAATTTCTAGTAGCAACCACATTCAAATCACTTAAGGCCACTATCATGTTGGTATCACTTAAAATTCCACTAACACTTAAGTGTGGATAACCACATCAGGCTTGATCCCTCCTTGGAGTATTGGTATGCAGCCAACTCTCTTCATAATGAGGTGTTGAGGATGTCTAGATTACCCTACTAATAAACACACTTTTCATATCATATCAACTGGATTCCCTAGTTACATAGAGGATTAGGGTATGCATAATAAATTAATCATTATAGGCAAAACATAGGGTTTTAGGACTTGTGCATGTAAGAACAAACTTTAGAGATCCAGACATAGGTGCACCCAGAAGCTCAAGACAATCCTACACAAAGGACACTACTACCAATATCAAAACAATATTACCAATTTTATAATAATGGTACTAATATCCAATTATGGTGTTACTATCCAAGAGGGGCTCTAACACTGGGATCTAGTTTACAACATTCAAACCATTTTTTACCCTAGTTTCTAGTACCCAAATCATCTATCTCAATTATTTTCTAGCTAAATTATTACTTGTATTATTTATTACTAGTTTTAGAAAAGTCAAAGCTAGTCAATTCTATAAAAAAATAGTGGTTATATTTATTGCATATTATTTCCTTTATTTAGTCTATTCAAATCTTTAACAAACATATGATTTACATTTAAGTCCTAAAAGATTAAAGCATTTGGTGAACCTAACTTACTTTGAATATTGCACAAACCCTAACCCTCGATACCCTAGGGTTTACATTTTTAGCATTCAAATTTTAGATCCATATATTTTTTGATTTTATTTGATATAATCATGATAATAATAAAAAATGAAGTGTATCACTTTTTTAAAAAGTTTAATCCTTTAATTTGCATGCTTGTTCCCTTTAATTTAGAATGAACTCAAAAAATACATAAACACATGTATATATGATGCCTTATATCAATTTTAATGTATGTTATATTTAGTTCTATCTCTAGCATGCCATTATTCTCTTATGCAGAAGGTCTCTAGTGGTTCAATCAAAATCACTATTTGAATCACCCTTATGATGTCATGGGCTTAGCTCTACCCTATATATCTATTTGGGAGGAGTGTCACTATCTCTATCTATCTATCCCCCCATCTATCTATATATGGGAATATTAGTGATTAGATAGGGGGTGAAACATGGCCAAGTCAGGTTGGGTATGAATACAAATCCCATATATATATATAGGGGGTTTGGATTTCATGAATGACTTGCCCTATAGATATATGGGTGTTGATGAAATCATAGTGGAGGTTGAGAGCCCCCTCCCCCCTCTATAAATGGGATGGAATCCTTCAACAACCATATATTTTTTATTGAAATATTTATAGGAAATATTATAATATGTTTGATCTTTTAATGTAAATGAGTTTGATTGGGAATATATCCATAAAAAAATGATCATGAATGAGAAAATTATTTTAGAAGAGGACTCAAATAAGAAACAAATCCTTACATACATAGAGGATCTATTACATAAGCTAACTACTATGTTTCAAGTTCAATGTCATATCTTATGCACATGAAATAATCTCCTTATCCTCCTCTCCATGAAGGTGATAACTAATTTCCCTATAAATAGGTCCATGATAAACTAATTTCCCTATAAATAGGTCCATGATATCACTCCTCCATGAGATGAATCAGCCTATACCATTGTCACTAATCTCCATAATTAGCCTATTCACACCTCTTCCCTATAGGGTGTGTGCCTACATGTTCAATTAGAAGTAACTAAGGTTTACACTTGTGAGACTCTAAGGGATCAAATTATTAGTATGAGTAAGCTAATATCAGATTTATAAAAATCAAAATCATTTACTAAGTGAACAACTCACATTATTGGCAAATCACATTACATGTACACAGTCTTCATAATATGCTAGCATAAACCATGCATATGCATCTGTACCTATCAAAGTTGTGCCTTCACTCTTTCAAATACAAATCATAAATCATAACAAAGTGCTTATATAACTATTGGTTCAAAAATCATTAAAAGATAAACTAAGAGTTTAAGTGAGTTACAAATGGAAAAGTTTAAAGATAAGTTCATCAACCTACCCCTTCTACACCTAGTAAGGAGATCCAAATATTATTTTGCATATTATAAACTACATGTGCACCACACTGATTCATTTTTAGCATTAAAAAGGAAAATACAAAAAATAATGGATACAAATGACTCAAACAATGATACATCATCCAAACAAAAAATGATGACACATCTACAAATTCATGAAGGGTCAGATTCAAAAACAACACAAAAATGGTTACCAAAGCATAATTCAAAACAATAAAATGTTCACATAGCACAATCATAGTAAGAAATAATACAATAATCATAGGTAAAGCAAATGAAAGATTCAAATCTACCTCTCCAAAATGAGGCTCAAGGGTTTGGTAAAAAATATCTACAACAATTTTATTACCATGGTCAAGGTTTGGGTAGGTAGTCCCAAGGCATCACTTCTATTCAAGTAATTGATAATGTTGGTCAACAAGGTTTAGAATTTATTAAACATCCTAAGGCACATAATTCATAATTATAATTTATCAAGGTATAAAGTCAAGATAATAGGAAAGGTTATAGAAAGAGCAACTTAAGATGCAAATTCAAAATCATGCTAAACCAACAAGCATTATCAAAATAGGCTTTCTATAAAAAGAGCCTCTAGAGCACCATATGCCTACAATAAGCACAATTTCAAAGGGAAAAATCAAAATCAATATTCTAAAGGATAATTTAGAAAGGTCAAGTCCATAGTATGAGGCAATTCCCTAGCATTCTAAGTTATTATGATTTTGATGATGAATAATACTTAGATTCATATCACAAAACCATTCAACTACAACATAGTAATCACACTACATGAGAGATTACCATTCTTATTTTTGACACAAGCCACATTGAGAGTGAGTATCCCATGAGACTCATTAGTTACTATTGTTACTCCCTTCTTGTACATACTTTCCTTCTCTCTTTTTCCTTGTACATAGTTTATTTTCATGTTACTTGTACATAGTTTATACCCAAAAAATACAAAAATAATACAATATTTTAAAAACACAAAAACATTCAAATAATTACTCAATAAACACACAAATTTATATTGTACGCATTTATATGTTTACATTTATTATATTTTCCCAACACTAATATGCTATATATCTTAGCATAGTAAATTTTATCATACATACATGCTTCACTTATTCTTGTTGAGTGCTTGTAGATTATTACAGGACTTAATTCCACTCCCTTGATCTAGATTTTCTACTATCTACCCACCAAGGACATATATACCAATACATGGTTTCTTCATTTGACACATTCTCCCACTTGGGTGTACCCTCTAGTTAATATCAATAATTAGGTTATATATTTCAAACCTCTATATCACATGTTTAACATTTTTATATCTTGATATTTATCATGTTACACTTATTTAAATTTTTTGTCATCTATTACTACTTTAGACTCAACATATGTAAATCCTATATCTTATACAAATTTGTATCACATATTCATGCATACTTTCATTTCTATATTTCCTAGTTTAGACTTGATTGTATCTCTATGCTTCTTCTATTTGAGGGAATTTAAATATTCCATTATTATTTAGATCTACACCACTTTTATTCATAATATGTATGACTTGGACATGTGCCCATTCTCATGTGTATGCCTTATTTATTTTTTATATAGACATTTAAACATGTCCTTTTATGTGGCTCTAAGCCAACTTTCTTATTGCTTGGATATGTGGGCATTTGAACATATCCTTATATGTATTATTTTCTTAGATTTAGTGACATGTGCCCATATCCCTTGTATTGTGTCCCCTGACCTACTTTGTGTGCCTCATGTGTGTTGTATGTATGTTCTATTATATGTGTCATGGCCATGACACTTATATTTACTTGTTACACATTTCAGGTTTTGATGCCATGAGGGACCTCATGCATCTCCCTTTCCCTACTTGGGTGCTATGATGGACATCATGCCCCATTGCCCTAGGTAGCTACCTTTTTATTCTATACATTTTTATATCTATTTTGACACTCTTTTGAATGCTAGACATGACATACATTGTAAATTACATATTTATGCTCAAATTATCTTACATTTTGATGTTATGTATGCACATTATATTAGAATATTACACAAATATCATTTATGCTCCATCTACAACACATTTTTTAGATATTTTTCTTTTGATGATAGTTCTTGCATAGGTTTAAAAACTCTCATCAAAAGAGAGGGAATTCACAAGGGTTTGTCACATAGATCAAGCTCCTATAATGCTTTCACAATATGTTTTTAGTACACAGGCTCATATTATAGTAGACTCAGGTAAACATAGTAAGAAAATAGTGGAATAAAAAGTAGTATAATTTCATAAAAATTAGACTAAAAATACACTAGTGTCCATATTAGGATACTAACACCACATTTATAATAATGGTACTACTATCCAAGACATGGCACTACTGTGTAGTAACCTTAGTTTAAGAAAAAAACCTAGATTAGATAGAAAAGTATAGTAGGTAAAATATAGGTTTGCACAAATTTAGTTAAAAATTTATCAGTTATACTCAATTTTTATTAGATTCATACTATTTTATATCAAATTCATATTAGTTTGATCAGATTGGGGGCATCATACATGACATGACCATCCCTATATTCAGTTTGGATACCTAGATATAGTTTATTACAATTCAATCTAGAATCTATATGATTAGATATTAGATTTGGGGGCATGTGCACATCACAGTATTTATATATGCTCACTTACATACTATTTTATTAGATGGAATGAAAAATTCCACATCATTCTCTACATTGTATACACCTGACATCATATTCTAGGTTGAACACTAGTTTTATGTCTTACTCCATCAGTAGTGGTTGGCAGTCCTGAGTGGCTTAGAGATGCCTAATATACCTAATGTTGAGGTGTTGTTAATGATGTATCCAAGGTATCCAAGAATTTATATGAGGTGTAAAAGAGTGTTCATGAGGTATCAAGGTTGCTAGTTAGTCAATGACAAAGTGTGCTTCAATAGTCATGCATGGATACTTAGTATTTAGTTGGATAGGTAGGTTAATGGATGTGTTTGATAATGTGATCATGTTGTAGAGGTATTATGGAGTGATTGGAGTGATTATGGAAGAGATAGGTTTCCATTTGGATCATCCTTGTGGTTATTATGGTCATCTAGGCCTAGTTGGTATTTTGGCAAATCAAGCTAAGTGAGAAGATTGATGATGCCAACATTCACATGTGTGGAAGTGTCAAAAGGAGTTGGTAAAATGGATCTAATAAATTTTATGATATGATAATATGGTCCAAGTTTTAGGTCATGAATATGTGTGTATCAACATATGTAATGTTACAAATTTGGTTTCTGAGGATTATTTGTTTATTTTCCATACTTAGCCAAATTTGCATTAAAAAGTGACAATTATAATTAAAATATTTGAATTTACAAAGAAAAACCATTCCTCACTATTTTGGATATAAATTTTGATGCTGGTATACAAATAAAAGTGGTATATAATTTCAAGTCAATCCAAGGAAAATAATTTTGAGGTTTAACTGGTCATACACCTGCATTTATTATGGTCCAAAGTTGACTGAGGCTTTGACCATATTGTGTAAATGAATTGAGAAGGATATTTGAGTTTTTAATTGATAATGTTTATATGTTTCAATATTAATTATCTATTGGAGAGTGTTTTATACTCCCTAGTGGATTTTGGAAGTTTTACCAATCCATCTTCTATATGAACAATTACCTACAAGTTGAATTTTGATTCGTTCATGGGGTTTCCATCAACAAGGCAAAATTTTGATAGGTTTTGCCTATGAAGAGGTGAGTAGTGATGCATATAATCATTTTAGGGTGTCTTATGGGTCATATATTGTATACCTATATGATTTTAAGGGGTCTTGTTCTCCTAGTTTTGCTCAGTGAAGTGCTATAAGGGAATATAGGTCTTTATGGACCTAAAAGGGCTTTTTAGGCCTCATTTGAAAGGTGTTGAATTTTAAAGGTGATATATAAAATATATGGATGACCTATGGATGTGGTTTTTATCTTATTCCATGTATGATATAAGCCTTAATAGTTAAGGAAAGTCTTATGGCTGACCAAGGAGGTGATGAACAAGTATACTCTATAAAGAGCAAATTCAAAGGTGATGGTTTCTATAGTTGTGATGCAAAGGATAGTGAAGTGTGAGTGTGCTTAGTGGACATAATAAAGTGAAGATAAGGTTTATTAATGGGTTCATGATATATAGGTCATATTTATGATGTTATAACAATGTTTTTATAGGGTTAAATATTGAAGATGAATGAATAAGTATAGAGTGATCTAAAAGGGTGTTTTGGATGCATTGATTGTGTGTAAAGGATTGAGAGAGTAAGAAAGGTTGAAGAAAGGTGTTATAAAATGTTTCTCCACAATATTTATAGGTAATTATAATTATGGATTTTTTTATATCATAGGTGTTGTGTGGGTGCTCAACATATAGGACAAGTTGGTGCTTGTTCATGCTTAGGGGTGGGTGATCCTTGTGAAGTGGGTACTTCACTAAAAGGTCTCATGTTTATGATCATATTATAAGACAAGTATTCCATGTGTTTTTAGGCTTGAGAATGGGTTTTATTCCCATTCAACATGAGGTTTTCTCACATAATTAATGTGTTGTGTGCTTGATCTTGTATTATCTTTCTTATTCATTGGTATGAATGACTTGTATGCTTTATGAATGCTTGAGGTGATTGATTAAGAGTTTTAAGGGGTTGGAATTGAAGTTTGGATTATATTTCATCCTTGATTCAACCCCCCTCTCAATTATTTTACATCTAAAAATTGGTATTAAAGTCATACATTCATTATAAGTTTAACCACTTGAAGGTGATCTAAGGTACAATAGGCAAGTCAAAATATGTAGGGTTTCTCTAAAAATTAAGAACCACTATTTAATGGGTCTAATTATGATTTTTGGAGTGAAAAGATGGGGACATACATCATGTCTCTAGGGTTTGATATTTTTAAATGTATTATGGATGATTATACTATACCAACTACTCCTCCAACTAATGTGACTGACAATAAGTTGAGTGATAACAATTAAAAAGTTATGAATGCTATCATTTGTGGCTTATCAAAGGCTGAGTTCACCAAGATGATCCATTTCAAGTCTTCCAAGGAAATTTGGGTCAAATTACAAACTATCTATGAAGGGGATTCAAAGGTTAAGTTGGATAAATTTTAGACTTATTGAACACAATTTGAGGGCCTAAAAATAAAGGAAGAAGAATTATGGCATCCCATATTCTAAGGGTTGATGAATTAGTAAACATAATCAGAGGTCTTAGAGAGGAGATTAAGGAAGCTACTATATAACAAAAGGTATTAAGGTCTCTCACCATCAAATTTGATTCAAAATTATCTTCTATAGAAGAAAATTATGATCTCACTCAAATAAATATGGATGAATTATATGGAATCCTTACTACCTAAGAGATGAGAGTCAATTAGGATAGACCTCCTAAGAAGGAATTATCCTTTAAGGTGATTAAGGAGACCAAATCTAAGAAGAGCAAGTTAAGTCTTGAATACTTTGATCTTAATGAAGATCAACTTGAAGCCATGATTTTAAGGAACTTGAATGTAGGATCAGGTAAGTAGGAAAGGAAGCTTACATTTAAATGTTTTTCATGTGGTAAGGTTGGTCATTTTGTAGCTAAGTGTCTAGATAGAGGCAAGTATGAACATAAGGAAGATCATAAGGAATCTCATGAGGATGAGCTTAGCAATATGAGGTTCCTAATAAGTACATAAAGTTATTCAATAGAATAAATGGTAAGAAGGAGTCATACAAAGGTAATAAGATTCTTTAACATGAATAAGATAGTAACTCATCTACTAAATAAGATGGAAATACATTAGATAGCAATGAGTTATCTCATGATGAAGACAAGTAGACACTATTCATGGCTCTTTGGGATGATGAGGGTGAATTCTCTTTAGGTAGAGATATCTTTGGTGGAGATAGATTAAAGGAAGAAGATGAACAAGTCACTCTTGGATAAAAATATTTGGATATCATGGAGGAATTGAAGCTTCTACAAGGCAAGAACAAAAAACAAACATCTTTGATCAAGACCTATGAGAGAAAATTGCATTATTTGAAGAAGGGTTGAGCAATGAATTCAAGGAACATGATGATATCACTAAACATATTGAAACTTAGGTTTTTGCCCTTGTTAAAGAGGTAAAGAGTAAGGATGAAGAATGTGTGAAATACAAATCAGAGATAGAGTCTTTGTAGGAGAAACTAGATCAAGCTATGAGCAAGCTTGAGACATATCAAAATTTTGAGAAAAGTATGGTTGATCTTGATGGCTTATTAAGCAATCAAAAGGCCTCAAATGATAAGTTAGACTTGGGGTTCCATAAAGATGCTCAAAAGGATAAGAATATTGAGAAGATAGTGATGTTGGATCAAAATACTAGTCATGCTAAGGAGAATGCTAGTAAAGATAAATAAAGTGACAATATAAACAAGAAGAATCAAAGGTCAATGATCAATCAAGAAAACATGGTTCTAGTAGATTGAAACTAATCCTATCAAACAACTAAATGCTATGAGGTATGCCAATTTCAATGGTCATTGTTACTCTTGAAATCAGTTTGGCCATAGGTCAAGAGAGTGTAGAAGACCCTCAAGGAATGAATTTGATTGGAACTATGATTTTAATCATCAATAAATTAGTGTTAATGGAGTTGAGTACTATAAACATAGGGCACATTACAAGATTCTATCCTAACAAGGTAAGAAACAATGAGTTTTTTATAAGGAGTATGGTTTGCTCCAAGTGTTAAGAGAGAGGTCACATAACAAGGTTCTGTAAGAATGATCAACATTTTACTTCAAATAAAGTGAATTCTAACATGAAGAAAAGGAACTATAATGAATGGAAACCTAAGGAGGTGAATGTAAAATAGGTTCAAAATGTATTTTTTGTCATGATAGAAAAGGGAACAAGTTTAAGTGTCAAATAACAAGCCTTATCTACCCAAATGGACAAGAAGATCAATCAAGATTTTGAGTCAAAAGGAAAGAATGGAGATAAAAACTCAATCAAAGCTAGATTGATGATGAGGCAAGACTACAAGTGAAGTGAGAGCATGGAGATATGGGAGTCTCCTTATTTTTGGGACATTTAGTTCCACTATGACATATGGGTGTCTATACATATGCTTCTTAAGAGATATATTTCATTTGTGGAAGCAAGTTTGTATGATCTAAATGATATAAAATATGTCAATAAGAATAGAGGTATGTAAAATTATTGATTGGACTTTAACACCAATGCCTTTTAAATGAAAAATTGATGATATTTTGTTTTTAATAATTGTGTTGATAATAGAAGGTAATTAGTTAAGGGGGACAAATACGTTCATGATCTTGATCCAAAGGTTTATGGTGAAAAGCTTCAAGAGTTTTGTTTAAGGACATTGGTCCTAAATGCAAGTTTTAGTCAATTTTTTATGCTTCACTTAGAAGTTAAAAACATGGAGCATTAAGGAAAGGTTGATATTAAGTATGAAGAGGATGTGTACAAGTATATTCTAAGTAGTTTCATGTGCTAGTTTGGTCAAATGATTCAGTTATGGCCATTTGTTCCATTTGAACATTTTGGTCAATGTTCACTACCAAGTAAGTGATAATCTTGAAAAATTGATTCTTTTAAGGTCTAATAAGCTAAAAAAGTGTGGAGGACAATTTAATTTGATGTGTATAGGTGAAATAAGTGCTATGGAGATGTCAAAAGGCTACCATGATCAATATAAGGTGTTTTGGCATAGTGATTATTGTGTACATAGGGTTTACAGGCACATAATGATTAGTTATAGGTGTAAAATGAAGAGTGGTAAGTGATAAAGATGAATTTAAAACACATAAAGGTGTGTTGACCTCATTCATATGTACTCTAGGTGGTTATAAGGTTTGAAGGTTTCTTGAAGGCAAGATAAAGATTTTTGATGCCTCTCGGGTATCATAGTCTATGCATAAGGGCTAGAAGGCAAAAAATCATTTCATGGTTCAATGGGTTCCCATAGGAGTCTAACATAAAAAAATAATCCAATAGTGTACATTTATGACCTTAAGGCATTAGAGAAGTTTGAAAATTTGGCATTGATGAGGTGGTAAGTTGAGCCTATTTGTTCTTAATGCCCTAGTTTTTGCACCATGTGAGTTGGTGACCTTCTGAAGGTATTTGAGACATAAGGCTAATTAATAAATTGAAATGTCCAAAAGATTTCTCAAAAAGTGTTTTACAGTCATCTGAAGGTGTGTATTTTGTCCTATGGTTAAGGATTAGTGTAAATAGAGGGCTAATTAGTAGGTCAGTTTGTGAAGGAGCTATGGTGCAGAAGAATATTTGCTTTATTATTTTTGGTATGAATAAGGGGGAATATTATTTTAATTTATATTTTAAATTTAAATCCATGAAAGTTCATACACTTAAAGTTATGGGCTCTGCAAGGTTTGGGTAGGGCTACAAGGCCTCTTGACAAGGCTAGTATGAAGAAATGAAATTTTTGATCATTTTATCCAAAATACCAAGGTATGATTTTTTTCATATGAGTTAATAAGTATATTTTTAACATTTTTCATGTTTTGAGAGTGGATTGAACATCTGTTTGTGATTATGGAGTTGACTTGTGAAAGATAATATGAAGGCAATCATGAAATTTTGTCATGGTTAGAGATGGTATGAAGGTGCTCAAGATGAGCCTAAGGTTAGGAGAATTATGGGGAGTACCTATCAGTTATATTAATGTGTTATCACTCCCATTTTATTGGTATTATGTGTTTCTTCCTCATATAACAGGTCATGGTCAAGATGGTGTGTTGTTAATAAGCAACATTGTGAAGATCTGGTAAGGAATGGTATGCACAGTGATATGGGAGTTTATATCATCTCCCAAAGGAGTTTCATTATAAATTTTAGATTTTAAAACATTTTAAAAAATTTCAGGTTCTCAAGATCAATAGGTAAGCCCACTTTTTCATTATGTTAAAGGGGGAGAAAGTGTTTGCAAAGGAAGGAGTGTGTGCATAACTTTATTTAGTGTTGACATCAATGACAAAGGGGGATATTGTTCAAGTGTTTTAAATTATGTATCAAAGGTATAAAATAATGTACATGAGGTGGAAAATAGTGTTCATAATATGTCAAGGTTGTTATCTAGTCAATGATAAAGTATGCTTTAATAGTCATGCATAGATCTTCAGTATTTGGTTGGATAGGTAGGTTGATGGATGTGTTTGATAATGTGATCATGTTGTAGAGGTTTTATGGAGTGATTGGAGTAAGTATGTAAGTTATATATTTAAATTTGTATCATCATTGTGGTCATCTAGGCTTAGTTTGTCTTTTAGCAAATCAAACTAAGTGAGTAGATTGATGGCATTAACATTTACACATGTCAAAGTTTCAGAAGGAGTTGGTCACATGGATCTCATCAATTTTATGCCAAGATCATATGGTAAACGTTTTAGGTCATGAATATGTGTGTATAATAATATATAATGTTGAAAATTTGGATTCCTAGGCATATTTCTCTATTTTCCATATTTAGCCAAATTTGCATTAAAAAGTGACCATTGGAATTCAAATATTTGAATTCACAAAGGAAAACTAGTCCTCATTTTTTTGGCTATAACTTTTGATGTTGGAAGAATTTTATGGTGGTATAAAAATAAAATTGTTATATAATTTCAATGTAAATCCAATAAAAATAATTTTTAGGTTTGAATAGTTATATGACTATATTTATTGTGGTCTAAAGTTAACCGAGGGTTTGCCCATCTTTTGCAAAAGACTCACGAAGGATATTTGAGTTTTTTATTGATAGTTTTTTGATGTTTCAAGATGAATTATCTATTGGAGAGTGTTATTTACTACTTAATGATGATATATGTGTATTTTTGAGGTTTAAACAATCCATATTCAGTATGAAAAATTGCCTACAAGTTGACTTTTGATTCATTCATGGGGTTTCCAAGTACAAGGGAAAAGTTTGATAGGTTTTGCATATGAAGAGGTGAGTAGGGATGGACATAATAAATTTAGGGTGCATTATGAGTCATATGGAGTATACCGATATGATTTTTAATGGGTCTTATGTTACTATTTTTCCTTAGTGAATTGCTATAAAGGAATATAGGTCTCCATGGACCTAAAAGGGATTTTTAGGCCTAATTTGAAAGGTGTTGGAGCTTAAGGGTGATCTATCAAAGTTATGTACAAAATATGGAGGTGGTATTAATATTATTACATATATTATATAATTATTAATATTTAAGGAAAGTCTTATGGCTAACCAAGCGGGTGATGAACAAGTATACTCTATAAAGAGCAAATTCAAAGATGATGGTTTCTAGAGTTGTGATGCAAAGGATAGTGAAGTATGAGTGTGATTAGTTGATAGATTGAAGTGAATATCAGGTTTAGGAATGTGTACATGATATATAGTCATATTTATAATGTTTTTGATAAAGTAAGGTGGAAAACTAGGGGCTGAACCCTATACATTCAAAAAAGACAAGAAGGTAAACAAAAAAAAAATGCTTTCAGAGAGACGACGGCACAGCCAAAAACAACAAATAGAAACAAAAAAAAGCCATGGGAAGACCAGAGTCAAAGATGTCTCCCCTTACATAACTATTGATTTGATAAGATCATTGAGTTTCTCATTCTCTACGTTGTCGGCATACCCAGTATTACCCACCACTTCCAACATAGACATGTTTAGCATAATTGTATTACGAAGCCCTTTGGCGAAGACCTTCTCCAGCTTTTGAATGTGGTCCTTTAGGGCCCCAATTTCAATTTTCCAATTAGTCTCATTTTTAGTGCCCTCACTAGCTTCCTCAACATACATTTTCCCCTTATTGTCAGTAGTTCCCATAGTGTCAGCATCCTGCTCCTCAGTAACCTCAAAATCCCTAGTGGCCTGCTTCCCTCTAGTGTCCTCCAAAATTTCCTAGATTTCCAGCTCCTCAGACTCTTCCTCCTAGGTTGATTTTTCCAAAGCACTTTTTGAATAATCAATCAGTCTGGCCTTTGAGGTTGGTTTACCAGTAATCCACCCTGACCTTTACACTCTAGAGGGGAATCCTTCCTTATTAATTTTGGAAGGCTTGTGAGATTTTCCACCTTGGCCCCCCATGGCCCTGCCCAGATTCTTGTGGGTCCCTTCCATAGTCTCTTTAATATTTTCTTCCTCTTCATCAACCTTTCTCTTCTTGCCCTTCTTGCTTGCAAAAGAGTTGAGGGTATCAATAGGGGTCTTTTTAGGGTCATCAATATGCCTCATTCCTAACAAGTCATCTCCTTTTGAATGATCTCCCCAATGTTTAAGGGAATATGAACACCTTGTCGCCACACCCTCCAACCTAAAAATTGATACCCAAGGTTGGCACAAGAATCAACGACCGTATTGCCTTCTTTATAGGTATGGAAAATATCAACTTTGAAAAACTTTTGTAAAAGAAATTTGATATTAGTAATGATTTATTTTATCTTGATTCCCACATTTGAAGTTTTATTAACAACATCTATGACCATCTTAGAGTCTCCTTGTATATTCAAGTTCCTTATTCCTAGGGATATAGCTAACTTTAATCCCCATAGTAAAGCCATTACTTCAACATAGTTGTTTCTCTGGCATCCAATTCCACTAGCATAGACAACAGACATCCATCCTTTATCATTCCTTATAATTCCTCCTCCACTAGCTTTACCATCCAACTTGGAAGCCCAATCAAAGTTGAGTTTCATCCAGTTAGGTTTAGGGGGGATCCATTTAGTATTAAGTCTCTATAGTATGTTGGAGTTATTATACCTAGGGATCTAGCTTAAAACCTTCCATTTGGCTACAATTTGGCTTTCAATTAGAGATAGGGGTTTCTCTGCAACATGAATATGAGCTATTGTAACACTTTCCATAATGGTCTTAGCAAAGGAGTTAAACACCTGAGAAACATTTCTAGTAGTGTCCCTAAAAATTTTGTGATTGTGCTCTTTCCATAAAGTCCAACTCAAACATGGTAGAGCTTGCTTCCATAATTCCATAAGCCAGGGATGTGTGAAGGTTGGGTTCCAGCTAAGAATGTCTTCTTTAAGGTTAGAATTACATACCCATTCAATACCAAAGTTGTTAAGTATTGTGCCCCATAATTCCCAGGCAAACTCACAGTCGATAAAGAGGTGTGAAACTGATTCCTCTTTTGAACCACATAGGAAACATCTGTTAACTAAAGTAAACCCTCTCTTTTGAAGGTTATCTTGAGTAAGGATTTTGTTATGAGTAGCAGCCCACCAAAACATGTTAATTTTTGGAATAAGTTTATGATTCCAAACCTTTTTCCATACATCTTTATTTTGAGCTTCAAGAATGAGCAGATGGTAAGCAGATCTAATAGAGAATGATCCATTCTTATCTAGCCACCAATATTGTTCATCCTCCCAGGGAAAGAGAGGGATTTTGATCTCTTGAATGCACTATTGGATCTCCTAAACTCTTGAGAAAAGCTCAGGCCGGTGCACATAGCAATCCAAAATATTTTTACAGCTCCTCATCCCATTGTTATTTTCCATATAATCACTAACCCTATCTCTAAAAAATTGGGTAGTCAAGTCAGTAATCTCTTCATAGTTTCCCTGTGTGATGAGAGCCTTGTCCTTTAACTAGATATCATCCCAAAATTTAATATGCCAACCATTTCCAAGTTTTCATCTAATTTCCTGTTTGAGAAGGCTTCTACTTTTTAGCATTTTATTCCATATCACAGATCCCTGGGGTAATCCCGTTTATTGAAGAAAGTTGGAATCATCAATGCTATGCATGTATTTGGCATATATTATTTCCCCCCAATCATTGTTTTTATGGATCAAGTTCCAACTAACTTTTGAGAGAAGGTTTTTGTTCATGTTCCTAATGGACCTAATATTAAGTCCACCATGAGATTTTGGAAGACACACTTTTTCCCATCTGACTATAGACATTCTCTATTTGTCTTCCACTCCCATCCATAAAAATTTCCTTTGGATATGTTCCAATTTCTCAGCAAAATATGTAGGAATTTTAAAAAGAGACAGGATGTATGTAGGAATACCTTGCAGCGAAGCCCGAAGAAGTTGTAGTTTACCAAAAGTACTGAATAGTTTCCCCTTCCAACCAAGAAGTTTCCTCTACATTCTTTCCATAATTCCATTCCAAAATCTAAGAGATACCTCTTTCACCGAGAGTGGGAGACCCAAGTAGGTAGCTGGTAGGCCAGCTTCAACACATTCTAATATATCAATGATTATATGTCTAAGTTCATTAGGTGTGTTGAAGAAATACACATTACTTTTTTGGAAATTTATCCTTTGTCCCGACTCTGGCATAATTATTTAAGATATTATTTCATGTTCTAGCTTCAATCACTGATGATATGCCAAAGAAGATGGTATCATCCATAAACTGTTGTACCACCATAGGATGAAGGGAGGAGGCAGGTTTGATGCCCACTAGATTTTTTGAGGCTATATCTACTTGTATGTATCTTCCTAGTGCCTTAGCCATAATGATGAATAAGTATGGGGAGAGAGGGTCTCCCTGATGAATTCCTCTTGAGGATGAGAAAAACCCTCTAAGAACACCATTAACCAGCACTAAGAATTTTGCAGAAGAGACCGCGTTCCATAACAAGCGAGACATTTTATCATTAAACCCAGTTTTTTTGATCACTTGGAATAGAAAAGTCCATAAGACTCTATCATAAGCTTTAGAAATATCAAGCTTGAGAGCCATCCCAGGGATTCTACTCTTATCCATGGAGTGAATAGTCTCATGTGTGGTGATCACAGCATCAAGAATCTGCCTACCCGGGATGAAACCTTTTTGAGCAGGAGAAATAATTTTGTCTAGAAAAGGTTGAATCCTCATGACCAGAATTTTAAGTCATATTTATAATGTTATAAACATGTTCTTTTAGAGTTAAAGATTGAATATGAGTGAAGAAGTATACAGTGATCTAAAAGGGTATTTTGGATGCATTTCTTGTGTGTAAAGTATTGAGAGAGTAATAAGGGTTTAAAATAGGTTTTATACATTATTTATTCATGATATTGAAAGGAAATTAGAGTTTTGGTACTGTTGATATAAGAGGTGTTGTGTGGGTGGTCAACATCTAGGACAAGTTGGTACTTGTTCATGCTTAGGGGTGGGTGATCCTTGTGAAGTGGGTGCTTCACTAAAATGTCTCATGTTTGTGATCATCTTATAGGAAAATTAGTCCATGTGTTTGTAGGATTGAGAGTGGTTTTTGTTCCCCATGAGGTTTTCCCACATAATTCATGTGTTTTATTTTTGATCTTGCATTATATTTCTTGTTTATTGGTATGAATGACTTGTATGCTTTATGAATTTTTAAGGTGATTGATTAAAATTTTTAAAGGATTGGAATTTAAGTTTAGATTCATTTTTAATCATTGATTCACCTCCCAGTGATTATACTTCTAACACTTAAGTGGCTGTAGAAATGATATACCCAATTAGAGACACCAAGTTAGATATTTGTAGTACTTCACATAGTTCAATTTCAAATGCATTTACTACACATGGGTGGGAGATGATGGAGTCATATCCAAATTTATTTCTTGATCCACCTACATGAGAAGGTTTGAAACTATCAATCCAATCCAAGATATTCATAGGTCATGATCTAACAAACATGGGTGGGTAATGATGGAATCAAAATTGGATTGAGTTCTTGAGCCACCCACACATGAGGATTGAGTAAGCCGTCATCTCAGTCTAAGATATTCATCAGTTGATCACTATATACATACACACAAACATATTTTGTCACTAAGTTTATGCATTGGTTCATGTACCCAATGAGGTGTATTCATTCCTTTTCTCTTTCCTATCTCTTTACTTAGTTTTACTTCTTTACCTAGTGTAGTCTTTTGATTTTGATATCTCTTAAGTAAGGACTTATTTATGAAAATTTCACTTGGGGACACACATTGGATCATGATTCACATACTCAGACCTAGCTTCACACACTTAGACCCAAATTCATTGACTTCACCTCCTAGGTAAGTCCAAGTACGCTTATTTTTCCTTTATCTTAGTCATTCCAATTTGATAAATTTTTAGAATAAATGAGGGGGAAATATAATCACCTAAAAGTGATATTTGAGTGCTCAAAGTGATTTTTGAGACTACCTATGCATATTTTATCTCTATACCTATATTAAATACTATGATCACACTTATCCAACCTTTGTGTAGGCCATAAACATCCATAATCATCCCTAAAATAGTCCTATACCCTCATTTCCCAACCTAGACCTTCATGCCTAGTGTTATGCTAGTTGGACACTAGCACCATAATAAGGACACTAGAACCACATGGCACTATTGTACCCAAAATGGTACTAATTCCCTTTTCCCTATCATTTCCCAAATTGATATATTTTCAAAACTAAAACTTCCTAGGGTTGGTTTAAACCTCTTTTATCACCTACACAAACATCAAAATAGTATAAATATATGAATTTTAGCCCTATAACAACTAGATATAAATTAGATGTAAAATACACATTAAAAATTAGAACAATTTGAGCATAATTAAGGTTATCAATCCCTATTCTTTCATTCTTTTGCATACTACCATTTGTAATACCCCTAATCTTAGATTATCTAGATTTCTAGTCTCAAGCACATTCAAGGCACTCAAGTCCACAATCATACTAACATAACTCTCCCTTTCACTAGCACTTAGTTGGGGATAAATACATTGGGATCAATCCCTCCTTAGAGTATTGGTATGTAGGAAACTCTCTTCAAAGTTGGGTGTTGAGGATGTCTAGCTTACTCTACTAACAATCACACTTTTCATCTCATATCAACTACATGCCCTAGTTACATGGAATATTAGGGTTAATCAATAATTATAGGTAAAACATAGTTTTTTGAGACCCATGCACATAGGACAAACTTTATATATCTAGACACATTCGCTTAGAAGTTTGGGACAGTCCTGCATAGAGGACACTACCACCAATATCAAGACACTACTACCACTTTTCCAATATTGGCACTACTATCCAATTATGGCACTACTATCCAAGAGGTGTTATAGCACCTATATCTAATTAGTGACATTTAGATGAACTTCCACCTCAATTTTTATCACTGTATCATCTATCTTAGTTGTTTTCCATCTAATTTCTTACTTGCACTATTTATTGTTATTTTTTAAAAAGTTAAATCTAGTCAATTCTATAACAAATCAATGGCTATATTTATTGAATATTATTTATATGGTTTAATCTACTCATATCTTTAACAAATATAAGATTTAAATTTTGTAAGTCCTAAAAGGTTAGAACAAAGTGTATCTTACTGTAGTTTAATCTCATGTTGAATATGTATTTTATGAGGTGAACCTTGTGATCCTATAAAACATAATTATAGTTAGACATAATCTTAAATATTCCATTCCTATATTTAGGATATTAACCTTCTAGATATTTAGATTTATCATCATCCTTGACTTTTACAATCATGAGTAAAAAATTCTTGCTTGCATTGACAAGCCTTTTCATCTATCTTGCAAATACAAGTGATAAGTTTTCTTTTATCTGATGGGATCTAACAATGTATTCAACCCCATATTTTGAAAACAAATATCTATTCTCCTCCCTATAAAATATTGCTTTTCTATAATAAAAATAAGTAATTCCAAGTATAATACCACAAATATGAAGTGGAAACACATCTAACTCTACCTCATCAATGAACCTAGAGGTGATTGCAAGTATTAACCTACATGTTTTCATGACTTGTAATTTAACATCATCACATACCCATATTAAAGGGTATGGTTGAGGACATGGTTTCATTTAAAGTCCTATGTTGTTCACAACTTATTTATAAATGTGATTATCTTGAGATCCACTATAAAAAAGAGTATCTATCTTAGTATGCTTAGAAATCACTCTAATGTGGAACAAGTCATATCTTTTATTTTCATCATGCATAGATTTAGAATGTAAATATGAATGGGAATTAAGATATTTAGTGATATAAGAGAAAGAGGATGAACCTTTCATGCCCATGGCAGTGACCTTGGTCTCATCACCAAAATTGGAGTCAAGATTTTGTTGTACTATTTTAGTAGTCTTCTTACCTTTCTTATTCCCAAACCATTTTGGCCTACGTTCTAGGTGGAGCTTTTGACACTCATGTTCATGACATTATCTCTTGAAATGAGATAAAAAATGATTCCCATCCTCTTTTTTGACCATGGAGGTGTGTTTTGTCTTACCCTTTACTTTTTCTTTACCTTTTCTTTTAGGCGATTTAATTGGATTCTTTAAGAAGTGTTCCCTATCATTAGTCACTTTACCCCTTGATTCAATATGGGTAGATTGGAGAAAACTTCAACAAGATTATTGGGGTTAAACATAAGTATTGTATGCCATAAATAACTATTTAACCCACCAATATATTTCAAAAGAGACTCTCGAGTGTAAAGAAGAATGCCTAACACCAAATCCCTCTTTCTAAACTCCTGAGTGTAATCTTATACACTTTGACCCTTATCTTACCTTAAAATTTTTCCAATGTATAATATATTGTTGTATATATACTAATAGGTAGAACTTGTTTTTTAATGCATAAAATAAATCATCCCAAGAAGAGATCAATTTACTATGCTTAAGGAGATCCTCTTGTGTCTTACTCTCCCACCAAATGAGTGATGAACCACCCAAATGAAGAGTAACTAGTTGAATTTTTATTCCTCATCATAAATCTTATGAACCTTATAGTATACTTCCATCTACTAGATCCAATTATCCAAATTTTCTACATTGAGCTCTTTATTATAAGTTGGCAAATCAAATTTAACATCAATCTTAAACTTGGAAGATATAGAATCAGAAATTTTCTTTTGTTTATCATTAGAAAAATAAGGATGAGGTTTAAATGGATTAGATTTAGGAGGTTCTTCTCCTTTACCTTTACTATTGGTTTAGGGTTCTTCCTCTTGTTTACCTACACTTCATGTTGATACAAATCTTACATCATGTTGTTCATATCAATAAAATATTGATGAAAGGATACTTTTGATTTTGGTTCTCCTCTAGGAGAATCCATAGCTTGAATTGCACATTTTTCACTAATTTTAAGGTTATATTATTCAAGTGATACTTCACCATGATTTGACTTATACCTAGTTAGCATGCAAAATAAATACTTACAAATCTAAAAACCACATTAAAATAACCTTGATCAATGGCTATGATACCAAACTTGATCTAAAATGCAATATTATACTTATACTTTCAATTTTGCCAATTTTGGATACTTAAAACACTTTTTCTCAATTTCCCATAAAAGTCTTAAAAATTGGCATAATAATAAAAAACTAGATTTTAAACTGATTAAAACATAGCAAGTAATTGAAAAAATGCAAACCAAATTTGTTAATAGAGTTCACCCTTTGAGGGGCTATGTCTTCGAGTCTAAAAAAGCACTTGAAATGATCATTAAATGGTGAAAATATACTTTGTACTTTGCATACACTATTTACACCAAAATATAACTTTGGTATGTAAAAATAACCTCTGCTCTACCTTTAGGAAGTCTCTGCAACAATCACTTGTATGTGAGTTTCTCTTCCTTGCTTGTTTCTCACTTTCTTTTTTTTTCAAAAGAGATCTCTCACATCAAAAACTTGGAACAAATTTAAAAAAGAGGCTCATGGACTTATATAGTGTTCCCAAAGCCTAAAACTATGGTTTTAAGCCTTATCACTTAATCCCATATGTTGGGAATCCTATCCCCTCTATTGCCTTATTTTAAGGCTTGGATAATGCTTCCATGCATGTTGGGTAGGATTTAATCCCACATTTTTGGGGATAGAGATAAACATGGATTTGAAAGCCATTTCTCAAGCCTTATGAAGTGGTCAAGGAAGACTATGTGGACTTGGGAACCAAGCTTATGTGGATTCCATGTGATAGCTGTATGATGTGTCCTCCACGGACTATGTGACAACTAAGTGGATTTTGGTGCCATGTTAACATCATCATTGCATATTATTTACTTCAACATGCCATAATTTTTTGTTTATGATGTCTGTTTGAATCTATTCAAAATGCATTAGATTCGTCTCAGTGAGCTCTTCGATGTTGTGATGTTTCCAAAAGGGTTACATAATATTTGATTAGATTGGTGTGGGGATCATCTTGGATCACTCCTCTCCACTAAAAATATTTTGGACCACCAAAATTCTAGTTTTATTTTGAAAACAAGTGAGGGTACAACTTCACTTTTTTGATTTCCATTCACCTTGCCTTGGATTTTTTTCTTTTAGACTAACTTATAGGTATTCAACATTTCCTCTTCATGATGTCCTTATCTTCTTATCAATAATCATGTTAGATATTCAAGAGAAAAATCATTTATACATGGTACTTAAATATTCTCACCTTGATCTATGATCATAGGACATACATGATTGGTTTAAGCTTTTTACCTTTGCCTTTGAGGCATTACTTTCTTATGTGAAGCCAAACTATATCACCAGCTTATAAGTGATGCTTTTCATGCCTAGCCTTACACTTGGATTCAATTTTTTCCAACCATTCTTGGATAGCTTGATGAATGGATTAGACCTTATGGATGAACCTCTTTATTTTATTGTCTTAATCACTTCTATTTGTCAGTGTTTCTTGTCCAAAACCAAAGTCTAAGGGAGACTTAGTAAAATAACCAAAACAAGTTTAACAAGGATATTTACTTATAGAACAATTTATGGCATGATTATAAACATGTTAAACATAACACAAGTATTAGTCCCAAAGCTTGGGATGATTATTATAATACCTTTAGAATAAATGAACCACTGTACAATTAACCACTTATATTTGACCATCAATTTATAGATGAAATGTAATGCTTTTTATGAGTTTTGTGTCCATCAAGTCCCACAAATCTAACAAAAAGTTCCTAATGAATCGAAAATCCCAATTATAAATAATAGATGTGGGTAAACCAAAATGAACCCAAACATTATTGAAGAATAATTGTATAGTTTCTTCACGTGTGATAGTATTTTTAAAGGGCACTAAAATACACATTTTTCTAAATATATCTACAAACATAAATAAATAGTCATGATTCTTTCTAGACATAAGAAAAACACACATAAAATCCATAGAAATACTCTCCTATGTATACACCTGACCTCATATTCTAGGTTGCATACTAGTTTCATGTATTACTCCATTAGTAGTGATTCACATTCTTGAGTGGCTTGGAGCTACCTAATGTACCTGAGTGTCCATATAATTGACATACTCAATTAGAGATACCAAGTTATACATTTGTATTACTTTACACAATTTAATTTCAAATGTATATACTACACATGGGTGGGAAATGATGGAGTCATATCCTAATTGAGTTCTTGAGCCACCTACATGAGAGGGTTGGGCAAAATATCAGTCCAATCCAAGATATTCATAGGTCATGATCCACCAAGCAAGGGTGTGAAATGATGGATTCAAAACCGGATTGAGTTCTTGACCACCCACACATGAGGATTGAGCAAGCCATCAGTGTAGTCTAAGATATTCATTAATTGATCACTATATACATACACAAACATATGTTGTCACTAGGTTTATGCATTATTTCATGTACCTAGTGAGGTGCATTTGTTCCTTTCTTCTTTCCTATTTCTTTAGTCAATTTTACTTCTTTACCTAGTATAGTCTTTTGATTTTGATATCTCTTAAGTAAGGACTTATTTATAAAAATTTCACTTGCAGGACACACATTAGAGCATGCTTCACATACTCAGACCTAGATTCACACACTTAGACCTAGCTTAACAGACTTCACCTCCTAGGTAAGTCTAGGTATGCTTATTTTTCCTTTATCCTAGTCATTCCATTTTTCTACATTTTTAGAATAAGGGGGTGGGATATAATCACCTAAAAGTGGTATTTGAGTGTTAAGAGTGATACTTGAGACTACCTATCCATAGATTAGCCCTAGACCTATCCTAAATACTATTATCATACTTATACAACTTTTGTTTGGTCTACAAGTATCCCTAGTCATCCCTAAAATAGCCCTAGATCCTCATTTCCTAATCCTAGACCTTCGTGCCTAGTGTTATACTAGCTAGACACTAGCACCATAATAAGGACACTAGCACCACATGGAACTAGTTTCCCCAAAATGGTGTTAATGTCCTTTTACCTATCTTTTCCCAAATGGATATATTTTCAAAACTAAAACTTCTTAGGGTTGGTTTAAACCTCTTTTATCATCCGTGCAAGCATCAAAATAGTATAAATACATGAATTTTGTCCCTCTAATGACTAAATATAAAAAAATATAAAATACAAATTTAAACTTAGAATAAGTTTAGTATAATTAATGTTATCAATCCCTATTCTTCCATTCTTCTGCATACTACCATCTACAACCCTAAGGTTAGATTACCTAGATTTCCAGTCTCAAGCTCATTCAAGGAATTCAAGTCCACTATATACTATCATCACTTACCCTTTCACTAGAACTTATTTGGGGAGAAATACATTGGGCTTGATCCCTCCATAGAGTATTGGTATGTAGTCAACTTTCTTCATAGTGGGGTGTTGAGGATGTCCAACCTAGCCTCCTAACAAACACACTTTTTAGCTCATATCAACTAGATGCCCTAGTGAGATGGAGGATTATGGTTTGCATAATAAATCATTCATTATACATAAAACATAATGTTTTAATACTTTTGCATGTAGGAATAAACTTTAGAGATCTAGACACAGGTGCACCTAGAATCTTGGGACAATCCTACATAGAGGACACTACTACCAATATCAAGACACTATTGCCACCTTTTTAATAATGGCACTACTATCTAATTATGAAAATACTATCCAAGAGGGGTTCTAAAACTTAGGTATATTTAATGAAATTTAGATGAAATTTCACCTCATTATTTATCACTATAACATCTGCCTCAGTTATTTTCCATATAAGTTCTTACTTGCACTATTTATTGTTATTTTAAAAAAGTCCAAGCTATTCAATTATATAAAAAATAAGTGGCTATATTTATTGCATATTATTTCCATGATTTAATTTACTCAAATCTTTAACAGACATAGGATTTACATTTTTTAAGTCCTAAAAGGTTAAAACAAAGTGTATCTTACTGTAGTTTTATCTCATGTTGAATATGTATTTTAAGAGGTAAACCTTGTGGATTTTACAAAACATCATTATAGTTAGATATAATATTAACTTTTCATTCCTATATTTAGGATTGAAACCTTATAGATCTTTGTATTTATCATCATCCTTGACTTTTAGCAATCATGAGTACAAATTTCTTGCTTACATTGATAAGCCTTTTCATCTGTCTTATAAATACAAATGATAAGTTTTATTTTATTTGATGGGCTCTAACAGTGTATTCAACCCAATCTTTTACAAATAAATATTTATTATCTTACTTATAAAATATTGATTTTCTATCATAAAAATAAGGAATTCCAAGTACAATACCACAAGTATCAAGTGGAAACACATCTAACTCTACCTCATAAATGAACTTAGAGGTGATTGTAAACATTAACCTACATGTTTTCATGACTTGTAATTTAACATCATCACATACCCATCCTAAAGGGTATGGTTTAGGACATTGTTTCATTTAAATTCCTATCTTGTTCACAACTTATTTATAAATGTGATTATCTTGAGATCCAGTATCAAAAAGAGTATCTATCTTAGTATGCTTAGAAATCACTCTAATGTGGAACAACTCATTTCTTTTCTTTTCATCATGCATAGATTTAGAATGTAAAGATTAATGAAAATTAATATATTTAGTGTTAGAAGAGGAAGAAGATGAAATTTTCATGCCCATGGAAATGACCTTAGTTTCATCACTATAATTAGAGCCAAGATCTTGTTGTACTATTGTAGTAGTCTTCTTACCTTTCTTGTTCCCAAACCATTTTGGCCTACATTCTGGGTGGAGCTTCCAATACTTATCATTTTCATGGTCTTGTCTCTTGTAATGAGATAAAAAATGATTCCCATCCTCTTTTTTTACCATGAAGGTGTGTTTTATATTACCCTTTCCTTCTCATTTTCCTTTTCCTTTATGTGGTTTGCTTGGATTCTTTATGAAGTGTTCCCTATCATTAGTCTATTTACCCCTTGATTCAATATGGCTATCTATGGACACAAACTTCAACAAGATTATTGGGATTAAACATAAGAATTATATGCCTTAAATAACTATGTAACACACCAATATATATCAAAAGAGACTTTCGAGTGTAAAGAGGGATGCCTACCACCAAATTCCTCTTTCTAAACTCTTGAGTAAATCCTATACACTTTGACCCTTATCTTGCCTTAATTTTTTCCAATATATAATAGCTTGTTGTATATATCCTAATGGATATAACTTATTTTTTAATGAAATAAAAAAATCATCCCAAGAAGAGATCAATTTACCATGCTTAAGGAGATCCTCTTGTGTCTTACTCTCCCGTCAGATGAGTGATGTACCACCCAACTAAAGAGTGATTTGTTGAATTTATCATTATCATCATCAATTTTATGAACCCTATAGTATAATTCCATCTAATTGATCCAATTATCCAAATTTTATACATTGAGCTCTCTATAATAAGTTGTCAAATCAAATTTAACATCAATCTTTAACTTAGACAATATAGAATTAGAAATTTTATTTTGCTTATCATTATAGAAAAAAGGATGAGGTTTAAATGGATAAGATTTAGAAGTTTCTCCTCCTTTAACTTTACCACTAGTTGAGGGTTATTCCTCTTGTTTATTGATGGAGGATAATTAGTGGCATAATATAAATTTGTGCATGATAAATTAATTAGGTTGGTTTGAAGTCACCTTGTGGAGGCCTATAAGCCTTGTGAGAAAAATTTCAAGAGTAGGACCTATATAATGAACTTAAAATATCAATATTTATGTTTTAAAGTGACAAACACCTTATCATGTCTCTAAAAAGAAGAATTCTATGTTGAAAATGTAAACTAGGCATAATCCATGTTAGGGAGAAGACTTTCTCTTCTTGTCTAACAATAAGCCTATGGTTGTGAATTAGTTGAGAAAAGATAGGTTTAACGTATATCAAGAAGATACTAATAAAATAATTATACATAAATATTAGGAAAAAAGGAAAAAGTAGAACAAGTAGTGGAGTCTTTGATATAAGCCTTTTAGACCTAGATAGTTACTGGTAAGAGAGATCGATTGTACTATGAAAGATGTTTGTATTTTGTATATAGTAAAGTTATGAATTGAAGGAATATTTAAAGTTCATTGTTTATTTATTGATAATTTGGATGGTGAACTGATGCTATTACCATCAACATGATGTAATATTAATCTAAATTATATTATTACGTTCAATCAATAAGAGAACCAATAAATGCATATTTAGGATTTAATTGAGGATGACTTTGTAATTATATGTAAAAGTCATGAAAATTGATAGTGCAATAATAAATTATCATTGAAATAATTGAAACAAGTTGATGAGGATTTCTATGATTGTGGTAAGTGGATTTGGTCCTTTTGTAATGCTTAACAAGTTTAGTATTTTTATTCATAAACTATTATGAATTGTTGTAAATAATGTAGTTCCTATCTATTTCATTGTATTGAGATTATAGAGTGAACACCATAATAGGAAAAGTAGAAAATTTGATATATTTTTTTAGATCCTCAAGCATCCAAAATAATGATTGTGACAAATGAGAGAATGAATGGATGTTTTCAAGAAAGCTTGAATGACTATAGACCTAGAATAGTCACAAAGTTGAGATTTTGAATAAGCCAAGACTGGTAGAGAGGATACATGGCATCGTGGTAATCATTTATTTTTGTGGTAGTTTTGGATTACCCATGTGGTGAAGATTATTAGTTTTTAATTAAGTGTTTACATACAAATGCTTAGATATACATTATTTTTTTATGTTATTTTAGAAACTGAGTCTTAATGTGGTTCTATGGACTGTGTAAATGAGGAAAGAAAGAAGTTTATATCTCATTTTTATTTAATTTATGAACCTATAGTTCATGTATTTAGTGATAATTAAACCTTTTTTTTTGAGTGTTCAACTAGGATTGATTATGGAGAGTATTTTGATGGAAACTTGTGTCTCTTGTTAAAATTTGAGAAGGAAACTAAGAACACTTTGATTGGATCGATATGATTTTAAGGAAGGCAGTCGTAAAATCCAATTCAAAATCTAAACCCTTCATAAAACCATTCTAAATTCTGTAGACTAAACTATGCATATTGGAGCAAGGGACTAGTTGTTTTCAAGCAAGTAATAATTGGAGAGAAAACAGAGTTTGAGACACGTATATTATATTGATGCCCAAACTCAAGAAATTTTCATGGATTATTAAAAATATTTAATAAGAGAATAATGAATAACAATTTACATGATCTTGTTTAACACATGTTGTATGTGACATGAATGGTTAGTTAATTATAACATGCAATGTTGGCATATTGCATATGGTTCCTTAAGAATAAAAATAAATTTGTTTGTAACTCTCAAATAAATTATGTCAAAGTTGGAGTTGGAAAGAATAAGAGTGAAGAAGGGAATCCATGTAAATTAAATAAATATATTTTGTCCTATAGTGGTAGGCTAGATACATTAGTGATTTTTCCTTGGTTGAGGGAAAACTATGATTATGAAGTTGTATGCTTTACTATAGATGTTGGTCAATGTTTTGGTGAAACAGAAGGCTTAAAAGAAAAAGATAAAGCCATTTGTCATTAAGGATAATAATAAAGGCTCAAATATATAGAAAGAGTGTTATATTAAGACTTAATTGATACAAGGTTGGCCATTGAAAGCAAATTATAATATTGAATAAGAATCAATTTGTATTGCTTAAAAAGAATGATCCTGGGTATTGACTATAAAGGGTTTTACATTAACATCATTTACCTTCACTTCATGTCTTTATTTCATGATACAAATCTTACACCATATTGTTCATCTCAAGAAAGGATTGGAAGAAGGCTACTTCTGATTCTAGTTCTCCTCTAAGAGAATCCATGGCTTGACTGCCATGATTTGCACTAATTTTAGGGTTATGTTCTTCAAGTGATCCTTCACCATGTTTTGACTTATACCTAGTTAGCATGAAAAATATATACTTGAAAATATAAAAAAAACACATTAAAATATCCTTGATAAGTTTCTATGATACCAAACTTGATCTAAAATGCAATATTATACTTATTCTTTCAATTTTTCCAATTTTGGATACTTATACACTTTTTCTCAATTTCTTGTAAAATTCATAAAAATTGGCATAGTAATAAAAAAAACATATTTTAAAATAGTTTAAACATATAAAGTAATTGAAAAAATGTATAAAAATCCAAACTAAATCTGTTAATGGATTTTTCCCTTTGAGCGGCTATATCTCTAGGTCCGAAAAACACTTGAATCGGTCTATTAAATGGTGCAAAATGCAGTCTGTATACACTATTTACACCAAAATATGAATTCGGTCTATAAAAATAACCTATGATATACCTTTAGGAAGTATCTACAACAATATATTTTATGGGATTTGCTCTTCGTTGCTTGTTTATTACTTGTTTATTCTCTCCTTCTCAAGAGAGCTCTTACACCAAAAACTTGAAATGCATTTACAAATGAGTCTCATGGATTATATAGTGTTCTTAAAGCATAAAATCATGGGTTTGATACTTATAACTTCATCCCATATGGTGGGAATCCTATCCCCTTTTTCATTTCCTTGTTTTAAGGCTTGGATAATCCTCCCATGTATTTTAGGTGGGATTTAATCCCACATTTGTGGGGATAGAGGTAAACTTGGCTTTGAAAGAAATTTTTAAAGCCTTATGAAGTGGTCAAGGAAGAATATATGGAATTGGTCACAAATATTATGTGGAATACACATGATAGGTGTATGATGTGTCCTTTATGGACTATTTGAGAGATGAGTGGATTTTGGTGCCATGCTAGCATCATCATTGTACCCTATTTTCTTCAACAGGTCATAAATTTTATTTCTGATTTCCATTTTACCCCATTCAAAATGTGTTAGATTCATATCAGTGAGTTATTTGAGTGTTAGATCATGGATTTCACATAAACAATAGCTACTTATATAGAGAATGATGGGAAATTTCTAAGGAATTTAAAATTCCTTAGATACTTTTATAAGAGGGATGAAGATAATTATATAAAATGTGGAGGATTTTATAAATAATTAAATAATGAATAATGAAAATTAGGTCTTTATTAAATAATTATTACGAAAGTGATTTTTAGGAGAAAGTGACAGTAATTATAGTTAGATGGGGAAGGAATTAAAAATTCTATGATAATGGATAAGTAAGGATTATTGATAAGTGGGATTGTTAGTAGGAGGATTAATTTACATGGGATAATATAAGGTTGATGTATGAAAAGAGAAATGTTATAAGGAGAAAAGATGATTAGACTATGGATGAATTAGATGAAATTAGTGATGAAATTAATAATGATGAAGGAATGATAAAATTTAGATGTATACATTTTGCCTCTCTTTGAAAGGGAGTTAAAAATGGATTAAGTAATGGTATTTTAAATAATAAATATGGTCACATATGTTATTAAATTACTATATGGATGATGCCCCATCTAGGGTTCATGTGGACAAGAATGAAATAGATGGTCACTCAAAATAAAAACAGGGTGTGGGATGCATAAAAGAATAAGAAAAAGAGGGGGCATGATATGATAAATGAGATGATGGAAAAAAATTATGGAGAAGATGGAAATTGATAAATGATCCAAAAATGTAAGATGCCCCTGAATACATATGTGAGGGAGATGGAAATTATGGTGTCATGGTTTTATATGCCCCCCAAATGGTAATCAATCATGATGGGATGGTGATAAAAGGCTGCTAAATTTAGATGTATCATGGGTAAGGACAAATGTTAGGATAAATGTAGGATTTAGGTGATTATATGAAATATTTATAGGTATCCAAGGCAAGGACACATGCTAGGGATATTTGTAAGCAAAAAGGATGATGTTATGTAATTTTTAAATGTATCCTACGAAAAGATGCATGCTAGGGAGATATACAATTGAAAAGGATGATGGGATACAATATTTATACATGATCAAGGTAAGGATGCATGCCAAAGAGAGTTGTGGGAAAAGGGATGTTTGATAAGGGTTGATGGGAGGGTGTCAGGTTTAGATGTATCTAAGTAAGGATTCATGCTAAGGGAGATGTAACCCTAGAAATGAGACTTTAAATGATGATTCAATGGGTGTGACTTAAATCATAAAATAATTGGTGATAAAATTCCATGATGGGGAGGAAAAATAAGGGAATTAAGTGATTAAGGGGGGAATGAAGTGATTGAGGGATGAAAGGAAAGAAGCAAATAGGGAAGTTGAGATATCCTCAAGCACTTCAAGTGAATGAGTGTTGCCTACATATTATTAGGAGACCTCAAGATAATGCAGTTCTCATAAAAGAGGGAAGAATGAGGTGATATATGAGATAATAAATGATGAACAGATGCAATGAATACCAAAATAGATGTGTTGGATAGTAATGGATGTGCTACAATGATACCAATAGATGAGCTATGATGTAGTTGATATTGATGATGCCCCTGATAAAGACATATGCACAGGAGAAAAAAATGATAAATTTATGATCTTGGACATGCCCCAATCAATGACATATGAAATGGGAATCCATAGAATTTGAATATACAAGTAAATCCATGAGCTTTGGATATATCCTAGGAAAGGATACATGCCAAGGAGAGATGTAGGCTTGGATTGATTGATGGAAAAATGTCACAAAATTTGGATGTATCCTAGGAAAGGACACATTCTATGGAAAACTATGAGCATCAATTGGATTTATTGATTGATTGATATTTTAGCTCAAGGATATGACACATTAATAGATCATGATGATGAAGGGTTTGATAGGATAAACTAAGTTATATAGAAGTGTATAGTTGAATGTATTTACATGAGAAAAAATGATTATGGAATATTTTATAACAAGGAGGATGAGTAATCATATCAAACACTATGATTATAGCTAAGATGACGTTATACAACTCATGTGACTAAGCACTACCTACACAGTCCATATAGAATTTAAGATGATGTAGTTCTCTATTAGAGGGAAGGAATGATGAAAGATGATATGATAGATCAGATGAAGATGAAGGATGAATTATTGGATAGCTTAGTTTTTAGATCAATGACGTGACTTAGATGTTAGATTTGATGATTTGATTGATATTTTATTTTGGACATTGATGATTAGATTGATGATAGATAACTTGGAAAAATGAATTGGTAGTAGATTTGGTCAATGTGATTAGATTAGATTATTTTATAGATGACACAATTAGAGGATAGAGATGTTAGATCTAGATAGGTGATTGGTATTAGTTTTATGGATTTGGATTAAGGATTTATGTTTCCATGGTCTTAAACTATATGTAAGAGCAATCTATTTTAATGTAGAACTAGGTAGTATGAACCATGATATATTTATATGAACATGATGATATTTTGACAAAGTGAATAGTGGATTGATGCAAAAGATACAAAGATTAAAAACAAAGTTTACATGTCATACATAACCTAATGAACCATTGGTATAAGGAACCAAGATGAAATGCTTATTGTATGTTATTGTACAAATGGTAAAGGTAACATAATAAGACAAAATATGCACACAATTATTTACAAAATGTGTAACTAGAGACACATGTGTAAATGAGAAAAAAAAAATAGATGAGTAGACAAATAAATACATGATAAAATACATGAAAATAGGTCAAACATCATCAAATATCATAAATTAAAACACACTAAGTATTTACATGCAGATTACATGATGCATTGTTTTTATGTGATCAATGTCTTGTTTATTCTCCTAACGAAAGATTACGAGATGAGGGGTTAGGTAATGATTCAAAGTGAAAATAATATGAGACATGAGGGTATATATCATGGATAATTGTAATTATTTGTTTGATAATTACTAATAAGCTTACTTCATCAAAGTTTGGACTTGAAACGTAATGGGTAATTGAAATTTGGACAAGGTGTTCTTGAGAATATTTAATTTTGGAATGTGAGCTAGGTATTAGATAGGATAAGGTAAAATTAACCCCAAAATTTTACTTGTTGACTTGGTTAGGGAGCTAAGACAAGCTTGTAATTTGATGGGTGCTAGGTTTTAAACTAAAAAATACGTGAGTTGAATAAGTTTGACTAGTTCATGGTTGGTCCTAATCAGGGTTAATTTTGACAAGAATATCTCAAATAAGATATTAAATGGGATTTTATAAGGTTTTTATGATTTGACGATGATAGGTTGATAATGTGATCTGATAGTGAGGTTGACTTATGCAAAAGGGGTGACTATGATTTGATCATTGAGAAAGCTTATATGATTATGATGAGTGATAGGAAATGAGTTGGATTAAATATTAGGAGGTTGAAATGAGATGTTAATGGTAAAGTTATGGTTATTATGTGAATTTGGATTAGGATATGAATTTTTTTAAAGATTTAGGATAAGACAAATGGAGTATTTTGTATATTTTGGATTTATTATTTTTTAGCTTTTCAAGAATTTTATAATTTTAAGGATATATATGTACAAAAAAATGGGGTAACTAGCAAAGGTTAAACTAATAATAGCAACTAGGATTAGGAATCATGGTGGATGGAATGATGAAAAAAATTGGGTGGTGTACAAAAGTGATGAGGGATGATGAAGAATGGACTAGGGATCTCTACATACTACATTATGAGGGAAGTTGATGTCTTATCATCTGAGTGACATGTGGAGGATATGCCAAGATGTTCCTAGAATAATTCTCAAGACATATTACACTCCCTTACTAAGGTGAAGACATGAAGAAGGATGAACATAATATGATGGAAAATAGGAGGGCACATAATGCTTAAGTTATATAGGGATGGTGTGTAGATGGGTAAGATAGATATGGATGGTTAAAAGTTTAGGAATGTCACATAGATGGATGAATATAAGGATGAAATGATTTTTTTCCCCATGTGTTGAGGTATCTATAGATAATGGATTATTTACACATGATTCTAGAAACTAGTTTTCATCATAGTGCTTTCCCAAGGCAATAAAAAATTGATTTTCACCATTAGATGAATGTTTTTTTTCAATTTTTCAATTTTTTTTAACTTTTTCAAAAATAAGAATATGCAAAATATTATATAAGGATGATTTTACTTGATGTCATATCTTCATGTTAGAAATGTGATAGATGTATGATGCTGACAATGTTGAACTATAAGTGAATATGTTCTTAGAGGGTCATCATGACCTTCCTTGACTTTTATTTTTTATTTTTTCAAACATCTTAGCTAGGTATCTTTGTAGCTGCTATGAGAGATGATACTACCCAAAGAGATATGTATATTAGGGTATGGCTTGTGATATGAATGTATGAGGGGTGATAGTCATACATGGCATTGGATATGCTTATTGTTTTATTCAAACTTTATGCCATATGACAGGAGATATTAAGGGATCCAAGACTTTTGAAATTTTATGTTCTTTGATATGAATCTTTGGAATATTATCGATCATAGTGATATTGATTTAGGCATCCTTTTGGATTGCTAATTTGATTAGATTTTGACTACCCCATAGTGCTTTAAGTAACATTTCACCATAGGAATTTAACCTTTGATTTTTTTGGTTTTGACTTTGACTTAAACATTCCCCTAGCACCTTGAAATTTTTTTCACTAAGGGATGAGGATTTTTGATTTGGGTAAGTATTTAAGCTATTTTGACTTTGAATTCCTATTGGATAAGAGTTGACTTGAGTATTATGCTTGATTGTTTGATTATGGGTCTTGATAGATTTGGCATGTGATTTATTGCTTTGAAAATGGTCTAACAATACATGTTCCTATTTATCCCTATTGAGGACTATGATGAAGTGATTATCAAGGAGAAGGAAGGGATCAAAGATGGATTAATGTGAAAGAAATGGGTTGGTGAGCCCTGTTAATGAAAGATGGGAAACATGATTCTCATATAGGGTACTAGGAATATCAATTTCAATGTCAAATAAATCATCCTAAATTTTCACAAAAGTGTCACTAAGGGTCATTATTAGACACACATACAAATCTAGACCATTCCATTTTGATAATCATTAGCTAAGATATAATATTAAAGTTACACAGTTACCATTAGGACATTATCATCCTAACATAGATCCATATATATGCTTTGATATTGGTTGATATTTGAGTTTGCTGTATAAAAAGAGATGTGATCATGATTATGTATTAGATGAAATTTGGAAATATAAATTCAAATTCAAAATGATAATTCTATCATGTCAAATCATTGAAAATCCAATTCTAAGCTCATACTAAACACCTGATTGGGAAAGGTAAGTAAGATAACTATAGATAACAATGGAAATGAGAAAAATATAATTTGAATATTGAAAATAATTCATATTTAAATGCAAATGATGTGTCCCAACTTGATAGTTAGATGAAAATAGAGATATCCTAAAAAAGGTGGGTGTCTGTATGATCTTCAACATCTATAAGGGATGATGATTATTATGTGGATTTTGATATGGATTCAAATGCTAATCCTAATGTAGATGATGTTTATGTTAGCTCTATCATAGACCTTGACATTGTTATGTATGATGTTGATGATGCAATGATGGTAATAGATGATGTTCTGATTGTGGCCACAAGGAGGGTTTATTGGATAATGTTGTCCTCATGTATCCTCTTCACTTTTTTTAGTGATGAAGGATTTAGGATGAAGTGAATTTTTTAAATAAGGGATCTAATGAAATGGATGGAAGGTGAATGGTTGGTGAATTATGGGTTTGCTATCAAATATGGGCTTTGGTAAAGACAAGTTTGTTGTCTTTGTCTTTGGTTTGGAAGTGGAAGGGATTGATCATGATTAGGAGAAGAATCTTAGAATATCTATGTTTTTTTGCCCTTATATGAGGATCCATTTAATTTGGTCTTGATTTTTACATTGCCATGATTAATGAAATATTAGATGTTTTTTTAAAAATTATGACATATATTAATATAAATCCCTTAGGTCCTATGGTATAGACAATATTTGACTTATCTATACCATGAGGGCTTATGTTTATTCAAATACAAAGGCCTTGTGTATAGGTAGATGATCATGAAAATATTGAAAACAATTTACCTCTAAATGTAAATGATGTGTCCCAACTTGATAGTTAGATCAAACCAAAGATGTCCTAAGAATGATGGGTGTCGACATGATCTTCAACATCTATAAGGGATGATGATTATGTTGTGGAGTTTGATATGGATTTAGAAGTTGATCTAAATTTAGATTATGTTGATGTTATCTCTATCACTAACCTTAACATTGATGTTGATGATGCAATAATGATAATAGATGATTTTTTGATCATGGCCATAAGGAGGGTGTTTTGGATTATGTTGTCCTCATGTATCCTCTTTCAAATTTTTGGGTGATGGAGGATTTCAAATGAAGTGAATTTTTTAAATGATGGATATGATGAAATTGATGTAAGTTGAATGGTTGGTGAATGTTGGGTTTGATATCAAATATGGGCTTGGTAAAGACAAGTTTGTTGTCTTGTCCTTAGTTTGGAAGTGAAAGGGATTGATCATGATTAGGAAATGAATGTTGGAATATCTATGTTTTTTCACCCTTATATGAGGATCCATTTAATTTGTTCTTGATTTTTACATTTCCATGGTTAATGAGGTATTGGATACTTTTTTTGAAATTATACCATATATCAATAGAATGCCCCTAGTCCTATGGTATTGGACAATATTGGCCTTCTCTATACCATGAAGGATTATGTTTATTGGAATCCAAAAGCCTTGTGTATTGGTATATGATCATGTTTACATAATTTATTTGATGAAATACGGATTCCAAGGATATATGGAGAGGACAATACTATCTCTCTTCATAACTTTATATGGACGTGGAAGCATTTAAATCTAGATCCAATAATTACTTGGGGTATAGTAGTTTCATGATATAATGGGTATGGGGTATTTTCCATAGCTTAGGGGAAAAAATGGTATTAGATGAGGTTGGCAAGATATAATTCCCTTTGCTATTATTTTAGGTAATGTCATGATCATGATTATGATTAGTGGATGAAAGGTTTGACTATGATGAGTTAGCATATAGACTAGGAGTATACTGATATTGATGGGGAAGGATGGATAACTCTTGCCTTTGATGAAATTTAGGTTTTATGATTTCAAAGTATATAGGAAATTAGGTACCCATTTATAATAGTCATAAAATGATTTCCTCCTTATTAACAGAGTTATATTTTTTAATCAAGGTGTCCAAATCTATTTTAGAGGCTATGGATTAGGATGGGAGAACACACATATGATGTGATTTGGGGGGCTTTGTATCTTGGAATATTTGTTGATGACTTGATGCTAATTTAATTTAGAGTTTTATTTTTTTATTATGAGACATATGATGACATGTGATAGGTGTCAAGTGGATGATCTTGATAAATTTTGCTTAAGACGTGAGCTGGATAAAATTTTGATGATTTGACTTGATATTGAATTTTCAACAATGAACTAAGACAAGCTATAGGATTTGATCAAGATGGGGTTTAGGTTTTAATATCAAAAGAGATGTGAATAAGTCGTAAATGACCTTCATAGGGTTGAATTGACTTCATTTATACTAGTTTGAGTGATTAAATAATGTGCTCAAGGTAGGATTAGATGACTTAGATGACAAGATTAGACTAAATGGATGATAATATTTGATGGGGTGTATTGATCAAAATTGAATAATTTTAGATGTAATAAATATTATGATGGTGATTATGACATGTGAAAATGGGATGTTACCAATGTGGACCAAGGTAAGTGTTGTTGTGTCAAACAACACACCCCATTTTCAAGCTAAAAATAGGGACCCTATTTTTTTAATCTAACTTTTAGTGATATATCTCATGATTATGTTTTATTTTCATAGAAAAATGGATTAATATTTTTAATGCTTCATTTTAAACTTAATTAGATATTCAATAATCATGATGTTCTTTGCCTAAGTGTAAATAAAGTATATTACCCTTGGCTCTAAATCATTTTACCATATCTTTCTTTAGACTTCATCTTATGAATATTCAAGATTAAATATTTTTTTATAGGAATGACTAATTTTAATTCCTTTATTAGTTAACTTCTTCTCACATAAAATTAACTTGGAAAAAATTAACTTTCTTGATAAATATTTACCTAGTTGATTTTTTTTATTATAGGTTTTGAAAACTTCCTAGGGTCCCTAAAATCCTTCCACACATCCAAATCTCATTGATGCATAGTTTCAAAGTCAACTATTTTTTTTAGATTGACTAAGTCCTTTTAAATACCTGTGGCACCATGTGGCACCACCCTAGGATATTGAAACGTCAGAGGCATTAGGGAATTATCCTATAAGCTAAGAACCTTATAAAATTAGAACCTTAAAACCTTAGGGGTATTAAAATATTAACCCAGTAGCCCAAGATTTTATTGACATTGCAAAAGGCTTGTGACCCCAAGGCCTCAAGAAAGACCTTCCTTGGAGACCAAGAGCTCAAAGTGATTAAAAAATTAACCTAGGAGCTCAGGGAATTATAAATATTATCCCAAAGCATGACGAGCTGAGGAATCTAAAAAATGAAGATGATAGAGACAAATATCAAAGTAAAAGCTCAAAAAGAAATGTTAAGATACAAAGTGGTAAAGTGGGACCTAATAGGTAAATCCAATAGCCTAGTTCCAAGGAAGAAACATGTGGATAAGAAGGATTACTGATGAGGATAAAGTTAGACTTGAAGGCCAAATAGGCAAACCCAATCACCATAGGGTACTCAAAGACTATAGTTGATGGCCCATCTATCCATCAAGGCCATCAAATCCTGAGTTTGAATGACTTGATAGTAGAAGGTAGATGTCAATTCAGCTAAATTCATAGAATAACATGGTATGCATAGGGAGATCAATCATAAAAGATTAAAGGTCTATTTCAAAGAGGCTTGGCCTCTAACTTCAAATAATAGTCAAGATAATTAATATATTAGAATATCAAACATAATCCCCCATCATTATTGAATATTTATAATTGCCTTGGTAGTCGGTTTAGTTGAGGGTTGTATCTCCATTATCAAAAGGGTTAATAATTTTGGGGTCTAAATGTTATTGGGATTATATTAGGATTGTACCTACCTTCATTTGGTGTTTTCACCTTGACTGTGTATCCATGGTGGTTAGCATTTAGGAATCAAATTGCTATCATAATTAGCCTGGATTACACCAAGCTTATATTATATGCTCTGTTACCTTATTTTCTTGCTTGTATGGATATTTATTGTCATAAAATTATTTTAGAATGTTGAATACATATTTTATTACATTTTATTTGTTTAGTATCTCTAGTATTTTGATTTAACTAGTTAATTGGTATAATGACTATTAATGTTCTTGTTTATAGATGATTTCCTTAGTTATGTTGTGCCCTAGCTATCATAACTAGTATGTTCATGCTTTATTTTAGAATTATTACATTCATCATGTGCAATAATTACAAAGTGTAAGATAGGTTATTCCTAAAATCAACTCAATAGATTAACAACTTCCATGATTGTCCTTAAAATATTTCCCACTAAGTGGCTCACATTTTTGCAGTAGCTATACCACACACATAGTGGTCTAATGTTTTAAGGCATGCTTCTAGTTCCTTGACATCAATAAACTCATTGAGATCAATTACACCCTCTCCTTTCTGACCTACCCTCTCTCTTTTTTTTAAAACTTTTTTGGATGATATTCTACCTTAAGTTAGACATTGAAATGAATTGCAGTGAAGTAGATTATGATTGTTTTATTAGTTGAATCAAGTATACAATAGGATATAGATAAATAATAAGCATTCAAGTAAATAAACATAAAATGTCATATCAATTAAACCCCCATTGGTAATAGTTACTAATCTTAGAGCACAAATTTATACTAGGAACTGATCTAACCTTGGAGGACTAGCAAGGTACTAAAATTGATGGGGACATTTCATCCCATGTGTTGTTATCTCTCTTTATCCCATAAAAATAAATAATATAATATTTTTTCCTCTTTTGGGGTCATAAATTAAGACCAACATTTCTATCACTATGAGGGTTATGTTTTCATTAATGTAATCTTGTTGATCTTTCTAACTTTTTAGTTTATCTTTTTATGGTTGTCTATTTGAAAGCAACCTAGAACCCAATATAAGGATCACAAGGTTTAAATTTAATTTCTTACCTTCTTATTTCACTTTTTAAGGAATAAGAGGAATATGACCTTGGGTATAATCTTATTTTGCATATTATTCCATACTTTTGCAACCTATCCCTAATTAATTTAATCTCATGGCTATTATAATGTATTATCTTGGTGAATCAACCATAAACATCTCATGTATTCAATAATAATTCCTTGAGTATGCCTTTGTTTTTCTTCCTAGATTTCCAAGTAATCACAATAGAACCATTGAGGAACACTGTATTAATTATAGGTCTATTATGCATGTTTTAAATGTCAACTATGAGGATGTAACCTACAAACTATTTACATTTACTCTAGAAGAAGAATCATATAATTGGTTTTTAAGTTTTTCACCTAATTCCATCAATAGTAGTGACAATCTTGAAAGTCAATTTATGTTTTAATTTAGAAGCTAGGAGGAAGACATGGCCTCTGTGCTGAATATTGAACCTAATGATTAAAACTATCAAAACCCTATAATCATTTCAAAGGAAGATATTCAATATGAGAAAGATGATCTTGAACCTTATACCCCTTTAAATTATAACATAAGTGAATCATAATAATGTATTTTAGCCATTAAAAAATAAAACTTAAAGTTACAAGAACAACTAGAATACATTTCAGATAAGGATAATGATGATAATGTCCTAAATTCAGAAGGGTCCAATCAAAATATTCTATAAGAAATTTTAGAATATCAAATAATGTATGTTCATGTTTTATATGATCTAAATATTCATGAATTAGTATCTATTGAACATTTTTTTCACAAAATGACCATTTTTGAGCCTCAGGTAAAAGAATTCCTTGTTTATGATAGGTAGGATCATCAGGTAAAAGTTTCTAATAACATGGGCTATTTTTAGAATCCTAAATTAAATGAATCACACACTTATGATTATACTAATTATTATTATGTAATTTAAGATAGTGATAATTATGAGCACATGTACGCATATGTTTTTGATTTTGGAGGAGAATATCTTGATATCTCTCATAGTTAGCCAAAGGAAGAACTATTTAAAGAGTTGGAGCAACAAGTGGAGGAAGACACACATTTTGAATTTGAAACACCCTTCTCATATGCTCCTATTCATATGTTTACAAGGCCAATTCAAGATGGTGAAAAAATTCATGCAGTAGTTTGGATTCACTCTCATCATTAGAGGAAGATGAATGTGAGAAAATTAGAGATGACTTGGATTATTTGTGCCAAAAATAAGAAATCCAAAGCATAGTTAGTTTTTCCTTTGAGGGGAATGAGTTGAAATATCTCAAAGTTGATTAATTATCTCCCTAGTCCATTCTTTCATTCAAATTAATTAAAGGCATCCATCCATTATTCTCAATAGTAGAGTCATTTAATAAGGAAACTCAAGGATATAATGGATTGAATGAAGAAGTCATGCCAATGGAGATGCAAGTTGAATATGATCGAACTCAATCAAGATCTCTACATACTCTACCCATAGATGACAAATCTAGGAGTAATTTGATGTTTGAATAACTACTCCCATACCTCGTAGATGATAAAGATAAAAAAGAGGACTTTTCCAAAGCCTCCATTACAGTCTAAAGGTAGCCAATAATTGATATATCTATGAGTTGTAACAAAGAATATACCCCTACCAAGTTGGATGTTCAAGACATTTTTGTATGTATTAGCTCCCAACCTCACTCATCTTTATAGTTCCATGTTTGGTTTGAGGTCTTTTCTTCACCCTATCCCTCATGATTTTATTAAGTTAGATGTAAGCATAATGTTGAATTGTGTTATCTAACTTTGCTTGAATTTTATAAAGTGAACATAGATAAATACTTATGGGATACTAAATTCTATCTTAAAGGACAACATATAATAAAGTAGTTATGCCTTTTTATCTTATCCAAATCTTGAATAAATTAGGTGTTTAACTAATTCAAGCATGCTTTTTCTTGGAAAAACCTCTTGTAAATATGCTTCTCTTTCATTTTTTGTTATTTATTTCTTGTCTCTTGATATAGCTTAGTTTCCCTTTGCTTATTTTAGAGTAGATTTCCTAGTTTTATCTTTTTCTTATTTTGGTTTGTTTTTTTTTTTTTTTTTGGTGGGCCTATTCTAACCCTATTTTGTTTTAGAAATCTATCTATTTCCTTGTCCTTAGAATCCTATTACAGTAGTTATCTCTATTCTATAAAATTTATTTAAAAAAAAAAAAAAAAAAAACATAACATAACATTAAGTGGAGAGTTGGTCCCTATGAATTTCTTTTCCCTATGTTAGTGGGCTAAAAACCTCAAATGGTTGATGAAAAACATGAAAGTTGCTTGAGCCTTAGAATTTAGAAAGTGAAAACTCATACTCAAACATGTGCATATGTTATTTTACTTTTATTTTTGTGCATTTTTTAATTTAATAAGACTAATTATTTAAAGTAGAACCTATGGATTTTAGAGTAGTTTTATTTTCTTATTGAAGCCATCAACTGCACATAATTGAATATCTACAGCAAAATGGAAGAACTGATTTAATTTGAATTTATTTTGGTAATCATGAAATTATTGAGTATATCATTATACCCATGGATTGTTTCCCAAACCTTGATGGAATGAACATATAAATATTTTCAAAATAAATAAATTAAAGTAAAATAAACAAAAATGAAAAAACTAAAATCTTCCTTAAAAGGGTGATTTAGGCAATCTCCACTGTAGGCTTTCTAACCTAGCTAGTAGTGGAGAAAGGCTTTGAGTGGGACCATAGGTATCTCTATAAAGTATATGGATTTTTTGATGGTAGCAAAGCAATGCCCATGCCATTCTCCCCAAGCTAAATAAAATATATTTTCCCTCAAAAGTTTTATTGTCTAAGCATGTCCAGATTATTTTATGTGAATTCAAGATCTCTAAGGAATTAATCACTTTACACACACCAATGCTCTAAGGCTGATTTGAAAATTATTATGCTGTAGGTTGAATCAGACTTCAATTCCTTCATATTTTTTTCCTAAGGAATTATTCATAATTTATGCTTGTGTTTAGGTGTGAAGGTTTGTAGCCTAGCTTTTGAAGTGTTTTAACTAGAGATTCTAGGTCCTGAATGCTTAACAACATTCTCCCCACACAGGTATCCATTTGTTATTGTGTCAAAAAACATGCCCCATTTTTAGGGTAAAAATGGACCCTCTTTATTTTGAGCTAACTTTTGGTGATATATCTCATGATTATGTTTGTTTTTCATAGAAAATTGGCTTAATATTTTTAAAGCTTCATTTGAAACTTAGCTAAATATTCAATAATCATGATGTTATTTGGCTAGGTACAAATAAAGTATATTGCCTTTGATTGTAAATCATTTTACTGTATCTTAATTTAGACTTCATCTTATGAATATTTAGGCTTAAATATTTATTATATATGAATGAATGGTTTTAATTCATATATTAATAAAGTTATTCTTGCATAAATTTCACTTAGAAAACTTAGCTTTCTAGATAAATCTTTAGTCAATTTCTTATTTTATCATAGGTTTTAAAGACTTCCCAAGATACCCCAAATCCTTCCATGCATCCAAATCTCATTGATGCATGGATTTAGACTCATTTTTTTTTTTTTTTAAATGACTAATTCCTTTTGAATTCCTGAGGCCTTGAGATGGCACCATGTGGCACCATATTGGTGTTCAAATCCTCGTAGGTATTAAGAAATTATTTGAAAAGCTCACAACCTCAAAAAATCAAAACTTTAGAACCTTAAGGGTATTAAATTATTAACCTAGAAGATCAGGATTTGAATGAAATTTGCAAAGGCTCATGTCCCTAAGGCCCCAAGAAGACATCATGTGGCACCCTTTAGAGAACCTAGGATCCCAAAGTAATTAGATCATTAACCTGGGATCTTAGGGATTTCAAAAAAATATCCCAAATCATGAAGATCCTAGGAAGTCGATAAAAATCCATATGACCATGACAATGATAGATGTAAATAGAAAAGTAAAGCCTATGAGGGCAATGATAAGCTGTTAAGTGGAAAAATTGGACCTGATAGGCAAAGCCAATATCCCAATAACATGGAAGAGACACATGGACAAGAAGGTTTGTTGATGATGATAAATTTAGACTCGAAGGCCAAATAGGTAGATGCCATCAACATAGGGTACTTGAAGACTAAAATTGATAGCTCATCTAGCTATCAAGGTCATCAAATCTTGAGTTCAAATAACTTGATAGTAAATGACAAATTCTAATTCATCTACATGTATAGAGGAGAATGGTATGCACAAGGAGATTAATCATAAAGATAAAAGGTCTATTTTAAATAGGTGTGGTCTTTAACTATAAATAATTTTCAATCTAGTGAATCTTTCAAAATTTCAACCACATTCCCAAATCATCATTGAATATTTGTAATTGCCCTAGTAGTGCGATGAGCTAGAATACAAGGCAATGAGTTTCCTGAATTATCTATTTAAGGAAGTTTCATCTCCATTATCAAAAGGGTCAAGACTTTTGGGGTCACAATGCTATGTGTATTGTGTGAGGATTTTAGCTACCTTACTTTGGTGTTTTCACCTTGACTATTCATCCATGGGTGGTCAAAATTTAAGCATCAAATTGTTGTTGTAGTTATCCTAGATTGCACCATCCTTTCTTGAATTCTATGTTTCCTTAAGTGATTAACTATATGGATATTGATTGTAACAAAATGACTATGCAAAATAATCATAGTAATGTAGCACAAATGACTGATATAGATAAGAATGTAGATTCACCCAATGGTAAAAAAGACTATGTTTGTTCATGGAGTGTGTAGGACTAGATAGATGTGGTCATGTAAGTGTAATGGAAGATATGACATAATAGATATGCCATAGTAAGCAAGGGGACTACCATAAATAATTGGTATTGAAATCATTATAAGATAGTTTCTTTGGATTGATCGAATCAATTTAAAAACCAAGAAGGAAAGTGTTGAAAGTGAAATTAAAGTTGAGGTATAGAAGAAATCTTAGATAATGGATAGAAGTATCAACAAAGTAAAAATAAACAAAATATGTACAAAGGAAAATTCAAGTAGCTAACCAATTATATATTTAATGGGACGCATGTATGCATAACCCATGGTATGACATGAAGTAGTAACTTCCTGTGAATATAACCATGTAAATCTTGCTTATATACCCATGTCAAGTTGTATCCTCATATATAATAGAATAAATGTAAATACCTATACCTATGGTGAAGTATTTTGAATAACCTGTGGTGCCTTAGGAGATAAATGCCTCTTTTAGGTGCCAATTATACTTAGGAGAATGTACCATGATCTTTTGAATTAACCTAGTATGGTCATGTGTAACTATATTATGCTCATAAATAGATGGAGAAATTGGTTGTAATATGTTCATGTGTAATTATATGCTGATCATAAATAGATTGGAGAAAGTGATTATGTAATATTCTCTTGAATTATTTTGAGGATTATTTCCTTACCATGTTGCTTAATGTATGTGCTAACTAGATTTTATGTAGGAGGAGTAAATATAATTGGTTCAAAAATATATTAATATTGTATTCCTATAATTTTGACAACTTTATTACCATGAACATATTTGAGACATTTATGTAATGTATAAGGTACTTATCAAATATTTTTTATCCAAGGGTATCAAAATAACATATCAAATACCCGTATTCTTAGTATAACTAAGAATTGAGTGGGCACTATGAGAGGGCCCATCAGATGATTTGACAACTCTATAAGTGTTCTATAAATATTGATCTATATAATGAAGAGAGTATATGAGTATTATGGTGCATGCATTTTTTCTTGACCCATTATCTATCATAACACTATTTATGAATTGTTTGTCAACATATGCTCAAATAAATAGCGCATGACTATCTAAATCATCATCAAAAACTTCACTATAATCAAATGTGATCATAGGATGTGATTATTATTTTATTGTAACTATACCAATGATGCTATCAAGTAGATGCCTATATGTAGAAGGAGGAGGTTGAGCATTGTATGCATAATTTACTTTATAATTATCCTTGTTATTTGTTTCTTCATCATTTCAAAAAGGATATTTGTAAATTTTGAGCTTGGAATTTTCATTCACTTGTGGCTTAACCTATTTAGTAGGTATGTCAATAGAAACAATATTATCATCAATGAGATATTGAATCTTGTGTTTGATATTGAAACATATATTTTTGGAACGTACAATACATCAATAGTAGTAATAATATGCATTTCTGTAAAATTTATATATTATGGTTTAGATATATCTACTTGCATTAGTGGGGTAAGATATCTTATGTTTCATTCAAGTATATTTTACAAAAATACATGAAGAGGTGATGGTAACCTTGAAAATTGCCTCTTTGGTGGAGTTTGTAATTGAAGATTTTATGTTGGTTATGAGATATCATTAAATATAATATTAGTTTAATTATTTATTTCATTATATTTTATATTATAATTTGTCTTGATTTGGAACTTAATATTTTAAGTATAAAGAAAATTAGAAGTATGCTTGATCTTGTTTAAATTAATTAATTTGACCTCATGCTCTTTGACTGTATGGCATAGTTCATAAACATATTTGAACTTATCAAACATAATTGACTCTTGGAGTGGAGATAGTAAAATCTGAGTGGATATATCTTGGATATAATTATCAAACATTTTTTTTTGTCATTTTTCATATCATATTATTGTATCTTAGAACTTATTCATCTATTATTTCATTGGACCCTTGTTTAAGCATTACAATTTGAGCATATGATAGTTTTTCACCAATGTTGATAGAAAAATATGTTAAGGAATGATTTTCCAATAGATTTAAATCCTTTAATAACATAAGAGGAATATCATAAAACTATATAAGAGCATAATATTTAATATTTCTTGAAAAAAAAATTTCAAACAATTTGTCATTATTTGCATAGTCTAGATAAACTACATGGAATGCACAGGAAAGCTAGTTAGTATTAGTTTTGCCTTTATATAGAGGAAGATTAGGATCCAAAAAGTGAAAAAGTAATGGATAAGATGAAATTATGGGTGAAAAAGAGATTTATAACAAGGAATATGAATCTATGGAGGAAATAGTGTGAGAAAACATTTTATCAATTTTAGATAGCTTCGCTTGTAATGAAATAATTTTATGTTCAAGAGTAGTATTTATAGAGGTGATTGTGGGACTATAAGTATCATGAATAGGCATAGGCATGGATTCTTGTTGAAAATTGAGTGATGTTCCAAAACAAAGGGAGTATGTTATGTAAGTAAGCTAAGGTTTATAAAAAATAATGGATGAAATAGAATAAGTGGAAACATTAGAATAACTACCTCAGGAACCTTTATTTTTTTATATATACTATCATATAAGATCAAGTCAACCTTTTTTTTATTTTCATGAAGATATTTCATAAATTTTGCTTCATCAGCCTCACCAGACTTTCTTGATGATTAGGTTCTGAAATAAGATCCATAATACACCCTTGAAGAAGATGTGGAATAAGAAATGAAAAATCCTTTGAAGTTATAGATTGATACAATGTATAACATATGATTACTCTTGTTCTAAAGTAATTTTATATTTGAGAAATATATTTTTGGTGATGTTTTACTTCGATAATAATAGTGGCATGATATAGTAGCACAATCATTTGAAATAGGAAGGTCATCAGATTGAGCCTTTTTTAGTATAGCTTCTTGATTAATTTGGCATTGAGTCCATGTAAAAACATAATGAATAACATATTGAAAATTAATACAAGATGTAATAGTGAATTGTAAAAAACTATGTAACATATGAAATAAACATTTATTTACTGGTCCGATTATGAATACAATACAATAAAAAAGTAAGGTATAAAGGTGACTAGGTAAGGGTTTGAATGATTGTGCGGGATATCATTATTATTGCTAATTTGTAAATTAGTGTCATCCCAATATTTCAAAGCACTAACTATATATAATAAACCATGACTATAGTCCACTATTCCATCTCTGAGGGTACAATGAGAGTAACTTCCCTGGACTCCTCTCAATATCATCACAAATCAAACAACTAAAATGGCTTCCTATGGTGTAAACAAGGGACCCTAGGTGTTTCTAATATACTACAAGGTATGAGAAAAGTAAACTCAATGTATATCACTATTTCATAGTGCTAGTAAAATAGGTCACCACTTGTCTAAAAATAATATCTCTCTATGTAGTTTTACAAATGTCAAAACACAATTACTAAAAATAAGAAACAAGAAATAGAAAATAAATAAGAAAATAAAAGTTGAAATATTTTTGTGTATAGAAATCAACAAATTTCAACCAAAGGTTTAAATAAATGATTTAATGTTGGATTAAATTCAATGTTTAAGAAGATTGATTTGTGGTGTAAGGTTTATATCCAATGGAAAAATTTATTTATTTCAATGTCAAGAATTTATATAAATTTGTAATAAATATTAGGATAAAAATAAAACAAGTAAAAAACAATGTTATAAATAATATTATGGGTTCACTAGAATGTTTAATGGTTATTTTATTTTAACAATTAAATGTAATAAACCACTAAAATATTGAAATAGTAATATAGATTACAGAATATATAGAACTTAAATGTAAAACATAGTGATTTACAAAAATTTAAAGGAACTCTAAATAGTAAATTCTAATAGAATATGTAAACTAGCTTATATTTGGTTTATGCTAATTTTGTAGGTAGATCACTGATATAGAACTAACTTACAAGATTTGTGAACTATGTCATAGTTTAAAATAGAATCCTAAAACATACTTTGATACGTCCTGCTAGGGTGGATGAGGGTGAAAAATGGCCTCATCTATTGACTATGGCCACATTTAGGTTGACTGTGTGATTGATGTTCCTATATGGGAACTTGCAATTGTCTTAGAGGTTCATTTGACTATTTGTAGGTGTTGACGTGATATATGTAATTATTATAATAAAAAACCATAGTTATTACACATAACTCCCCCATAGACACACACACACACACACACACACACACACACACACACACACACACACACACACACACACACACACACACAATTCTAAAAGAGAGAATTGAGAAAAGGGAATAGCTGAGCTATCCTCAAAACTCTCTAAGTAATTTAAGTACTACCTACATATCCTAAAGGGGACTCAAGCTAATGTAGTTATCCCTCCTAGAGTGAGTGAATAAGTCTTGATATTTTATATTTGAATGTAACTAGTAAATTGACTCGAATACTTGGTAATGAAATTCATTAACCTAAAATAAAATAACTTCAAACTTGGTCTATGGCCATTAGGATAAATGAAAACTAGAATTGGAAAGATTAGTTCATTTTTACTCAATATGTAATAGAATTGCCAAGCGATTGTTAGATGTGTATTGAATGACCTTAATGGTCTTATATAGTGGAAAAATTTAAATATTTACATTAACTTATTTTTATAAAAATTTAGGAGGGATGACATGGAGTGTCTTGAATTTTAAAACTTATAGTTGGAGAGCAAGAAGCAATGTCGAGCTATTGCTCACACTAATGTGGTCTTGTCCTAAAAGGTTGGAAACTATTAAAAGGTTGCTAACATGAACCCATAAGTGAGTAGGGATGTATAAATAATGTTTTTATTGATTTCAAGAAAGTAAGTAGACTATGGAAGGCTCTCAATAATATTTCAAGTTAACTGAATGATGAATTGACTAAGCAAGGTCAGGATGTCAAGATTAAATATTGTCAAGAACTTAATGAATAAATTTGAGTTTGTACACTAGGTAAGATTAGATGCATGTTTAACATTATTATTTTAATTTGGTGCACATATTAAGTCACATCACATACACAAATCAAAGTTGTGGAATTATGTGGATACCTAATTTTAGTAAAAGACACATTTCCACTGTCTTATCCTTCCTTTATCACACTTGGTCCACTTGTGTATATGTAGATATTTTAAAACACATTTCAGCCCATATTAGAATCTACCTGGCCTAATTTCATATCGATAGTCTAGATTCATTTATTATCAACCTCTAAGTCTTAGTCATCCATTTTGTGATAAAATTTTCCTTCATTTTAAGCATTTATTTCACTTGGTGTAAAACCAACAACCCATTGATTTCATTTCATGTGAAATTATTAGACCATATATTTTATCCCCTATGTGTTTATGGGTCCTTCCTTGTCCTAATTTCATTCATCTTGATTAGAACACTATTACATGGTTGGGCATTATGTATATTGTCTAGTCAATTATCAAGAAAAGTAAAAGTGTTGAACAAATACAAGGGAGTATCCTATATTCAATATTGATACACACATTAATCAAATTTTATACACTTACTATAGAGATTGTATGAGACAACATTATTTCTACATCATATTCAAGTCTTATATCATTATTAAGTTTTACCAAAAAAGGGTTTTAATTGAATGTTATTGCATTTGCATTATATTTCTATGGGATATAAGGTTTAACATTTCTCTCAATTATACTTCACTCACATGCACAATATAACTACATTGAATTTGATTTCTAGCATGTGGGATATGTAGCTTCAACTCCTTAAGGGGTAGATTGAGTGAGCTAATCTTGCACACATGTCTTTATTTATAATTTATAAGGTTAATTAAATAAGTGAAATAAAATACAAAGGAAAGAGTTATTCCCATACATTTTTCACAACCACATAACCATAATCAACATATGACAACACACTTACATAAAAAATTTAGAACTTGAAATTGAGAAGGCTAAAAATTTGACAATAGGGTACATATTCAATGGAAAAATGTGGCATAGATTTGGAGTGAACTTAATTATTCCCTATATAAATTTAATGTAACCCTAATTTTAACCATATATATTAATTAATAAAATTTCACATAGAGCAATATAGTCATCTACAAAGCCCAAATCTAGTTTTATTAATTATATTATAGCCTCCTTTATCTTTTCATTGTTATTGCTTGTTTCATTTTTTTCCTATCTTCAAGTCATAATTAGATATGGTTACTATAGTTTAATTTTAATTCATATATCTAGCTTATGTCATAATTTTATCTTAGCGTACATAGTTTAGTTTGTCTTGTGAAAATTTTTGATAAAAAAATATCACCATTACTTGAGTACATGAATGAATTTATGGTATGTGATATAAATGCTATGATATGGGAGTGATATATCAATCCTAATCTAGTTGACTGCATATGAAAATTCATCATGTACATCAAATATCCCATCTTGTAGGTGGATCTAATAGTAGTTGAGTTTACTTGAAAGTGATGCAATTGTAATTAGGATACACAAAGTACTCTTGTAGGGATAAAATGAAAACATGAAAACATGGTTCATGTTTTATATAAATAATTTAATGGCATAAATTTTAATAAACAAATATTTTTTGTATTGAGTTTAGTTTATTTAAAATGTAATAAAAATTACACAAATAAATAGATAAGAACTCTACTAATAGATAACAAGATTTAGTAATAATTAAAAATATTTATGGGGTTTATGATAATATTTTGTAACATATTTTTATAAATAGCTTGTTTTTATGTGTATACATTAAAATATATGCAGTGTTGTATGAAAAATGTAAACATTGATCAAGTAGTTTATTACTAACACATCACATACAAACTTAATAGTTGTAAAAATACTCTTTATGTATTCAATTTATACCCTTATAATATTTTTTGTTGAAATATGTCAAATGAAAATAATCCTCCTCATTAAAATATATGAGGTAATACACTATATTTGACCTTTTTTTTTAAAAATGAAACATGTTTTATTATAATTTTCATGTCATTACAATGAGGGACATGTGGTCATTAATGTTTTTTGAGATGGCAATGCTATTATTATAAATGACATTGACCACCCATGACCACTCTTGAAGGCATTTTAATCTAACCAAAATATCACACTGCTAACTTAAAAACACATTTCACATGATCCTTTTGTAATACCAAGCTTGAAGGAGACTTGATCCATTATTTTTTTCATACATTTACGGATATTTAGGTGTATGGCCTTATGAATCCATCTATTTCACATTCCATATGCATAAGTTTAGGGAGATACAGAATAATGGATTAGTGAAAGATGATATTTTCCAATAGATTGACCTAACACATATTAGAGAACATTCTAGGTATGATTCAGTAGGCTCACAATGAGGTGGGGAGACTTTCACCCATTTTGTAATCCAATTATTCATGAAAAAAAATACTATTTAGTGGTCTTCAACATGGATTTACTAAAATTAGAGAACATATAAATCTAAGATACATTAGTTAAAGCTACACATGATAGATATAAGCTTAGGGATAAATATATTATATTTTATTCCATCAAAAATGAGATAACATAAGTCATTTTTGGGAGATTTTGAAAAATTTAGAAGTGTTTCATAGAAACAATGTCATAACTAGGGTGTGAGGGAAAACTTAGCTTAGGATATTGATATTGGAATACAACACAAACCTCTATATCCATGAGATTTCTTGCCCCCATTCTAGACATGATAGGTGATCGAGGGGACAATTCCCACACACCTTGAAAAATTATTTGTGTGGGTCATGTGACCTCTTTTAATGACTCAAAAATGCAAAAAATAAAAACATTATACTAATGGCATTTAATCCACTCAATTATTCCATAGTTTGATTTGAAGTTAATTAGATAGTTTTTAATCTAATTTATAAACAAGCATTTTTTGGGGTCTTATAATAGAAATAATAGATAATTAATAAATTAGATATAGGATCCATGCTACAAATGTTTGTAAGAATTATCTCAAAGGTTATTTTTTTGAATAAACCAAATTGTTGTAATAGGAAGCAAGTAATATAGCTCTTGTCATGACAAGAATTACACAAGATAGTTGATAAGAAGTTTAAAAAATAAAATTTAATTTATATTAAGTCTAAGGTAAAATAAAATTCCCTTAAATTTCAATAGAGGGTTTATATTGTTTTAGATGAATCCCTAGCCCATAAGATAGGGCACACCTTAATTAATCTAGGGTACAAGTTCCCCATGATATTATATGATAGTTTAGTAGGAATAATTATAGCTCAAGGTGCTATTATATGTTTGTAGTTTAAGGAGAGAAAAAAATATTATCATATGTTCATTTTAAAATACACAAGATTTTCACAACTACAATGACCAGATAATTTTTCAATCACATTATTCTCAAATTTGGAATGAGAAGATGTTATGTTTACTAATTTATATTTTATATACACTATATTATTTAATACATATATTATGATAATATTTTCCTATTTTTAAGAATTGAGAGTAACTAAATGATGTTATGATTTATAATTTTTCTATATGGTAGGATTTCCCAAAGTAAAAAAAATTACATTGTTTATATGTTCATATATATTTTATATTAAAAGCCACTTTTGGTTATAGTTCCACAAATCATTTCAAGAAATAATTCACTTGTTTAGTCTAAAGATACAAAATTAAATAAAATACCATCAAGTTGAATATTTCCACAATTACATTACAATTTTCATGTTAGATAAGACATAATTAACTTAAGTCATTGTATTTATTTAATCACTTTTAAATTCATTTATTTCATCTAAATAATATAGTATTTATGAATAAGAGAAATATTGGCATCAATAGATAGTTACCCTATAATGATAAGTCATAATTTGTAATTAAATAAATATAATTATCCAATTCCACTTCTTTATCTCAAATATATGTCTGAATGAAATGGAGTTATTTTACCCTTCTCTAAAATTTAGAAGAGATTTTGGGTCCAATGATGGTATTTTATTTATAGTTATAGAATAAGAAAGAGAGAGAATTCAACATTTTATCTTTAAGAAAAATATAGGAGATCAGATACAAAATTCTATTAGTAACTTAAAAAACATCCAAAGTAATTATATATTAATTTAATATCATAATTTTATAGACATTTTCTCAAAATCATACATCTAAGGCACTACAGAATCAATTGGAATTATTAGAGCAGATAAAAATAATATACGAACTTGCAACCTCATCCATTCAATATAAACTAGTCTTAAAAAATGATAGTAAGTCATATAAAATTTAAACTAGTATTTACCTTAGGGCTCAAATCACTTTATGAAATTTCTAGAGCACTATACACAATTACTAACATCTGAGCATCATTTCTAGCTCACTCAAAGGTGAATATAAGAAAACAAAGCATATGAATAAATGAGATATTATAATTACTCAAAGTCATGATTTGAATTTAATATATCTCATAAGATGTTCCCTATATAATGGTCAATAATTAAAACTAAAAAAAGATATAATAAAACTACAACTCATATTGAGTAATTTTTATTGATTTAAAACAAGGGAAACACATGTAGTGTTGTTCTAACACTAACAATGAATGGGTCTTGTAAAATTATACTCAAGGGCATGTTAACCTAGTGGTTATGGATTGTGTTAACCTAATATTAAGGGTAACTCAAAACCTAAGGAGTAAAATAAGCATTAAAAATAATTTGAAACATTCCCAATACTTGATAAATCCACAAGTGAAAAGTAATTATTCTATAGTCCTTTAGGAGGAAAAATAGGGATCCATACTAAAATAGTATGAGTATTAAAATCTATATCAAAACATTAATATTCTATGACTTGATTTCACATGACTCATTCATCTTTTAAATGTTGGTATGAAACAACAATGATTTTTTTTGCCTTTAATCATTCATGTAAAACTAACTAAATGGTTGAAGGTGATAATGGCTAAAAATAATATTGCATTATTTCTCTTACTAACATTCCACTTCATAGACACTAAAGTATGGTATTAAATACTTATAAATGTTATTCTTGACCTATCTTTAATTTAAATGACTTGTGCATAGAAACATGGATCTTGGACACCCTTCTGTCCTATCCACTTACCTTTTCTAGGCCCACCCTTTCATATTTACTATTAGTCACCTAAAAAAACTCCCTAGTTGATGCTTAATTTAAATATTATCATTATAATACTATCTACTAACCATTAGATCACTATTCCTATCTTTGTAGACACATTTGATCATATTCAAATGGTTTCATATTTCAAAAACTGTTCACCTGTATTGGAGTTAAACACATGCCAAAAAATGTTAATTTTCTAAATTACAATCATATTTATGGGTTGGCCCAAATGTTCCACATGTTGGTAACGTAATAAGTTACCTGAAGAATCCTCTATTTATATGCAATAGACATAACCATATTCTCTATCTAGCATTTATGAAATAAGTACTAAGTAAGCATATTTTATCACATGCACATAGAAAAGGACTACCCTAAATATCCAAAATAATAAATGAGTACAAATAAGTAGGCCTTAACAAAGTCTGAAGCACCTAACCATGCCAAGTTTTTCATTGTCAAATATCAAAATATAGATCACAAGTTACATCCATAATAAAGGATCAATATTACACACACACTTAACTAGGATAAATAATGTATTTTTAACCCTATTTAGAGTATTAGTGAAGTAGGAAACACTAAACCACTCAATAAAGGTCATTTGGGTCATCTTAACCCATCTTTTTCCCTTTAGAAGGTTCAAACCTAGTGTCTAAATTAGATCTATGGTTTTGAAGTGAAGGAGACAGGTTATGGACTTGTACACAAAATGGGCTTTTGATATCACATTTTAAGAGAGTTGATAAGTAAGTGTAGTTATCTATGCCAAAATAATGGGGCATAGGTTTTCATAATACTTCTATCAGGATTCATAACTAGTGAAGGTGTTTAATTTCTGATATACTCATCTAGATTAGCTTAGACAATTAGTTTCCATAATTGAGTGACTCCAAATCTATTTTTTAGTTTTCTTTGTCACCTACATATAGTCTCAAACTAGAACATAATAAAAAACAAGCTAATTACCCTATTATTTTTAACACTTACCATAAATAGTAAAGTATATTTGAACATTTTCTTGTAGCATTCAAATTTGTTTAATTTAGACATCTCTTGGAAAATATAAATTATCCTAAGTTTATCTTGTTTAAATAAAATAATAAAAAATAAGGTAAAACATATTGGTGAACTTTTTACCTATAGTGAATACATCAAACCTTAGGTTTTACTTAGGGTTTCATCCTTTCACCTACAGTTTTATATTTATATATTTAGGATTAGTTTTTAGACCTAATTAATTATTTCCATGTACTAACATAGATCATTCATGGTTATAATGGATACACATATTTTAAATTTTATAACTTAAGTTATGATTTTAATCATTACTTGTTGCTTTCTTGAAATATACAATATTTTTAACAACTATGTAATACCATGGGCATTATCTTTGTGTAAAAATTATAAATCTGACATTAATCATGAAAAATATTTAAACTTCCTTAATCTCTGATTACAGTGTCTATGTTATCATCATCTCAGGTGATAGAGTACATCCTATAGATGGAATTTATATAAATGTTGAATCTATAAATTCCCATGAAGAAGAAACATGCATTTTAGAGAGTAGATTTGATGACATAGATCGATAGCAATTAAGTCAATATCTCAATATGAATCCACATTGATTGATGCATTTTTACATGTAACTATAAATGAAATAAAAATACAACAAATGATATGGTTGACACATCTAAGGAACAACATGACACATTCAATTATATTCATAAACCTTTTAGAGGTACTAACTCTACTATAGGTGCTCCAACTACTACTATTGTTTTTATTTATATGTCTACACCTATGGTTACACATGTTATGCCCACCCAAGCTATGGGGGAAACACAAGGTTTTTCTTAGATTTAACTACTTTTTCCAACATACTAGAATTATGTATCTCCTCTGATAGCTACTCACTTGACATCATCATTTAAACCTATTGCATAATCCATCATGTAGACTATTATAGATATATAGGCTAATATGTTGTAGTTAGAGTAAGGTAATTATATATAAATCCATTTAACTACATATCATGCACTTATTCACAACCCATTAACCCTAGATATTTATGCTTATCCCTTACCTATAGGTTTTGTATATCCTAAGCTTACATTATATGATGTCAAAGTTGATCTAGATTAACACCTAAGAGCATTTCACATAATGTGTTTAGACTAGGCCTATAATGACAAGTTGTTAACTAAATTATTTACATGAAACTTTGAGAACTATGGTTTGTATTGGTTCTATGACCTTTGATTCTATCAGTTAATACATAAAATCATTTGGTTGATCAATTTATCAATCAATATTAATAATAAATTATCTTATGCCCAAATTGAAAAACTTTAAAAAGTATCTAATGAACCAATCAATGACTATGTGCTTCTATAAAAGAATGTGCTTTCTAAGATGAAAAATCCCATGGATGATAACTAGGTATAATATTATATTCAAGCAAAAATTTCTTTGTCCTCTCCATGAGACTTTTATGTTCAAGATATTCAGATCATTTTATGAGTTGTACCATATAGTTAGGGATCAATAATTTAAGCTCGTATCTATGAATAAGCTAAAATATATAGTTAATACCTCACCTAATTAAATTACAAATATTTAAATCAAACCAAGTTAAAAGGTAAAAATAAATGATACTAATAATGAGGAAACAATTATTTTAGTGCCACAACCTACTAATAGGCTTGTCTTATCTACTTCACAAAGGAGGTAGTTTTCACAATTACCTAAACCTCTTCATAAGCTATTATAGATATTAATTGAGGAAACTTCAAACTAAGGGATATTATAGTATTGAATATTTTTATTACCATAGATGTGAGGGAATTTCTATGAATAGATTATTTTTGCTAAGACATAAGATTGAGGATCCCACTAATGATAACACTATTAAACTTAATGATATAAGTAAACCTATGAAATATTTAGGACCACAATCTAATGGGAATGAAAACTTGAAAATATTTATTTTAATTCATTTCCAAATCATACAAAAACAAAAACTAAAGCTAATCTTAAGGTTCATATGAATTAAAATGCATATCGTCCTCCACCAACATATGAGTATCCATTGGATGGTATTATTGGTACACCTTAAATCATATATTTAGAATGACCTATAATTACATTTAATGATAGTAAGATTTTTAATGATGAATCTAGATACACATTAATTTGTTCATGCATATGTTGATTCATAACCTATATATAGTATTATGGCAGCTAACAGTTTAAATGAAAACATTTTCACTATGACACTCCTTAATATCATTGGATATACAATGCGTATTTGATTGTTACAACAAAGATAATTATAGGATTTGATGTAAATATACATAAATTTATGGATTATTGTGTTACTGTTTAAGATGATTCTTGTTGTAATTTATACTATAGTATTAGTTTTAGTGAGTGTAGGATCATTTGCAATGTTTTTAGGATGTCATTGGATATATAAGTTCTATGAAATTCCATATTTAGTACATAGATGTGTAAATTTTATACATGGAAATAGGGTGGTCATAGTTCTTAGGACCCCATATTAGTATCCTATTTAGTAACAGGAATTTTATCATCAAACCTACCACTACCATAATCAATTATGCAACCTATCAAGGTTTATTCTATGTAGACAATTTAGAGAAAGCTATTTGACTTTCCTAGATAACCAATACTTCAATGCCCATTACATCATAGGTTTATTCAAAACTCATGAAAACCATTATCTACTCCATCAAATCCTAAACCAATATTATAGATATCTCCAAATGTTCCATAATGAACACAAGAACATGTTCCTACTATATAGTGGATTCCACAAGATACTATACTTACTAAAGTTACTCATCATTTACAAGATCATATGAAGCATGATGATTATGATGGATATGTTACAACAAAATATTACTTCTTGGAATTATATACAAATACATATGATTCTACTCATTCATGATAGGTGATCATTACATGTCTTCATACATGACCTACATATGAGCATTCCCTTGATGGGATCATTAGTTAGTAGTAACATAATCAATAAATTATAAAATACAAAGAAATCCAAAAAATTAACACCTAATCTTAACATGGTTTTATAGTTATTTGCATTAATTTATGTTATTTATCACATGTTTAATATATTAAATATCCTTTTCCATATGCACATGTATTTTAAGTTATATATGAGTGAGATGCAAGATATACAAGTTACACATGATACATTGATGTATAGATGCAAGACATTTCTACACCTAGGGGCTATGTCAATGATGGGCCAATACCATATAGGCTACATAGGTACATGTTATATCTTTATATGACCTTTTTGTTTTATATGTTGAGATAAATTTAATTATTATATATTCATTTCTCTTGCTTATATTATTTATAGTGCTACATCTCATATATATGTTATTTTGATATGTTGTGACATTGAAATATATTGATGGTTTAGACTAGATTGATTTATTATATGTTTCACTATTGCTATTTCATTTCATATAGTCTCACAATTTATTATGATTCATGTTGTTCTTACCTTAGTATGTGACACTTCTTTATGGAGTGTATCATTGCATTACTCTTTCTTGGTATGTTGTTTTCCTTGTTGTGTGACATTGATATCCATAGTGTAGCATTAATTCCTCATTGAATATGGCCCTTGACTTACTATGTGACATTGATTTTTCATAGTGAAGCATTGATTTATCATTATGTGTGGATCATTTCTTGTGTGATAGTGTGTGTTCATTAAGTATACTATATGTGTGTCACTTATTTTGTGTGATATTGAGTGTTATTGTGTGTTTATCACATGGCCATGACACTATGTGTTTATGAGTGGATATTTATAGGTTTGTCTATTGAGATTATGGTACCATAATCAAAATATCACACATTTCTACTTATGTGTGATGCCATGATCTATATCATGCACCTTTATACATAGGTTCCTATTTCAATGATTATATTTATGATGATTAATATTATATGCCTAATTGTTATATCTATCTTGACATGACACTTGTATGATTTAGTAAACATGTTTCATATATGTTTTGATGAATTATTCATAATATAATGACATGTTATCCACATAATAGCACATGCCTTTACATTTTTAGATATTTTATATATAACATGATGCTTTTAACTATTTTATTTTGAGATGAGTAATTCATAGGCTACGTTCCTCACCTCAAAAGGGGGAATATTAGTGGGCTTACCATAGAGATTTAATACTCCACATATGGATAATTTAGATTTTAGAACTTATTAAATAATTTAGAGGGTTCATATTGGGTGAAATTATGGGATAAATATTTCCAAATTGAGATAGAATTTGGGGGCGTATGTAGACATTTAAAAAAAAATTATATGTACATGAGTGATAGGTTATCATATTTATTAGACTGGGTAAATAACAACATATAAATTATTTTGAATTCTATATTGGATTCGTATATTCATGCACACACAGTTACAATTTTTATATTTTTAAATTGGTACTAAAGGTAGCATTTTGAATTATAAGTATGTCTGTAGTGTTTGATTCAGTGTATTAAAAAGCCTAATATGGGGTTCCACTCTTCTATATTAAAGTTTAAGATTAGTTAAATGAGTAGTGTGGTTGAGTTTCTATATTACTCAATGGTTTATCATTGCTCCATATTTATCAGTTTTGTGGTATTTATCTTCCAAACCCTGATTTTGAACAAATGTAGTTTCCTTGGGGAATAATCACCCCATGACACTCTCCATTGGGGTATAATCACCCCAATCTCTAACACTTGAATGGAAACATCTTTCACTTACATGGGTATTCCTTAATTGATTTTATAATTTAAAATGTTTCATAAATATAATTTATTTAGATTTAATATCATATATGGAAATTGATTATTGCAGGTTTCATTGCAAGTTTGCATGGAATAATTTACACATTTGGAGACTTATACTAAAGATAAAGTGTGATTATAAACTAAGGTTCACAATATTTATCCATTACAATATGGTATTAGACACTTGGAAATGCTATTTTTGACTTATCTTTAACTTACATGAATTTTGTATACACATATGGATCTTCCACACCTTTCTTTCACATCTACTTGCCTTATATGGGCCCATACTTAAAAAAATTCTATCAACCACCTACATGAATTCCCTAATATTTACCTAATGTTCTTATTACCATTATCAGAATATATCCTAATCATCATATCATTATTCATGTAATTGTAGATGCCTCCTGTCATACTTAGACAAATCTAGAATTTTGAGACCATCCACCTTTGATCTCATGCCAAGAAATAATCATTTTATAGAATAAAATCATATTTATGGGCTAAATTTTACATTAAATATTTTGGTGATGTGAGAAGTTACCCAAATATTCATCTATTCATACACAATAGAACAAATCTTTTCCAATTTTTATTCTTTATCAAGAAAGTAAAAATCATATCTATTATATCACTTGCACATTGTGAAGGGTTGACTTACATCTCCAAAATTAAATATCAATCACAAGGATTAAGACCTATCCAAGTTTTCAACACCTAGGTCAATTTAATTTTTCCATTTTCAAGTGTAAAATCTAAATCACATGTTGCATACATACCCAAGGAGCATTATTGTGCACACAAACACGTAACCAAGATAATTATGTTCATTTTGAGCCCTCTTCATAATATTGGAGTTGTGGATAGTGTTGATCCACTCAAAAAGGGGTGGTCAGGGTCATATCAAACAATAATTATTTCTCTTTTATGGTTCCAATACTAGTGTTGAAAGTGGATCTAGGGTTTTGAAGTGAATGAGACAAGTTTTTTGGACTTACACAGATAATGATTTTCTAATATCCCACAAAAATATGGTTTATAATTAGGTACAATGATTTGTGCCAAAATAGTGGGGCATAATTTTTAGGACACTTATGTATGGCTTTAAACACCTTAATCTCCAAAATTAAAAATAAATCACAAGGATTAGGCCCTAGCCAAGTTTGAAACACCTAGGCCAATTTAATTTTTCCATAGTCAAGTGTAAAAATCTAGATCACAAGTTACATCCATACTAAAGGAGCATTGCTGTGCACACACACACCTAACCAATAGAATTATGTTCATTTTGAGCCCTCTTCAGAGTATTAGATATGTAGATAGTGTTGATCCACTCAAAAATGGGTGGTTAGGGTTAGTTAAAGTATAATTATTTCTCTTTTATAATTCTAATACTAATTTTGAACTTGGATCTAGGGTTTTAAAGTGAATGAAACAATTTTTTTGGACTTACACACATAAAAAGCTTATAATATCCCAAAAAAAGATGGTTTATAAGTAGGTATAATGATTTGTGCCAAAATAGTGGGGCATAATTTTTAGGACACTTATGTTTGGCATCAGATGCCTTCATCTGGTGTAGGTATCTAGTTCTTGATGGTCTCATCCAAGCAGGTATATATAATTGATTTCTAGAGCTAAGTAACTCCATATCCATTTTTCAGTCTTCTCAACCACCTTCACATAGTCTCAAACTAGAACATAATTATTAATAAGCTAAGTATTAATACTCTTAGTATGTTATATAAATAGTAAATTAAAATTAAACATCTACTTATATCATTTAGATTTACTTAATTTATACATATCTTAGAAAATTTTAATTATCCTAATATCATCTTGTTTGGATACATTATTCTAATATAAGATAAAACACACCTCACTATGGTCTACAAATCAAACTACAATTTGTACAAGTATGTTAAACATATGTTTGATTCATGCAAGAAATTATTCATAATGTATTTCAATATTTCTAAAAATGTCTACAATCTGATTGTAAAATCTCATATTATTATCATATAAAACATCTAAATTATATCCAAACAATAAATCCACCTTAAGAAATGAAAATGTATAAGGAAAAACTACAAAATATCAAGTGAAATATAATCAATACAATCACTTGTAAATATTTTTCTATATATTTTATTCCCTCTCAAATAATCATTTTCAATCATTTAAGTCTATTTACAAAAAAAAAAATCAACATTAGCTATTAAAGTAAAAGTAATTTTAATTAATTTATCAAATGCCATCCCCTATTAGGATCAATTAAACATTCAATGTATGATAAAAATAACATAATACAGGTACATGATCTGCCCTAATAGACTTCATCACAAAAGGATATTACAACTAGGTACCCTATTTGTAAATTAGTGATATAATTAATTTGAGATTACAATTTCAAATATTTGTAATATGTATTAAAAATAAAAACCTTTTAAATACATATGCACCTAGTTTCAATTCTTTTAATAAATAAATAAAATTTACTTAAAACCATTTCTTCAAAACCATGTTATATGTCATAATACCAACATTTGTCTCAATTTTCATATGATTGCCTTTAAAATTATTTATTACAACTTCAATACAAATATTTATAAAAATAAGAGTATAATAGGAAAATATAAATGCCACAAATGCAAAAAACAAAATTGTATTATTAAGTACAATTCTAAACCTTTATGCAACCAATTTTTCTTCTTGATGAATAGATATTTTCACCAAGCTATCATGCATGATGAGGTGGGGAATGGTGGATTATGATCAACTCATGGTGACCCACTCCACCTCAAATATAATCCTAATTATAAAAATTGAGTATCATAATATAACATTGTACACTATATCAAATGCCATGCCAACTAGTACTAGAAGACTATGTTTGAAAGATAAGTAAAATAAGTTTGATTTTTAGCTATCCATATTTTATAATCAAAGTTTAATGTATAAATGTCGATGAAAATATGTCAATGATGAAGGTATATATTTTTTAGATTGATAACTAGAGTTGATGGGTCCCTTACCCAAATTTATTAAATTCAAAAAAGGGTTACAATAGTATAAAAACATAGTATTAAAAACTAGAAAAACCACTATACTAAGGAAAACAACACCAACTGTAGAATAGGACAAGAAAAAAAATAGAAACAAAGTAGAATCCACCAAGAAAATAATTCCCATTACAAATTAGCTAACACTTAGGGAAGGTAGAAATGAAATATTAAACCAAAACCATACTAAACATCCCCTACAAATGCCACCAAACAATAGAACACTAATCTATAATAGGGATAATTTATACCATAGAAGCATATTTGAGAAAAAAAATTCCTCACCACCCATCATGCCATTAGAACCAACAACATCATACATCAGACCTGAGCCACCCTCTCATAATTGATACACCCCCATTGATCCAGCCACCAAATTTCCATATATCATGAGTCCTATTATGCCGAGAGCCTATTGTACTACATCCAAATATTCCTGCATGAGCCTATAAGTAAACTAGAGTGGGGATTTTTGTACCTATCTAGGAAAAAATATAGAATCATGACTCACCACCCTTAAGATTAATTTGACTATAGTAACCCATTACTTTGATTGTCTTTCTTTAAGCATAGCAACAAGGATTGAGATGGGATCCTTAACCACCTCCAATGGTGGTGAAGGTAGACAATGACTAAACTGGGTAAGAGGAATTTCAAAAAATGACTCCAAAGATTCAAAAAATCTAAAAAGTACCACAAATTTACCTTCCAACTCCTAAAAATATGAGAGAGGGATAAACCCTACCATATCTTGATCGAAAAAAGGTAAACTAGCTTTGGATTTAGCTTTCACTATCTCCACCACTTACAACATCCCCACCCTAAGTGTCGATGTGCAAAATAATTCCACCATCTCTACCACTTGGATATTATCCTCCACTATTTTAATAAGGTTACATTCAAACACTGACACAACATCTAAGTTAACCTTAACCAATTGAGACAAACTTAGGTAAGAGTCACACAAAACCATCTAGATGGAATGCAACACTTATCCTAAAGGCAACTAGAAGATATTATTATATCAAGTGATTGACACCTCCACTATGAATTCCATCACTTGATTCTTACCTTTCAAGAATATCATGGGCACCACAACTACCTTTTCCATCACTACTTTCATTCCTCCCAGCCAATCCATCTATAGCCACAAATAATCCAAACCATATTTGGATAAGAAATTAAAACTACCTCCATAATGTGCAAGGATTAATTACATCTTCCATTAATCACAACTTACAAAATTCTATAATTAATTATTGTGGGAGCCCAAAAATCCCATCACCAACTCATACCACAAACCAAACATCACTTGAGGTGAGACTCATGTAATTACAAGTTAAAAACTAAGTGATAAGCCAAAAATAAATTTGGACATTCTTCAACCATGTTTTACACCCTAATCACCTTGACTTACTCAATACCATGATTGGTAGGAAAATTAATGGCTGAATTGGGCTCATGATAATAATGGTTCACCTCTCAGTCTACAAGTGAATCCAAATAGGGACACACCCACTCTAAAATGTTATTTATCTTCCATACCTTGGGCCCCTACTTGTGAAGAGCCTAAATCAAAACCATTGAATTATCTTCCACCACTAGATTATCCACACCACACTACAAACCTAACTCCACCCATAAAACCAATGTTTAAGCCTATTCCTTATTGTTGGTTCCATCCACCAAATTGAGTGAGGTATCTTTAATCAAGGAATGTAAATAGTCATTAAATTCTATGCCTAATGTCCCTATATTTCCATGTGAGGCACCATCAAAATTAAATTTAAACTAGCCAGGAGAGGGAGGGACCCAATCCACATTATCCTTCCTCCTATTCTTATCTATTAACACTATTGACCCATTAACATGGGTAAGGATGAAGGTATGTTATAGAATAACTAAACTATAAATTTAGGTAATTCCATTTCAAGGTATCCTTGTCTCATTTTGTAACCAAGTCTTGAGAACATAAGAAACGCATGCCTCAAGGTTGTAAAAAAATATTGTTATAAGATAGGATTTAGGAGAAAGAGCCACATGGGTACTAATATATTCCTCATACCTTGTAATTATTTTAATATGATTATATCATTGATGCAACACATAAAACACACATTCCCACCTTTACCATTCCCTTTAATGTATCTAAGGCATGTGTAGTCTATGATTTAAAAGATGAAAATAATCTAGGGTTTTCCCATATACCATTTTATTTATTTTAGACACATAATCTATAAAGTGAATTTTATGAAGAAAAAAACTATATATCATGAAAAAACCCATATACACCTAATTTTGGTACAAGACATTTTTCCCTAGTGTATTATACCTCATTTATCATATTTAGCATACATGTGTGTATTTATGTATTTAAAGGAAGTATTTAACCCCATATTAGTTTCTATTTAGCCTTTGAGCCTTAAAATAATACCTAACATTTATTTGAATATATCTATTATAGTATTTATAATAATTTTCATCTATTATTATGATCCTCATCAAGATCTGAGTCTCTATTCATGCTAGGTTAGACCAGTGCCCTGTGTGAGTTTTCCCCTTTTTCCTTTATGGGTCTTTTCCCCCATTATTGCTAATTATGCATTTAAATTAGTTACTAATCATTTATAAAGTTGGATAATGTGTCCATCTTGTCCTAAAGTGACATATATATTATACAATTCATCCTAAACCATTTAGGGATGAAAAATATGATAATAAAAAATCATAGAATATGAAGATCTAGACTTAGAGGAGAGTCAAGCATCGAGTTAATTTATTCCTCTTACTTCAAATTGAGATTAATTTAGTCATATAGTATAAACTTGTGACATAGTTATTTATATTGGTATATCATTACCCCCTTGTACCAAATTAATGTTTTATCTTGCATGTATATACACTTATATTTTTTAGTTATAAACAATTATCTTGTAGGACTTGTAAGTGCACATTTCTCCTTGAGTGCACATTCTATGGAATACATTGGGAAAGGGGTAGTGTTAATCATGGTGATTTATAAGATATGTCCATGTTATCCATTTATACCTATGTATCATAATAATCATGCCTAAAAATCTCTTTAACATCCTTTGAGTCTCTTTTCTATTCATTCTTCCCAATCTACTTAGTTTCCTGAATTTTCCCAATTAAATTGATCTTGATCAATCTAGTTTAGTACATTATTCCAAGTATTTACTACTAAATAGACATGGTTGATCTAGTATGATTCTTATCAATGTAATTTTAATACTAACTTGGCATGGTTGATATAGTTTTTTTAATGCATTTGAGCAAATTAATATTAAGTGATTTATGTGTTTGCCTATTTTTACTAGATCAACATGATTGACCCAATAGTGTGTCATTCTTGAATCATTATATTGAATACATTTAGATCAATTTAATTTAAATTTGAGATAATTAAATTATAGGACTTGAACATGCATTTATAGGGTTCCTAAATGTCATGTGGATATGAGAACAAAAACTCATCTACTTTTCTTACACATGAAAAGTCTACTCTAAGTATATAAGAGGAATTAGGAGATAAGAGATTATTCTTATAGAGTTATAGTTTTTAGTAAGGTATTTTAAGCTTAATTCAAGGAAAATTAACCAAAGAGGTGCCCCTTTATCTTTGAAGTCATAAATTAGGACATTTAGGTCTTCATCCTTGCCAATTTAGGTCTTTACCTACAACATCTCTTGTAAAGTGTCATTAGATCCAAGGGAGGGATTGATGTGTTGATAAATCTACTCAAGGTATGTATCCATATCCCTAATCTCTTTTTTTAATTTAATTTCATATATATATATATATATATATATATATATGTATACATATATACATATATATACACACACACACACACATATATATACATATACATATATATATATATATATACACATATACATATATATATATATATACATATACATATATATATATATACACACATACATATATATATATATATATATATACATATATACATATATATATACATACATACATACATACATATATATACATATATATATATATATATATATATCCCTAATCTCTTTTTTTAATTTAATTTCATATATATATATATGTATGTATGTATATATATGTATATATGTATATATGTATATATATATATATATATATATGTATATGTGTATATATATATATACATACATATATATATATGTATATGTATATATGTATATATGTATATATATATATATACATATACATATATATATATGTATATATATATAATATATATATATATATATACATATATACATATATATACATATATACATACACACACACACACACACACACACACATATATATGTATATATATATATATATATATATATATATATATTTATATTATGAATATTTTTAGAGTATTACGTCATTTTTATTTCTCTCCTCACCTAGATTATCGTTATGCTTATATTAGTGTATCTTATCTAGGTCATCAGATAAAAACATAGTTAGATTTTATTTATCCATGTTTAGATTAGTTTTCAATACCTTTGTGTGTAGTTAAAACCCATATAAATGTTTTTTAATTTATATAATTTTAGTTTAAATTATTATTTTAGACACCCAAATTTGATATGAGTCTTGTTTGTATAATGATTTTCATGTGACTTCACATATATAGACTCTCACTAAGAAATATGATACTTATTAGCACATTTGTGTTTTGTTTACACCTTTTTATTTGATTTGTTTTATTGTGTGATATTTTGTCTAAATTTTCTATTTGATTTTTTGAGTCTATCATAGGGATCCTTGGTCTGGTAGCTTTCATATCAAATTTTATGTGTTCAGGATAATTTTGGTAATATTAGATTGTGTTAGTTACTAGAAATGTCCAATATTACCAATAATGTCCTCATATCTTTTAGGTTTATTTTGATTATGCTACCCTTTGGATCTCTTTATTTTATATTTTTGGGTCCTATTAGGTTCATTTGTGCACACCAATATTTACATAATTCAAAGTTTATATATATATATATATCCCTTATGAGTGTTTTAAGGACAAACATTTTAATGAAAGACAATGACATACAAAGAACAAATAAAAATATAACTTACTATTTTTATACTTTAACATAGACTTGAAGATTTTTACATAAATAAATATTATTGAGGATCTCAATTACATGAATATACTAAAAAGGGCTTAGAATAATTTAATTTAGAATTACATTCACATGATTTGGCACACAAAAAAATTAGTTGGAGAACTACGTGTGGTTTGATCCCTCTCTAGATTATTGGAATATAGGAAAGCTTAAATTTACAACACAACATGGTTGAAGTCAATCTGACCCAACCTTTCTGACCCATTTTAAGGTCATATTAAAGTTAAAAGTGAAAGTTATGGTTTTGAAGAAAATATAATGAAAATAAAGATCTATGCATAAAACCAAATCCTAATTTATGCACAAGAGATATCCAAAAACATAAGCATAATAATATTGAGTTGTCATATACTTAAAATAATCTTATATGATACCAATATATAATATATAGAACTTGTTTCCACAAGTGTTTGATATTAACTGACAATGTCCTTATGGAGTTTTATAGTTTATTTCCTAATGTGAGTAATTACAAAGCTAAACCATATTCATCTTGAGGACTGTGACATAGGCAATGTTAAAAAAAACCCATAAAATTAGCTAAGTTCCTTTTTAAACTCCTTTACTTGATCATTTATATATTTAGTCAATGTAATATATCCCAATTTAGCATCTAGATTTTTATAATTTAGGTATTATCTTACACAATCTAATTTCAATAATTTAATATTATTTAGATACTTAAATCTTAAAACAAGTAAAACATTTTGGTGAAATTTAGTATTTTTTTGAGCACTAAATGCCACATTTATTTTTTCTTTAGGATTTCATCCTTCTTTCTTAGGGTTACACATTTATTCCTTTATGATTTGATCTTCAAATTTGATCTTTTATTTCTCCTTCATAGACTCTATGTATGCTCATATCGTATAGTAGGTCTTGTTCTTCTATTCATTATTATCTTAGGACTTTTAATTTTTTTATAAATGTAAATAACCAAAACCATAATATGTATATAGTTTGTCAAATTGAATTAGGACAAGTCTATAGTTAATAGGATAGGACACACTGCATCACCATCCACTTACAATAGACCTTTCTAATTTTATTTATTTATTTTGTGCCTAATAATTATCTTGAATAATCACCTCTTCTTCTAATTTTCACAATCAAATAGTCATAATAGTTAATGGGTATCTACGTGTGACCTAAGTGTATGTATTATTAATATTTTACTTAAATATTAACTTTCCACATTTAGTAATTTGTCAAAATAAGAATAGTTGAATATTGTACATCTTTGGCATTTTTATAATCCTAGTTTTACACATTTAATAACATAAATAATTTATTTTTTAAAATCAAAGATAGGGTAAAAAAATTACCTATAAATACTAGGGTCATTCTTATACTCAATGTTTATTTTGAAAGCATTTTTTGAATGGGAATAAGGTAGTAATGAAAGATTAAAATGGGTTTAAAGTATTTGTTGAAATGATTTTTTTCCAAGTGAACTTTTATATAATTAGTTGCCTAATCAAAATAATTGACATGTTTAAACAACATAAATCGCTACATAGGGCTTATTTAATGTAAATAAGGTAGTGAGAGACATATTTAATATTTATATAATAGAGTTTAAGTTGTGAAAAGTTTACAGATTCATCAAACATGTTACCATTTAAAGAGTGTAAATGAAAGGTCCCATTTTGAAAATGTTATTTTACTAGATACAAACCTAATCAATTGGGTTTAAACCTATGACCTTCATGATTATTTTTGTAAATTATAATGTCAAGTCTTACCACTAGGTCCCCAACCTAAATAGGATATTTTTGAACTTTCTTATTGTACTGAGGGGATGAAAAACTACTTCTATCCTAGTTTTTGAATGATATTTTTCTACATCTTAATAAAACATTCCTTGATTTTCCAAATGGATAGGACAGGTTATTTATGAGATATTTATTCATTCTCCAATATTTTTAATATGAAAAGTTCAATAATTTATGAAAAGTTGAAATCATTAAAGTATATAGGCTTATGGGTGTTGTAAGTCCCAACCCCATGTGGATCAAAATGAGTCATGATAGGTGATGCAAGAGCAACCTTCTTAGATGACTCAAATTGATGTTGGTTCAAATAATTTTGGTTTGATTAATATTTTGTAGTCAATTATAATGTTTAGGATGTTTATTTTTTTTTTTATGAACCTTATTAGGCACCTTGGAGTGTTTTCCAAGTGCTTAGAAGTGATAGGATAGTTTAAATTTTTGAATTAGTGTTTTCCCACCAATTTGTCAAGTTTGAAAATTTGAATAAATTAGCATAGAAAGGGTGTAATAGGAGTTTTTATATAAGTATTGAAGGTTTAAAATGTTTATTAAAAAATAAAAATTATAACATAGATACATTTACATAAGCATAGGTCATGTGTACGAATAATCAACCTTGAAACTTGTGTCAAGGTGCAAATGTTCTTGCAAATGGTCATTGGTAAGTAGTTTAGGTAGTTATGCTTGGTATAAGACTTGAAAATTTTGGTTTATTAATCATTTTTTAATATGTATTTGACGATTTATAAGGGATAAAACCTCATGAAAATATAAATTAAATATCTCAATATTTGAAGGAATTATTTGTACCCTATTTTTCCTATGTTTACAAATGGAGAATGATTGTGTTTTGATTACTCAAAGGAAGAGGATTCAAAATGTGTTGCTTCTAGTGTTTAATATGATTTTTTTGATTTATTTTTATTTTTATTAAACTCTTTTTAATCATTCTTTTTTGTTTATTTCTATGTTATTTTTCCTTAATGACAATAAAGTCATGTTGGAAGGTATACAAATAGACAGAGAATACATTGAATGTTATAAAAGGGTATTATAAAAGCATCATAATGAGTGAGTATCAAATTTTAAAGAGGAAAGGGGTTTTTAAGGATACTTTAAGTCACTAATAGAGTTAAAAATCAATTTATATCATAAAAAAAATCAAAAGAGTACTAGCAAACTCTGCACATGGTAACTGTGCATTATATGTGTGCAAGTCACATTGGAAAAGGCTGAATACAGATATTAGAGTTGGTGTTACATGAATGGAATAGTATTTTGGGAGTGTATAAACACTTATTTATATTTTATAGAGTTTTTAAACCCCTTCAAAGACCCAAAGCCCTAAGACAATTTCCATAGTCCCTATAGATTGAGACTAAACATGCAGTGAGATCAAAACCTTGATAGAAACATTGAATAGATGATTTGAGGAAGCCACACAATATAAGGAAAGGTTGTATTAGAGTAAAATATTCCTTCAAAACATATCACATTTTATTGAAACCATTTGAGTAACTTAAAAAATCAAAGTACTTGCTCTCAGGCTCTTACAGTCATTATTAACCCACAGCTAAGGTTTCACATTTGAAATGCATTTCTAAGGAGAATGAACTAATGAAAAATACCAAAAACTTATAATTTGATATAATAGGTTTAATTAATGATATATTTAAGTTTATGGAGTTAATATGTATGGTTTTGTACTTTTTTGAAGCATTATTTGTAGACAAGATCTAATAAGGCCTAATTAGGCCCAATAAAGAGCCAAAAGGGGGTTATAAAAAGGCTTTATTAGGTGATTTTGGTATTAAAATTGCACTGAGATGTCAAGATAAATAAATGTTAATTTAATATATTAGTTTTTCCTAATTTTCATATTTACATATATGTACAAAGTGAATTTCTCTAAAAAAGGCTGCAAGCACTATGTGGAAAGCAGACAAAACTTATGTAGGATAATAAAGGAGTGTTGATGAGATTATAAGGTAATTGAAGGGTTATAAGGGGACCTTAAAGATTATTAAAAGAAAAATTAAACCAAAAGTCACTATAAAATAACCATAGTACCACTAAGTGAAGTCTGAATTAGTGATTCATTGTCAAATAAGTGTATCTTAAATAAGGCAAAGTATAAGATAGTTTAGTTTTCCTATGCATCATTTGGTATCATAGCTTAGGATCTCTTGAAAAGGTAGAAGATAAGGATTATTATCATCATCCTAAAGGATATTAGATGAAGTGGATACTTTGGTGGTTGAGATGAGGAACTTGTAGGCAAGATTACAAGTCATGGAGTTGACATAGTGAATAGAGACAGATATGGGTGATGTAAGTGATGGAAAGGATGAGATTACTCATCAATAATCATAATAGTATGGAGATTAAGGAAGAGTTAAAGAGAGATTCATAAGATCAGTTCTTGGGGTGACTTCAAAGCCCAAGAAGGAGGTGCCCATGTATGAGGGTAGTCTTAATGTGGAGGAATTGGTTGATTATATTACAACCATGGATAAATATGATTATGAAGAGGTGAAGGATAATAAGTTTTTTTTTTTTTTTTTTTTTTTAAAGGCTTAAAGGTATTGCATGCTTATGGTGGGATGTCATCTAAGAAGAGGTAAAGACAAGGTAAGTTCATGGGACAGAATGGTGGCCAAGATGAATGGAAAGTTCATGCCTAAGGGTTATTATACCCACTTGTTTAGGAGGATAAAAAAATTGGGGTAGAAAGATATGATAGTAAAATATTACATGGAGGAGTTCTACAAGTTGACCATTCATGCAAGACACATAGAAGATGATGCTCAGAAGTTTGCTAGATACATGAATGGATTAAAGTTTGTGATATATGATGAATTGAGTATTTTAGCACCTATAACTATTGAGGAGGTTTAAAAAGTTGTCTTGAGGGTATAAGAGAAGTTTCAAGAAGGAAAAGTTAGTTGAATAGAGGTATAGGTGGAAAAATCTATAGAGGTAAAGACCAACAAGAAGGAAGAGGGAAGGCAAGTAATAGAGGTCAATGGTAAGGTCAAATCAAAGAAGTGGGAAGTATTTTAGAGGGTTAAATTTCATAAAATATAGGTGGTTAAAAAAATAGAGGTGATAGGTCATATGGTAGAGGAAGAGGCAATGGGTGGTTTGCAGGCAAGTGCTTCAAGTGCAACAAGTTCGTAGGGCATAGGTCATATGAGTACCCAAAAGATATGAAAAGTAGTAATGCTTAGAATGAGAGTAGAAAATAGGTGGTGAAGAAAGATTATGATAATGTATATGTATTTCATAAGTATGTGGAATATCTTAAAATAGGTGAGAGCTTGTTGATGAAGAGAGTTCTCTTGAAAACTAGCCAAGAGAAGAGAAACAACATAAAGAAAGACATTATTCTAAACCATGTGCAAGAGTAAAGGTAAGTGATTCAAATTTATAGTGGATAGTGGTTGTATGGATAATTTAGTGTCTTCATTTATGGTGCCTAAACTATTCTTATAAGCAATCAAGCATCCAAGCCCATACAAGGTTTCTTGGATCCAAAATAGTCACTGAGGCTTAGTGAGTGAATAATGTTATGTAGACTTATAGATAGGTGGATACAAGGATAGATTACTATGTGATATAAATCCCATTGATGTTTTCCACATCATTTTTTGGAGACCATGGTAGTATGATAGGAGAGATTTTCATGATGGAAGAGCTAACACCTATACCATTAAGAAAAAGGTTGCATGCATACATTGAAACCATTGAAGGACAATGCATGAAAAGAGACACCAAATGTCATGATGTTTAGAGAGAAGTAATATCTATGAAAGTAATTTAGTTATAATAAGGGGTATAAGAACATGACAATGGAAAGCAAGTTATAAGAAGGAGACAAGATAGTACAAGTTACCAAGCTAATGGAAGAAGAAAATACAATAGTGAAAGGGCATTATGAGGACTTGAAGGTAAGAAAAAAGGAGTTGTTACACACAAACCAATAAGGTAAGTTATTTACATATGAACATTTGAAGGAGTTAACAAAATTATCCTCTCATTTGACCCTCATACAAAATAATGAGTATCTAGAAGGTTTTGTTGAGAAAGTAGCCATGTTTAGGGAGTTGGTGATGGAAAAAGAAGATAATGATCAAGGGGAGAGTGGAAAATAGAAAGAAGTGGATAAATAGGTTGCAGTAGTTGAGGATCCTATAGAAGAGAATAAGGAACCATCATCATCAATTTTAAAGATAATAGACCCAATCATGGACAAGAAAAACATGCCAAAACAAGATATTTGTTTCCAAGGAGATAACCAACTATTTTTTTATTTGAATTGTGTATCCCATGTGAAGGATGGTTGTAGGAAAAGGATCAGTTATTGAATATGGTTAGGTATAAGAACACTAAGCAATACATTAACCTCAAAGGAGTAAGCAAGGTAGAGTTTGTCAAAGGAATAAGAGGTCTATGTACTACTCATAGAACTTGGGATCCAGGAGGTGTACCATTGCATAGAAGGAAGTAAAAAAACAGGAATACTAGGGATATAAAGACATGTTGACAAACTTTCATGAAAAGTTTCTTTGACACCCTAGGAGTATGATGCAGGAGCATCCTTCTTCGATGACTTAAATTGATGTTGGCTCAAACAATTTTGGTTTGATTAGTTTTTTTTAGTCAATTGTCATGTTTATAATGTTTAAAAAGTTTTTAGGAGTCTTCTTAGGAACATTGGATTGTTTTAAAAATTCTTATACATGATAGGATAGTTTCAATTTTTGAATTGGTGTTTTCCTGCCAATTTGTCAAGTTTGAAAATTTGAAAAAATTAGAATATAAAGGGTGTAGCAGGAGGTGGTATAGAAGTCTTGAAGGTGTAAAATGTTTAGGAAATAATAATAATGACACCATGGATACATTTACATAATCATAAGTCACTTTTATGGATAATCAACCTTGAAACTTATGTCAAGGTGCAAATGTTATTGTAAATGACCATTGGCAAGTAGTTTAGGTAGTTATGCTTGGTATAACAATTGAAAATTCTGGTTTCTCAATTATTTTTTCATATGTATTAAAATATGGAGAATGAATATATACTCATGAAAAGATAAATTAAATATCTCAAGATTTGAAGGAATTATTTATACCCTATTTTTCCTGTGTTTACAAATGGAGAAAGATTGTGTTTTGATTGATCAAAGGAATAATATTCATAATGTGTTATTTATAATGTTTAATATGATTTTGGTGAGTTATTTTATTTTTATTAAACTCATTTGAAGCATTATTTTTTGTTTCTTTCTATGTTATTTGGCCTTAAGGACAATACAGTCCTGCTGGAAGGTATATAAATAGACATATAATACATTGAATATTATAAAAGGGTATTATAGAAGCATCATAACAAGTGAGTATTGAGTTTAAAAGAGGATATGGGTTTTTAATTATAATTTAATTCATTCATATAGTTTTAAAATTTATTAATATCATAACAAAATGTTAAAAGAGTACTAACAGGCCTTGCACATGGTAACTGTGCATTTTGTGTGTGCAAGTCACATTGGAAAAGGTTGAACAGAGCTATCAAAGTTGGTGTTACATGAATGTAATAGGATTTTGTGATTTTATCAACACTTATTTAATTTTTACAAAGGTTTCAAACCCTTTCATAGATCCAAAACCCTAAGATAATCTCCACAATCCCTGTAGAATGAGACTAAGCATGCAATGAGATCAAAACCTTGATAGAAAAGTTGAAAAGAGGCTTTGGGGAAGCCACAAAATGAAATGAAAGGGTGTATTAGATTAAAATATTCCTTTAAAAAATATCATAGTCAATTTAAACCATTTTATGAACTTAAAAAATCAAAGTACATGCTTTCAAGGTTTTATAGTCACCGTTAACCCAAAGCTAGGGTTTCACATTTGAAATACATTTCTAAGGAGAATGAACCAATGAAAATTTCCAAAAACTTATAGTCTGATAGACTTAGGTTTAAAAAATTATATTTTTATCTTTATGGAGTGATTATGTATGGTTTTGTACTATTTGAATCATTGTTTGTAGACAGTGTCTAACAAGGCCTAATTAGGCCTAATAGAGAGCCATAAGGGGGTTAGAAAAAGACTTTGCTAGGTGATTTTGGTCTTGAAATTGCACTAAGAGGTCAAGATAAATAAATGGTATCTGAATATATTGTTTTTTTCCCTAATTTTCATCTATACATAGCTATACAAAGTGATTTTCTCAAAAAAAATGGATACAAGCACTATGTGGAAAGCAGACAGAACTTGTCTAAGATAAGAAAGGAGTGTTGAGGAGATTATAAGGTAAGTGAAGGGATATAAGGAGACCTTAAATAGTATTAAAAGACACATTTAAGCACAATTCATTCTAAATAACCATAGTTAAATTGAGTGAAGTTTGAATTAGTGATCCATTATCAAAGAAGTGTATATTATACAAGGCAAAGTGTGAGATAGTTTAGTTTTCCTTTGCATCAATAGGTTTGTATTTTTTTAATTTTTTGATTAATTTAGCCATTGATTTTGTGGATATTATTTCCATTATTGTGGGATTTTCCTCACCATTTTATATGAATTTTTCAATGGTTTCAATAACATTCTCATTGAGCTTCTCATGTGTGTATAAAATAAATATAAATTATATAACACCTCTATCTTGTATACTTAGAAAGTACTTCTCATGGTTGTACCCTTCGATTATAAGACCTTAATAATACTAAAATTATTTCATACGCTATATTGTGTGCCTATTTATTGTCTCTTAGTCAACCATATGTTATTCTAATGACTAGGCCTTCTATACTTCTCAAAATGTTATAAACCTGCTCATTATATCCTCTACAAGTTTTGAATTGTACTTGCGTACTAGCTTCCTAGACACTTGTGTCTGAGTATAATGCCTACATCAATGCTAGTGTCTTATGTTAAACCAAGTGTTTATTTCATTAAATTCATTAAATTTAAAAATGAAATGAATCCCTATGGTCAACCTAAGTCCTTCAATGTGATATATTTCAAAAATGGATTGGTATATATACAATATCAATCCTCATTCATTCCTCACCTTACACAGACCTAAAAAATTATAATTAAACTTGACAAAGTCACACAATAAAGCATTTTATGATGGGATCCATGAAACCCCATGCCTTTTGTTATTTCTTCATGACCATGGAGTCCTATTTTACATACACATAACATTGTGAATCCTATAATGACAGATATTACACCTATTGAGAGAACTGATACAACTTTATATTTTTATCCAGTTTTCCATGTCATTTTCAAACATGGTAGTATTTTATTTTGTGACACCTAAAAAATAATCCATTTTAGGTGAACAACCATCTTATCTAGCTATATAACCAATATCCTAGACCACATAGCTCCCTACTGGTAGCACCTCTTCTAAGTAGAACCCAAAGTCATTGGTTTTGAGGTACATGGACAGAGGATGTAGACATGGACACCTATTTTTCCCACCCATGTAGCTCCTAAATAAGGTATGTTTTATCCTCTATCACTCACCATGCTACCAATTTTCTACCTCATAGAATCTACTTATCCATCAAAGAAATTCTTTACAAATAGTCACTTCATTACTACCCATAAAACTTGGCTCCTAGTGATAACAACCTTTTACCAAACAGACTATGTAGATCCTAAAATAAACCCATCTCTTAAAACTTGACTCATAGTGATAGATACTATCACTATAATTATACCCTTACAAAACTTTATAAGCCATGACCTCCTCATAAAATCACACCTCTTCTTTGGCTTAGCTCCATCATAGGAAATTTTTGGTTCTTAGCCTTTTGTTACCCACTTATTTATCCTACCTTGCCCATCCATATTTTCTCCTCCTAATGCATGTGGGATTATTATGGTGACTATTCACCAACCTCCATGACACTTTTCCATTACTAAACTATCAATCCAAACCTTACCATGTGATATATCACATTGGGGAAACCCATTTGAACTCCACTAAAGAACTACATTGGGCCTGAAGTTCTTTTGGATATTTTGTCTATAGAACTATGTAGGTAGTGTTTATTTGGCCTAGTGCATTTGAAGTTAGCTCAGACACCCCCTACGAACCCATCCCCACCCATTCACTTTTCTCCACTTCAATGTTAGCCGTTTTGACCTGAACTATTTCATGTTTTTATGATAACCTTGTCTTAATCCTTTTGAACACACCAACCAATCTTGCCATGTTAAATATTTGAATTTGCACCACCTAGTGCAAAACTAGACCATCTATGGTTTTCAGAGGATCACTTCCAAATTTGAATACCTAAAAAAACACCAACCTTGTCTAAGAGACTAACAAGTGTGCCCAACTATAGTTGCAGTCATGTGGTACAATGGTCAATTGCCTCTTAGAATTTGACACTTATTTTACCAACATTGGAAACTTTCATTTGTGTGTGATATTGGCTATCACACTTAGTCCTATTTTGTGTGCACATTTGTTTTTCAAATTCCCAACCATATTTTCCACCAACCTCTTATAAAATTTGTACCTAATTATAATTTTCCTCATCGACTCCTGGTTTGAGGGGGAACACCCCTCCCATACTTGGGGCATCTTGACCTATGACCCAGTGATCTATTTTTTTTTTATATCTCGTTAATTCAAAGTTATATAACAAAAAGGGGTAAAATGTAGACACTAAAAAACTACACACTTGTAGTTTTCAATGTTTGAATGCCTCAGGACCCCCTAAAAACCCCCCAAACCGTCTTAACCCTTAACCAACCCCTCTTATCCTAATCAAATCACTATTATCCTATCACTATTCACATATTACTATTCACTATCACTATTCTTGATGACATGTAAGGTAACATGGCATGTGACATGTCAAGTGAAAAGGAAAGTGACATGGAAGGTGATATGCCAAGTGACATAACTTGGAAGTGAGGTGGCTTGATGTGGGATATAATACCCAACCTGAGACCCTCCTCCAAGGTACCTAATGACATCATTAAGCACCAAAGGGTCCCTCCTTTGAAATATAGAATATTTTCTCCTATGGGACATCATTCAACATGTGTTTTCATCCTCATGCATAAAGGTGGTGCCAAAATTCATGGGTCACTTAGCCAAAGGACAAATTAGCTTGGTGAAAAGTCATTTGGACTCATTTGGGCCTATGTGCATGATTTCCACTCAAAATTGGACTCATGTCCAAGGTGGGAGACAAACCGATCCCACCGCCCTTATCATTTGATTCACCCATGCACCCACATGGAGAATGGTGCCAAAATTCATGGGTTACTTAGCCAAAAGACAAACTAGCTTGGTGGAAAGTCATTTGGCCTCATTTGGGTCCATGTCCATGATTTCCAATCAAAATTGGACTCATGTGCAAGGTGGGAGACAAAATAATAAGGTGTGAATCCCATGACCCTTATACCTTTTGTCATTTATGAACCCACTTGGAAAATGGTGCCATACTTCACTATTCCACTTCTTTGGCATGTTTCTTGACAACAAATGCTATAAGTACCCCCTTCTACTTCACCCATGTTAATTTGGTTTTTGGTGAAAATATTCATCTTTTAGGTTGTCTACATTTGAATGAGGCCACTCATCTTGGAGGAGGAGTCAAATCCTTGAAACTCTGCCAGATTTGCAAGCCAACATCATCATCATCAACAACATCAACATTCTTCTTCAAGCTTGGAAGGTAATATTTGTTTTTTTAAAACTTAATTTCAATATTTATTTCCCTTTGGTCATTTATTTTCTTAACCTCTTGGCTCCCTTCACCATTTTTCCTTTATCCCTTTGTCATCTTACCATTTTCCCCTTTACCCCCTTTTGCCTTCTTAACTACCATTTCCCCTTTTTTCTTTCCTAACAATCATTTACCCCTTTGACCACCTTAATAATATTACCACATTGTACATTTACCATCCCAAACAAAACTATATTTTGACCCTTGTCAAATCACCAAACTAAAGCCACAACCTTGCTTTAACTAATTTTCAGCATTAGTGTTAATCAAATTATTGCTTTCATCTAGTTATCTTTAGCAAAGCATTTAAATTTATTTTCTTAAATTAAATTATTTGTTATTTTAATTTTAGTTTTTATATCATTTAATTCAAGTATATTTATTTTATAATTTCAAAATTAAGTGTTTAAAGCAGGTGGATTGACATCCTCCTAGAAATCTCACACTTCTAGGATCTAGCTCATGCTAGGCAATCCACCCAACTACTTGGTTAACCAAAAAGTTTTATGGTAGTGATTAAATATTTATAGGTGATCTTCCCTATCCAAATAATATTTCTCACAAAGTCTAGACTTAAATGAGTGCGTGTTTTACACGTATTCTCCTACACACCCTTTACTAGTTTCTTTCTTTTCACACTAAGGAAAAAGCAAAAAATTAGATAGAAATATTTTGGCACGCCCGATGGGACCCTTGAGTTTTCTTGGGTTCATATATGTTTTAAGACATTTATAATTGAATTAGTGAAATTCATTTATTTTCATTCTTAGAAAATTAAGCTTTCTTTCTTTCTTTACAAAACATAAGTTTTAGTTGCATTTTTTAGAAAAGTTTAAATTTTATTTTCCTTGCATTTTTAAAAAATAAATCAAAAACTTTATAGAAATAAAAGAGCATTCATCCTAGGATTAGGATTGAATTTTCATGTTGAATTTAGGTGAATTTTAGTTGTTTTTGTTTTCATTGAAAAGAAATCAAAATTTTCCTTTTGTTTAAAATTAACTACATACATTGTTTGCTTGATTATCTTAATTCACCTAGATTAATTAAGCAAAGAAAATTAATCATAGAATCACAAATGTTACACAAACCAAATCACTTGCACAATAAACACATCAAACATGATTGAGACAAGGCCCAACTAGGATTTCATCACCTAGCAGATCACCTTACCCTTTCCCGATTATCTTATTTGGATTTAATCATCGAGGGGATAACCAAGTCAGTTCTCTCACTAAGTATAAGCTTTGGTGATCGGTATATTGGCTAAGCACCCACACTGGATGTGGGATTTTGATGTGAGGGGAGGAAGCCCAAAGTACCAAGCCATGTACTCAATCCAATACAAAATTCTTTTTGAGCACCTAAATACAACTTGAAACCAAACATATACTACTTTTCTAGGACCTATTCAATCCAATTTCCTCTTCACACTTTTCTAAGGCATAAGCCAAAAGAGAGATAAAAAAAATCCTAGGACTTAATGCACTCTTAGTTAATGCATTGTTTTCCTTAAATCTTCTTTGATTACTCTTTGTTTTGAGGTATGAGAATGTATCATTCCTTTCCTTATTTCTTGTATGGTTCTTACTCGCCAACAATGAAGAGACCTTGAGGAAAAAAACTCACCACCAAGTCAAACAACCTCTCCCAACTCTACATCCATGAAACACATTTCCAAACCCATGGAATTCCATCACTCTCTAAGAATTCCTACTCGGGTAGTCCCAAGAGATGCATATTTTTTCGCTTTCCTAAAAAACAATCACACAAGCTTATAACATTACTTTAGAATTATGTCTTACCAAATCCCATTTTTTATCACACCTGTAGATCCCCCTTATGGCATGCCTCTCCACCTCATGAGGAATACCTCCAATACCACAAGTAACACTCAACCTTTAGTTACCTAAGCCTTATCATCAACCAACAACCCATTTGAAACTACCATTCAAAACCAACCAACCCAAACTACTACTGCTCTCATACCTCTTACTAATCACTCCTCCGTAATAGGAGTGCTTACCTTTATCACTACCCATCTTCCTCTAGTTACCTCCAATCTATCAAAAACTACTCCACTTCAAAGCCTTGTGGTGTCCATACCCTCTATGTTACCACCAATTAGTAGAAGGGTCACCACCCTTCCATCGACCACCAACCCAACTACCACTCCTACCCAACAAGCAACCTTTATTTATCCCCATAACCCACAAGGGCATATGCCCACTACCCAACCACCTACCTCTACCCCAACTATTGACATCCACATACTAACATGTATCTTATACCCAACCATTGACATCCACACACCAATATGTATCTTCTACCCAACCATTGACATCCACATACTAATATGTGGTAACCTCTCAACCTTTTACCCACTATTAACATGTTTCTCAGCCACCACTACAATATGCATCCTACAACCTCCCAGGTGCTCAACCCCAAGCAGACTTCATCAAGATGATCATGGACAAGATGACCACCTTAGAGTCATACATATTTGGTGTTCATAATATCTTATCCTATGACTAAATTTATAGTGAGCCTATCCATCCATCCATAACCATTATAACATATCCTCACCAATGGGAACTGACCAAGTTCTCTAAATTTCAAATCAAGGAGGATCCCCAATAACACCTTAGGGTATTTAGGCATGTTTGTTATCTCATCACCTATGATTATTCCCTTCTTATCCATACTTTCCTGATGTCTCTAGCTAGCCTGACCTTAAATTGGTATAGTGCCTTACCCAAACATTCCATCTTGTCCTTCACCTAACTAGCCCAAAATTTCTTGAATCACTTTTTGATCAATATATCCAAGAAATTTTCTATCACTAACCTCTACTCCATCTAAAATTTTGAGGATCAATCTATTGTCAATTTTATAGCTCATTGGAGGAGCCTAATTAACCAAATTTTGTTTTACTTTATGAAAATTGAACTTATAGAGATCTTTACTCAAGCATGTACCAAACATATCTCATCCACATTACGTGTCCAAAGCTTCTAGACCTTTGATGAAGCCTTTACCATGGTTCTTAAACTAGAAAACTGAGCCATTGATGAAGGAAATCTCAAACTCAAAAATAAAAACTCAACCTATAAAACCAATTAGGCTTCTTCCTCCAAGTCAAACAACCAACCCAATACCAACACCAAGAACAAAGGAACCATAAATTCCATCATCCTCAAAGATGTACCCCCACCATCTACCAACCAAAAAAACTTGAGGAACCAAACCTTCAACTCCTCTAATTCTTCAAACCAAAACCCAAAGAACTAAACTTGGAGCAACCAAAAATAATTAACTCCACTTGGGGAACCCTATGCTTTTATTTTGGAAAAGTTATTAAAAGCTAATATCATCCAATTTCCAAAAATTAAACCATACCAATAGTTTGATGATTCTCACCTCGTGATATGTTGGTACAATGAGAATGACCATTGTGACTTTCACTAAGTCATAAGACATGATATCAATAGGTGCAATACCTTCGAATACATTGTCCAATGTCTCATTGATAAGGGGGAGCTTACATTAGACAACCCCAATGTACCACCCAACCAATCCCTTGACATATTTAGGCAACCTTTTCCAAACCATGCTCCTACCAAAAATGAGATTAAAAATGTTGAATACTCCCCTGATACCTATACATTGACATGGTTTTTGACACACTCATTGATCAAGAACCCGCTCACCACTCTACCAACCCCTGTCCACTTATTGAAGTAGTAGAGTTAAATTCTACCCTTTTGGAAACCCAAACCAAGAAAGTAACTCTTCCTCCTTCCTCATTCATTAAGGTGATATAATTACTAACTTCCCCTTTGATCGACACACTAGATCACACACTCATCTTACCTTCCTCACCAATTACCATGCAACTCTCCCCTCCCATAGAAAACGTTACTGAGAAAGAAATTCCCCTATCTACTCCCATAAAAGAGCCATCTTTCCCAACCTTGTATCTTTTGACTGAAGAAGAGGACAAGGTTACCATCCATATGTCTCCACCTAGTAGATTATCTTTTAGATCCACCATTCAGGGAATCACACCTTCCTCAAAGCTAGTGAAAAAATTGGAATTTGTCCCCAACCATGATATGGATCGAGCCACCTTTTAGAACTAATTAGGTCTCCCTTATGTTACCAAACTAGAACCTCTAACCCCTTTTTTAGTGGACCAACCTAGCACTTATAATAACCAACCAACCAAATCTTCCACCTAACCAACCAAAACCTCTGCCAAAATTAACCAATCCTCAACCACATAAGCCAATCAAGACCTAAGTAACCAAAACCCCTTCAAAACCAACAACCAAAGCAGCCAAAGATGTAAAACTACCCAAAGGCCCAAAGCCTTGAATTTTACCTCCCTCAACCTTGCCCCCAATTTTGGGTCCTCATCCCTCTACCTTGAGCACAAAACCCATTATTTTTACCAAAACCCCACCACCTCTATTGGTTACACCTTCACACTTGCTTCCTAATGTACTTATTTTTACGGCACTAGAAATACCTAAGTTACCTACTTTCCCATCCTCCACCTTTAGATCATCAATGATATTGCCTAAACCAAAACCATCAACCAAGAGTACCACCTTACCTAAGACACCTATCACCAAACCTACTTCCAAACAACCTTTTACCTTGACACCCAAAACAAAAACTATTAAACCTTTACCACCTTTAGTTGAGTCTTACCAAACCATTCTCCAATGGTTATTTCAAATATCTTCCTTGAGCTTACCACCCATCAAACCCTTTGACCCTTCACATCCCAAAGCATCATGGTTCAATAAAAAATTGATATTTTTATACCACAGGACACCCAGCCATGATACAAAAAATTACAAAGCTCTCCAAACTCTCATCCACCATATTTATGATGGGGATGATCTATTAATAGATGAACTTCCTATGTCACCCATACCAAACCAAAAAATAACCATCCATACCCAAAACTTACCCACTCCTCCACTCTCACCTAAAAATGAAGACAAGTCTAACCACTCAACTACCTCACTCTCTCCTTTTATCCATACTATCAATGTGGTCATTAGATCACAACAAAAGGATAAAGGGAAGGCTAAGACATCCATTCCTTAGACTTACCCCTCTTCAAAATCCCAAGAAAACCACACCCAACTATATCCATATTCAAGCAAACCTAAAGTTTCTTTCTTAGGTGCCCCCAATCTAACCCTCTACAATCCAACCCATATATAATATATATCCAAAAAGCTATCCTTAAGCAGCTCACTAGACCCCAACAAAAAAGAGCTTTTATGAGTTAATTTCTACTTCTCCCCATCACTTCTAAGTACTCATAGAGGCCTTGAAATCCATTGAGGTCCAACCCAATGACCCTCAAACTCTATTCACCTTTATTGGTGCCCTTCAAACTTCTAACCTTATGACCTTTAAGAATTCATAAATACCTTCTATCTACCTCAAGGACCCAGATCCCCCACTCTTTATTACCACTTACATCAACTAAAGCCATGTCAAAAGAGTGATAATTGATGGGGGAGATAGAATTAACATCATATCCTCTTATTATTACAACCAACTCAACTTATAGAGAAATATCATGTCAAAATCCATAGTAGTCCTCTGATCCTTTAATAATACTATGGCCACTACCTTAGGAACCATCATCCTTCATATCTACGTATGAACCCACACACTCCCTAAAAAATTCTATGTTGTAGAAGGAGAATTATAATACAACATCTTATGGGGATAACCTTAGATTTAATCCATGTAATGTGTTCCCTCTACCTGCCATTGATGCATTATGTTTGAGCATGAGGGCCAGGTCATCAATATCTAAGTAGACCCAAATCCTTTCTCAGCATACAACATGACCTATCACCCCAATTATGTCATCGTACACCTATCCAATTCACCTTTAGTAGTTACACCCCAACTATCAACCATCAATGAAACATCAGCTAGCTCATCCATCCCTTCTTCATAGATCCCTATAGAGGAGCCCTTGGGATCTATGTCTGAATGATTCTTGTTGGGGGAGTATTACCTTAGGGTATTAGATGCTTTCCCTACTCCTCAAGAATATGGGAACCTTAAACAAGACCCTTCCCATGACCCTAACAATAGAACCATCATCCTTTTTGGTCCCCCCAACCATCAAATAAACTTCATCTATGGGGGACTTGATCGGCCACTTCTTTCTCCCACCACTACCTCTTCCATCTAATCATTCACCTCTAACTTTTCCTACCTTGAGAAACTGTCATTCACTAAATTATACCTTCATAGGTGTGTTTGGAAGGGATTTATCCTTGGTCAATATGAACAAGGACATCATGAGTTACCTTTCATCAAAACCCAAAAACCTCATGAGTTATTTGGCCTTAGGTTTGTACCACCTAAAGAACCTGTTAGGATCTTCCTTAGAGTATAATTGATTACCTTTGTATAAGCAACTAAACACGGAATTAAACCATAAGTAATAAGTAACTAGAAATCAAAAATAACAAAGAATAGATTATACGAGAAACAATACAATCTATATTAACACTCTTCCAAAAGGAAATACAATGAAGAAATCTCACTCTTCCTCACACCTCTTTGGTGTACAGTAATTATCCCTCAAGAGTTCTTTCTCTCTCAATTATAATCAACTCAACACTGAGTTATTCCCTCTAGTGAAAATCAACCCAATGGTTTTTGTTGCCTACACTTTCAGTGACAATCAACCCAATTGTTGTTGCCTACTCTCACAATAGATCTAATTGATCTTGCTTACCTATAGATCTTCCTAATCTTACCATGTAGATCTTCTTGGTCTTGCACCCTTGCAGACCTCCTTCTAGATCTTACAGTTAAGGATCTAATCCTTTAGTCCTTCATTACAATATAGCCCCATGGGTCTCTTAAATAGATCCCAAACCAAACAATAATTAGAAACGTAGACTCAAGACTAAAATTAGTCTTTACATGTAAACTAACTATTCGTCTAAAATTAGAATAATTTTGGAAACACACAGGTGACTGATGCCAGTTCCTGTTTGATCGATGCCAGCCAACTATAATCGATGTCAGTCTATTCTGTGTATATGCCTGACTAATGTCGGCAATACTATCGATGCCAGTCGACTGTGTAACTGAATATAACTAATGTCAGTTGGCCTAATTGATGTCAATTACTTTGTCACTCAACAACTTCCACATTTGCACACTAGTGAAGCTTTTAGCTCCATAACTTAACAATCTCCCACTTGGAGATAAACAACTACACCTGTACCTATACCTATACAACAACATCCTCTAATTTGTTTTTGGCTTGTTTCTCCATCTTCAATCTTGAAAACCAACAGAAGTTGAATGAAGATTCAACTTCTCCTTTGTTCCTAGCTTTGTTAACATATCTGTAGGGTTCTTATCTGTATGGATCTTTTCTAGCTTCAACTATCCATCCTCCAATACCTGTCTAATGAAGTGGTACCTAAGATGTATATGTTTGGTTCTTGAATGAAAGGCTGAATTCTTTGCCAAATGAATTGCACTTTGACTATCATTGTATAATTTGCAACTCTCTTGCTCCTTTCCCAAATCTTCCATGAACCAAGTCATCCATATCATTTCCTTGCTAGCCTTAATGACTGCAACAGCCTTCTACATCTCTGAAATCTAGATAACCACCGTTCCACCAATAGTGAACACATATCCTGTGGTGCTTCTCCTATCATCCAAGTCACCTGCCATATCCGAATCTACATACCCATGTAGGGAAGTGCTTGACCCTGCATAGCATAAATACCTATTGTTGGTCCCTCTTAGATATTTGAGAATCCACTAAACTGCTTTCCAGTGCTCCTTTCTTGGATTGGCCATAAACTTGTTGACAACTCCCACTGCTTGGGCAATATCAGGTCTAGTACATACCATGTACTCAACCTCATCATGTGATTTAGGACACTGTTCTTTGCTCAACTTGAACTATCCAGCCATAAGTGTGCTTACCAATTTTGCATCCTATAAATTAAACCTCTCCACTACCTTATTCACATAATCCTCTTGAGATAAAATCAACCTGTGATTTTCCCTATCTCTAGAAATACTCATGCCAAGGATTTTCTTTGCTACTCCTAAATCCTTCATGGCAAATGTCTGAGCTAATTTTACCATTAGCTCAGTGATTCCCTACATGTGTGACCCTGTAACAAGCATATACACTACATACAATAACATGATAATGTAGCTAATATTATCCAACCTGGTAAAATAAACACAATGGTCACATTGACATTGACTAAAGCCATGTTTTGTCATAAACCTATCAAACCTCAAACACCATTGTCTTACAGCTTGCTCAAGACCATATAACTTGGCCTTTTGTCTCACCTGTCCATTCTCTCCTTTCTTTAACCTATAAATCCATTCATTTTTTGGTGCTTTCTTTCCAGCTAGCAACTCTATCGAATCCCACATTTGGTTCTCTTCCAAGGAATCAATTTCCTCATTCATGCGATGCTCCCACTATTTCCTAGATTCTACCTGCATTGCCTCTTCAAAACTTCTTGGTTCTCCACCATCAGTGAGCAACAAGTAGTAAAAAGAAAGGGAATAATGAATGTGAGGCTTACTTACCCTTTTAGACCTCCTCATGGGCGTTTGAGACTCCTTGACAGCTTGTTGTCCACCCAAATTTCATTCTAACAGTGACCGATCTCAGTCATCTCTGGCCGACCTCAGTCTACACCCAATTGATGTCGATTCCACGTGATCACCGATGTCAGTTTCATGACCGACGTCAGTCTCTGCCTGACTGTTGACATCAATCTCCTGACTGATGTCGGTCTTTGTGTTTTCTTATGAGTGGTGATTTTTACCCGCGAGCTCATTTTGGATCATAATCTTGTCCAAATCAACATTGCCCTACTTAGAATTATTTAGCCTCTTGAGTTGATCACTGTCCATCACCTTCTCATTAAAAACCAAGGCTTTCCATGTCTTAAATGTGTCAAAAACATCAGATTTCCTATTTATGCAATACTATGATCCTCCAATAGAAGCTCCTTGAGCTGGTCCCCACATGTTTGTGTGAACAAGCTCCAACTTGTGTTTTTTCTTTATTGAACCAGTTTTGAGAAACCTCACTTTCTCCTGTTTCCCAAAAATACAGTGCTCACAAAAATCTAGATCTATCAAATCTAAAATCTTACCATTTGACTTAAGAACATCCATTCCCTTCTCACTCATGTGACCAAGCCTACAGTGCCACATCTTTGCATCTACAGCTGAAGTAGATAAAATAGAAGGAGAATCAGTAATACAAGTAAATAGATAAAGTGTACCTACTTTCTTACCTCTTGCTAATACAAGTGCACCCTTGGAAAATTTCCAAGATTCAGTTGTGAGAGTTACTGTGCAACCCTCATCACCCAACTTTCCTGCAAAAATTAGACTCCTCTTCAGGATGGGTACATGCATGACATCCTTCAACATCCATATGTTGCCATTCTACAATTTCAGCTACACTTTTCCTTTGCCAACAATTTGACAAGGCTCACCATCCCCTAAATAAACTTTTCCAAAGTCTCCATGGACATAATCATGAAAAAATTCTCTATTTGGGGTTGCATGGAAAGAAGCACTAGAATCTAAAACCGATGATTCTACCTGACTATCCAAAGAAAATATAAGAGCATCCTATGTAACAATACTTACATCATTTACTTTTTAATTACCTTCATGTTGATCTTCTACCAACCAACAATCTTTCTTTGCATGCCCTTTCTTTCCACAATTCCAGTAGGTTATACCTCCATTTCTAGATTTGGATCTACTGCCTATCTTTGACCTTGATTTCCCTTGCTTGTCCTTCTCTCTTTGCTTTCCCTTGCTTTCAACACTTAAAGCATTACCTAATGTTTCCCCTGTGCTTTTCCTACATATTTCTTCATTCAAGATTACACTAACAACATCATCAACTTCCAAGATATTTGAAGCAGACGCAGTATTACTAACTGCCATTACCAAGCTATTCCAACTTTTAGGTAAAGAGCATAAGATTAAGAGAGCCTTAATTTCATCATCAAAAACTATTTTGACTAAATTTAACTAATTTACTAATCCATGGAAATCACTAAGATGACTATATACCAATCCACCTTCCTGCATTTGCAAATTAAATAATTGCTTCATAAGAAATACCTTATTCAAAGCTAAGGGTTTTTCATATAAATTTTCCAAAGTATCCATTAACTCTATCATTGTCTTTGCCTGTGATAAGTTGGAAATCACAGACGATGCCAGGCTCAACCTTATAGATCCCAGAGCCTTTCTATCAAGAACATTCCATTCTTCATCTTGCATATTTGTGGGCTTACTTGAAACACCACCCAATGGTAAGTATAGATCTTTCTGATACAGATAATCTTCTATCTACATCCTCCATAATTGATAATTCTTGCCATTGAATTTCTCCATTCTTAGTTTACTTTCTTCTTCCATTACTTTACTCTCACTCAAACAGAAACCCCTGTGAGTGAACCTGTAATCAACAAACACTAACCTGCTCTACCACTTGTTAGTGATCCTAGCTCCGATACCAACTGTTAGGATCCTCCTTAGAGTACAATTGATTACCTTTGTATAAGAAACTAAACATAGAATTAAACTAGAAGTAATAAGTAACTAGAAATCAAAAATAACAAAGAATAGATGATATGAGAAACAATACAATCTGTATTAACACTCTTCTAGAAGGAAATACAATGAAGAAATCTCACTCTTCCTCACACCTCTTGAGTGTACAGTAATTCTCCCTCAAGAGTTCTCTCTCTCAATTACAATCAACTCAACACTAAGTTGTTCCCTCCAGTGACAATCAACCCAATGGTTGTTGTTGCCTACACTTTCAGTGAGAATCAACCCAATTGTTATTGCCTACTCTCATAGCAGATCTAATTAATCTTGCTTACCTATAGATCTTCCTAATCTTACCATGTAGATCTTCCTGGTCTTGCACCCTTGCAGACCTCCTTCTAGATCTTACACTTGAGGATCTAATCCTTTAGTCCTTCATTACAATACAACCCCATGGGTCTCTTAAATAGATCCCAAACCAAACAATAATTAGAAATGCAGACTCAAGACTAAAATTAGTCTTTACATGAAAAATGATTGTTCATCTAAAATTAGAACAGTTTTGGAAACACATAGGTGACGACATTGGTTCTTGTCTGATTGATGCCGACTGACTATAACTGATGTCAGTCTATTCTATGTCTATGCTTGACTGATGTCAGTAATACTACCAATGCCAGTCGACTGTGTAACTGAATATAGCTGATGTCAGTTGGCCTGACCGAAGTTAGTTACTTTGTCACTCAACAACCTCCACATTTGCACACTAGTGAAGCTTTTAGCTCCACAACTTAATAGAACCCACCAATTCACCCAAACTTATTTACATCATTGAGGAAGGCATCCCCTCCTCACCAACACAACCTCCTTTGAAGTCTAAGTATTTTGAAATCATTCCTCCTAACTTTTTTTAGTTAATATTATTAGTTTGGTCCCTCTAACCTATCAAAATAATGGCCAAACTAAAACTCTTCCTCTCATTCATCTCGAAATGGTAGAAAATGATTCTCCTACCATCAACACCATCCAACATCAAAATGATGATTCTATTCTCACCTACCTTGGTGCCCTAGATTTTTCAATCCATAAATACCTTCCTCCTAAAACCTTAACCATGTTGAATGAATCTACCATGTATATCAACTTGAGCACTCTGAATAACCCTCGTATTTTCAAATTGGGCCAATCAGTGAATTTTAAAGAAATTCAAGCCTTCTCTTCTTTCCTCCAAGAATGTAACATAGCATTGGCTTAGTCTTATAGTGATATTCATAGGATTGACCCTACCATTTCTACCCATAACATATTCATTCATCATGATGCCAAGCCTATTAAATAGGAACTTTGATGCATGCATCCTTACATATCCCTTCTTATCAAAGAAGAGCTTCAACATCTCCTATCTATAAACTTTATTCAACCCATTGACTACCTCCAATGGGTCTCAAATATCATACCTATCATCAAATCCACTAGGGGTCTATGCATTTGTGTGGCCTTTCATGACCTTAACCTTGCTTTCTCCAAGGATGACTTTTCTCTACCTAGTATTGACCAGCTTATTGATCTTATAGCCAACCATGAGATGTTATCTCTCATAGATGGGTTTTCAGGTTACAATTAGATCTTGATTGATCCTAAAGATCATCATAAAACCACCTTTGCCACCCCTTAGGGAACTTTTTGTTATATAATCATGCATTTTGGGTTAAATAACATAGGTGCAACCTACCAAAAAGCCATGACCTACATCTTCCATGACCTCATCCACACCATCATAGAGGACTATGTCAATGATCTCTTGGGAAAATTCAAATCTTGAAAAGATCATTTGAAATTTCTTATCATTATCTTCAAATTACTAATCCATTTTCATGTCAGACTCAACCCTAAGAAATGTGTTTTTAGGGTCCTTTCAAGAAAGCTTCTTGGCTTTATCATCTCCCTTCAAGGAATCAAAGTAGACTCTACCAAGGTCAAAGCAATCTTCGAGATGCCTCCTCCTACCAACCTTAAGTAACTCCATAGCCTATAGGTAAATATTCAATCCATTTTCCATTTCATTTCCCATCTTTTAGATTGGTTCCAACCTTTCTATCACCTTCTATATAAGGATGTCTCTTTCAAATGGAATAGTGATTGTCAAAAATCCTTTGAATCACTCAAATAGTACCTTTTATGACCACCTATCCTTACCTTTCCTAAGGATGACCACCCATTTTACCTATATATCTCTACCACCAACCATTCCCTAGGGGAAATATTGGCTCACTGAGATGAACAACATAGAGAATAAGTCGTATACTACATTAGTTATACGCTTGTAGAATATGAGACTTGATATACCCATAATAAGAAAGTTTTGCTTGGCCTTGACTTTCATTGCCACCAAACTTCACCACTACCTTCTTAACTATAAAACCTATGTCATAACCAACACTAACCTACTTAAGTACATGCATTCCAAGCCATACCAAAACCAACATATGGCCAAGTGGCTTATGCTCTTAGCAGAGTTTGATCTTGAGTTCCTTCAATAAAAGTTAATTAAAGGGCAAGTCATTGCCAAAAAATTGGTTGAAACACCTTTGATAGATCACCAACCTCCTCCTATTAAATTTATAGATGAATCCATCACTACTCTTTCCCAAGAGGACATAACCTACCAAATGACTATGTTCTTCGACAGGTCAAAGTGCCAGCATGGTGGGGGAGTTGGTATCATCCTTATCCCCTTTGATGGTGAAACCCTTCCTCTATCCTTCAAACTTGATTTTGAATGCACCAACAATATGGCTAAGTATGAAGCCCTAGTCATAGGTCTCTAAACTATTCTAGCCTTTGGAATTAAGATAATCAATGTCTTTGGTGATTCTTCACTCATGGTCAACCAGGTCAATGGATCTTATCAATGTAAGAATGGTGTCTTACAAAAATATAAACTTTTAGTTGATAAACTTTAGCACATTGGAATGTTACCTGGTCTAATCCATACCCTAATCTACCAATAAATTCATCGATACTTTGGCTTGAATTGATTCTTAGATCCCTTATCAGCCTTCTAATTTGAAAATATTTGTTACCATTCATCATTTTACCACAACCTCTTATAACCAATTTGACCTCCCTACCATTTATAGTGTGGAAGAATCCCCATATGATATTTGGTATGACCAAAATTTTAACTAACTCAACCTAGGAATTATTCCTCCCAACCTCTCTAAGAATTCTCAATGAACCATTGTTCAAAGTACCTCTCATTACACCATACTAGGTGAATCCTTTACAAATGTGGTTTTGACAATCTCCTTCTTCATTTCCTACACAACCATGAAACTTCCCATGCCATCAAATAAATGTTGTAGTGTGGAATTTCACCCTTGTGAGAGAGTTCTTTAGGCTCTCTCACTTTCATCTATAATCATGGGAATAACCTCAGGTTGTTGGTATCCTATAGTGAGGTTGAACCTCTGGAGTAGGCCAATTCCTCTTTGATGCTAACCTAAACTAATGATTCATAGAGAAAAGGGTTATAAAGGGGATAATGGATCCTAAGAAATCTAACCAAGCAATGCACCAAAGTAAAATGAACACTCATGTATGTTTGAACCCACACTAGATCAGTCATAAGATAACTATGGCTTACACAATATCGAGGTTAAATTAACACACTAGAAGAGGTTTAGATAGAACACTAATCTAAACCTACAAGTTATTGAAAATAAATTACAAAGGCAAGTAGAATGTTGATAGACTAGGAAGAATCTCCTTCATGAATCCACCAAGCAAAAACATACTAAGGCACTGATCAATGACAAGAGATAGGCAAAAAAATCATCTTATTACATCAAGAGGTAGTTATTACAATAGACTTGATAGGGTTGAGCCTAATCAAGTGATGCATAATTTTTAGTATCTTAATGATGTTCATCTCCCAGATAGATGAAAAAGTCTAAAAATTGGGAACTTCACCAAAATTATAAATTCTCAAAAACTAGGAACTTTTCCAAAATTGGAACTTCTAAAAAACTAGGAACTTCTCCAAAATTGAAACTTCTCAATACTAGGAACTTTTACAAAATGAAAAGCATGAGATATATATAGAAAAGAGGAGAGAGAAGAGGAAGAGCTTCTGGAAATAAATAATGGAGAGAAAAATTCACCAATTTCCAATGACTAGGACTATTCTTTGTTGTCCTTAAGTTCTTTTTATTCAAAGCATGCAACTACTTTGACTATGAGGTAAACACCCAAGACCACCACCAAGATGCTCAAGCCCCTTACACATTCAAGTCTCATATTATAATTTATAGATCCATGCCCATGGTAGCTACATGTCCCTACCAAGTGTAAGTGATTTGACCTTGACATTTAAGACTTGGCATGTTCTTCATTGCACAGTTGGTCCATATTTTCGCTCTACTTGGATGCATGTAATCCATATTTGACCACTTTTCATGTTTTATAAGTGAGATGTATGTACTTGTGTCACTTGTCCTTGAATAATATCCCCCTTGGATTTGCTAACCATTGACCTTAATGTTTTCACATCTATTTTCTTTCCATGGACTATTTTCCATAATTTTCCTTTTAGAAATATCAATTTTACTTATTCCTTTGGGATTTTAACTCCTTATAACTTACTTCCTACTTCCTTACTTTGGGGTTTCCACTACTTATGACTTATAAAATAATTTTAGTCTTTCAACTTAGAAAACCTAAATACTTACCTCTTGAAGAAACTACAAACCACCAGCCAAGACCAGCTTGACTACTTACAACTTACTTCACTTTCTAAGCAAGGCAACCCCACAAACCCGAAGTCTTCTTGCTAAGATAACCTAAAAAGAACTAGCCAAGAGAAATTCAAGATTTTTAAATGGCACTACTTACTTAATTTAGACATTACTTGGAACTTATAAAGTTAAATAAGTAGCAGACCTTCACAAACCTGATGTCTTCCTGCTTGGCAAACCTGAAGTCTTCTGAGAGAAAGCTTGAAGTCATTTACTTGTTAAAGCTTGAATCCTTCTCCTTCCAAGATCCCAAATCTATTTACTGTCTACTCCTGGAAGCCCAAAGTTTTTCTAAACTTTCCACTTTTACTTGAATGTCCATCTTCTCACACTTAGGAAAAATCTTGGTATGTGGGCCAAAAATGGCCAACATTTTTGGCAACTCGTAGGGAAGCATGCCTGCTATGCTTGAGAACCTAGCTCATGTTTCCTTGTCTAGTCCATTGGGCATGGAGTATTTTCTCTAGTTTAACAAGGGTGACCCTTTTTGGAACCTCCTCTTGATACAACAAGGGAAAAACAAAAAAAAGTGCCCAAGACACTTATTGAAAGGAAACACACAACTGAAAAGGGATGTACACCAAGCACTTAGAAGAAAACATCAAAATATATCCTACCCTAATCTAACCAAATGGAAAGGAAATTATACAAAACCATTGACTATTTATAAAAAATAGCTACCCTTTCTCACGAATACATTATACTTTTCATGTTTGAGGGATACTAAACAAATATGGAGAAGTACTAGATTTTTAACAAGTTGATGACACACTTCTCCAAGAAAAAGAATAAAAGTAGAATCCCTAACCATCCTAATTGATTAATTTTGCCACCATCCTAGAATGGATATGCAAGTTGGTATTGTTCTTGTTAGTGCTCAAATTTGTGCTATGAATTGATCACAACCTGTGATAGCTCCTCCTTTTCATCTTCCAACTGAGAAAGGTGCTTGATAGGACATCCTCTTGTCAATACAAACATTAAACAATTAGATTTTACTTTTCCCTTACTCTTTGCTACTTCATCATCATGCTTATTAGGCATAATCAGATCATAGTTTCCTTGAATGACATGTTCATATTGAAAACTTTGTTTATCCTCAAGGTTCTCCTTCATCACACAAAGTGGTGGTTCTTCAAGCTTCACTTCTTGAGCACTAAATATGTCTTCCTCATCAACCTCGCTCAAGATTTATTCTTATTCCTCAACTATAAATGAGGGTTGATTTGAAATTTCAAGGTCCAAAAGAACATCTTTGTCTTGCTCAAGGTATGATTTCCCTTTTTATATATCTAATTCATCCTAAAATGAATCATCCTCTTCTTCAACTATGTAGAATGGACTTTTAGTATTCCATTCAAGGTCTATCTCATTATTATCTTAAGTGCTATCCTCTTTAAGACCGAACTTACTGGTATCAAAGCCATGCCAAGAAGATTGGTCTAAAATTGATTCTTCCCCCTCTAACTAAAGTGGGATACCTATCATGATCTCTTCATCATAGACACTTGTGTTATCTTACTCAGACTCAACTTTGATTACAATCTCCTCCTCTAACCCTTATAGAATAGGTTCTTCCTTTAAGAGGGAGATGGTGGGAGAGTGAAGAAGTTCACCTTGCTTGTAGTTTAGGAAAGTATCCTTCCAACTAGGGACTTTGAATGGTCTCTTTGGTGGCTCTTGAGAGAAAGAGAGAGAGTCTTAGAATTCTTATAAACTAAGCTCATTGAGCTAAGTTATGGTTGCTTGATTTGGCACAACTAACTCCTTTTCAAAAATTGCTTCTTGGATTGTCTCAACTAACACCTTCTCCTTATGAAAGCCTTTCTGGACTGACTCCTATGAAGGAAAAGCATTAAGAGTAGCCTCTTTTTTTTTAATTATCCCTTGAAACCTCATCACTAATACCTCCTCCCATTTTTTTTATGTCTTCCTTGACTGATTTACATGACGGGAACGTGTTTGAAATAACTACCCTTTCTTGATTTCAACACTCTTCCTCTTTATTCATCTTCAATTCTAACTCTTTGATCTGCCTATCTATATTTTATTGAAAAATATTCTATTTAAGTTGGTTAGGGGCCTTATGAAGATAAATAACACAAGAGGGTTGATATGATGTACATAATGGTTCTTAAGGAAGATAAGTGGGGTCTTGGATCTCAATGATAGGCTACTCTACAATAGTTTCCTCCTTTCCTTGAAATCTTTCTTGAATTGAATTCCAAGAAGGGAAGGTTTGAGGGACACTTGAATAACTTGGAACATAAGGGGTTTCACTTAGAGTGGCCCTTTGGGGAAGAATGGGTGATATATATGAGGTTTGAGGTGGTGTTTATGAAGAAAGATAAGGTTGATGGAATTGGACTTGCTATTCTTTAAGGCTATTCATTTTATCCTTAATGCTTTGGATATAACCACTCACATTCAACATCTCATCTAAGAGGTTGTTCTATCTTACCCTTTCAATAGGTGCCCATTTCTCTTTCATTTTCTACAATATAGCTCTTATGTCATGAATGATGTGGTCAAGGATATCTTGACCATATCCCCTCTGTGTATTAAGTTCCATCATATACTTTTGATACCCTAAGAGCATTTTCCTCTAACTTGAAATGGATTGGTTTGGAGAAAAACTAAGGATAGCTCAAGACTAAGAAGGCTACCCATACTAATCTTGAGAACCACTTGAGCCAAAGCCATAAACATTGCTAACTTGATATGAAGGATGTTGAGGTAGAGAATGGGCATTTTGATCAAAATATGATTGATTATACATACTAAATAATGATGATCAGGCACTTGACTACTTTAAACTAGTTGATAGATGTTCAGAGTCACCATTGATGTTTTTAAAATGCCTCCAAAGGCTTATATGTAGAAGAAAAACACCAAAAATACTTCTACTGCTTTGGACCTTGATCCCACTAGGCATCCCAAAAAAATTTGTAGCATGAAATTTCACCCTTGTGAGAGAGTTCTTCAGGCTCTCTCACTTCCAGCTACAAGCTTGGGAATAACCTCAAGATGTGGGTATCTTGTGGTGAGGTTGAACCTCTAGAGTAGGCTGATTCCTCTTTGATGCTCACCTAAACTAATGCTAGACTAATTATTCATAGAGAAAAGGGTTAGAAAGGGGATAAGGGCTCTTAATAAATATAACCAAGAAATACATCAAAGTAAAATGAACATTCATCTATGCTTGAACCCACACAAGATCAGTCATAAAAAAGGTATGGCTTACACAATCTCAAGGTCAAGTTAACACACTGGAAGAGGTTCAGGCAGAACACTAATCCAGACCTATAAGATCTTAAAAATACATTAAAGAGGCAAGTAGAAGGCTGATAGACTAGGAATAATCTCCTTCATGAAACCACTAAGCACAAACATACTAAGGCACTGATCAATGACAAGAGATAGGCAAAGAAATCATCTTATTACATCAAGAGGTAGTTCTTACAATAGACTTGATAGGGTTGAGCCTAATCAAGTGGAGCATACTTTTTAGTATCTCAATGAATTTCCATCTCCCAGAAAGATGAAAAACTCTAAAAAATGGGAACTTCTCCAATATTGGAACTTCTCAAAAATTGGGAACTTTTCCAAAATTGGAACTTCTCAAAAACTAGGAACTTTTCCAAAATTAGAACTTCTAAAAAACTAGGAACTTCTCCAAAATTGGAACTTCTTAAAAACTAGGAACTTTTACAAAATGAAAAACATAAGATATATATAGAAAAGATGAGAGAGAAGAGGAAGAGATTTTGGTGATGAATAATTGAGAGAAGAAGTCACCAATTACCAATGATTGGGACTATTCCTTACTATCCTTAAGTTCTTTTTATTCAAAGAATGCAACTACTTTGACTATAAGGTAATTGCCCAAGACCAGCACCAAGCTACTCGAGCCCCTTACACATTCAAGTCTCCTAATTTAACTGATAGAGCCATGCCCATGGTAGCTATATGCCCCTACCAAGTGTAAGTGATTTGACCTTGACATTTAAGAATTGGCATGTTCTTCACTACATAATTGGTCTTTACATGTTCATTCTCCACCTAGATGCATATAATCCCTGTTTGACCACTTTGCATGTTCTAGAAGTGAGCTATATGCACTTGTGTCACTTGTCCTTGACTAATTTCCCCCCTGGATTTGATGACCATTGACCTTAATGTTCCACATCCATTTAATTTTCATGGACTATTTTCCATAATTTTCCTTTCATAACTATCGATTTTACTCATTCCTTTAGGTTTTTGACTCCTTGCAACTTCCTTCTTCCTTACTTTAGGGTTTCCACTACTTATGACTTATAAAATAAGTTAATTCTTTCACCTCAAAAAACCTAAAGACTTGCCTCTTGAAGAACCCATGAACCACCGCCCAAGACTAGCTTAGGTTTGTCATGTCCCTTTACTTATTTGAGGTTTCTAATAGCTTGCAACTTACTTTACCTTTTAAGTAAGGTAGCCTCACAAACCTAAAGTCTTCTTACTGAGAGAACCTGAGAAGTGCTAGCCAAGACTAATTCAAGATTCTCAAATGGCACTACTTACTTACTTCAGATATTACTTGGAACTTATAAAGTGAAATGAGTAGTGTACCTTCACAAACCCAAAGTCTTCCTGCTTGACAAACCTAAAGTCTTATAAGAGAAAGATTGAAGTCTTTTACTTGTTAAATCTTGAATCCTTATCCTTCCAAGAACCCAAATCTATTTTCTATCTGCTCTTAGAAGCTTGAAGTTGTTATGAACTTGTCACTTTTGCTTGAATGGCAAACAATAAACACATGATGGGGTCTATGGGGGACACTTTAGTGGTCTAGCATTTTATAAATGTATCCTTTTCCTTGGATACTATTGGCCCACCCTCAACCAAGATTATTATGATTATGTAAAAAAGTGTGTTAAATGTCAACAACATGCTAATTTACATCACATGCCAGCTAATAGCCTTCAGGTATTTAAGTACTTTTGACCTTTCTCATAATGGGGGCTCGATCTCATTGGGGAAATCAAACCCCATTCTTTGTAGTAACATAGATCCATCATCACAGCCACAAAACATTTCACTAAGTGGATGTAAGTTATTCTTCTTATCTTGACCAAAGTAGAGAAGATTGTCAACTTTATCAATCATCATATCATCTTTCACTTTGGTGTTCCTCATAAGATCATCATTGATAATGGAAAATATTTCAAAAACAAGCAATTCCAAGGTCTATATGATGTATTTGGCACCAAGTTAAGCTTTTCCCCACCTTACCATCCACAAGAAAATGGATAGTTGGAAGCCTCTAACAAAAACCTTAACAAAATGCTAACCAAAGTCATCAGTGCTTCAGGTTGATATTGGCACTTGCACATCCTATTCAATTTATGGGCTTATCTCGCTAGCATTCAAACCTATATGGGTACTACCCCTTTCTCTTTAGTCTTTAGAGTAGAGGTAGTCTTACCTCTTGAAGTCTAAATTCCCTCTCTTCACATATCTTTGCAAGATCTTATTTTTGAAGAAGAATATCATCAACATTATTTAGCTCACCTTGAGCTACTTGATGAGCATCATTTCACAGTCCTCACCCACCTTCATATCTATCAAGATCATATCAAATGTGATTATAACATATACCTCAAACAATGAGACTTCAATATTGGAGACCTCATCTTAAAGGAAAACCAACATGTGACCAATATGGAAAAAAGTAAATGATGCAAGTTTTATTTCAATCAGCTTGGACCCTACATCATTATCCATAAGTATGGATTATGAGCTTATCATTTGTCCTCTCTTGAAGGTAAACTAGAACCTGAGCCTCTCCATACTTCACACCTACACCAATTTTTCTATTAAATAAATATCAAGCTCACTTATTTTTTCTAACTTAAGCTCATCATATGATTATGAGATTTTAACCTTTACCCATCTTCCTCCTCTCCTTTTGAGGACAATTGATTACAACATAAACCATGTGATTAACCATCACAGTCATAGCCTAATCCTTAATATGGGTACCATGGCTCTACCCATAGCATGGTTCTCATGGATACTTTTCATCTCTAACAAGATGGAATCTCATGGTCATTATCTCTCAAAACCACACCTCTTCATATATCATTAACCTTATTATGTTAAAGTTTTGTTCTCATAACGGTAAACTTATGAACCTAATTAGACTTGTCTGTGTCTAAAAACATCATATTCAAAAACTATTTAGATACCAAAATATTACTTTGCTCAATATCTTAAGCATTGCAGACTACTCCCTTGAAGGACAACTACCCAAAAAAAATAAAAAATTACCAAATATAAGGTAGACTGCTCCCTTGAAGGACAACTATCAAGAACATTAAATAAAGCAAATAAAATTAGACCACTCCCTTAAAGGATGTATAAGTTAACTTTGTCAAAAGAAGAGCAATTGATTGGAAGATTCCCACATCAATCAACTTCCCATATACAACAATAAAACAAAATAACCACTACTATAACAAAAGCTAAAGTCACAATCAGCTCTCAAGCAACATAATAAGTTGGAAGCCACAGTCAGATTTCACATGTAGATTTCCTACATTGATCAGTCTACATCTAGCATAAAACATGGACTTGTCTATTACTATTCTTAGGTCACCTATAGATAGGGAAAACTAACCCACATAAGGTTTCCATACACATCTTCCATTATCCTTCATACCACCTATTACCTATCTTCCCTATATACTATCTATAAATTAGGAGATTTAGAGCTTACTTAACACACTATGATCAAAAAACTTGTTTTATCAACCAACACAAGCTAATGGGAAGTATTTGAAAGGATTATGTTCCTTAAGTCAGTCCAACTTTGGGTTTCATTTTGTTTTGTCCTTGTAAACAAACATGTATTATACCTCATTTCTCATTCTTTCATCATTGAGTCATTTATTTTATTAGACCCATGTCTCATGATTTTTCATCTAGTATGGTTATCTAACCTACTTATGTACCACCACTATCATCCATCCAAACCATAAATGAAATTAGAATAGCATTAATGTCAATCAACCCACCTTCTAGGGATACCTTTCTCCACAACCTCAAATTTCCTTCAATGCACACACTTTATTTGCAAACCTTCAACCAAACTACACCATGTGGTCCATCAAATTGGGGCAACCAATTTGAGCACCACTCACCCAACCCTTGTTGAACTACATTGGCTTGATGTCCATGGACTATGTAGGCATTACTTAAATTAAGGGCAACTCAACCGCTAATAGCTAATTACCATCCCCTTTTTCTTCTCATTAATTTCAATCTCTAATAGTTCCCTTTTTCTTATGGAATCCTATATCAAGGAATCTTTGAATTTTTCCTAGCATCCTTATATTTTAACATCATCTAATACTTCTTTGTTTTTCCCCCATTACTGGAAGAACTACATTGGCCTATGGTTTTTTGGCACTATGTAGGCAAACCTCAGTTACTAAGGATAACTCAACTACATCCTTTATTTTCCCTTCTCACATAATATCTTTTCCTCCAATTCTCTACCTATCTCTTCACCACTTCCCTCCCTTCAACTTAGAAATCTATTTAAACCACTTTTATAGCTTTTCAATCTCTTTTAACACAAGGATTGACAACCTTACTCATTAGCCCCTCTTATCTTCCATAAATCCACCACCTACTCTACTTCATTGGACTCTCTGTCACCTGTCTTTGTGCATGCTTCATAGCTCGCTCCCCCACCCACTTTTCATATTTTTTCCCTGCTCTCAAATTCTTACCAACCTTTCCCTTTATCCCCTTTTTATTCTTCCATCATCCCCATCCTTTCCCATTACCCTTGGCAACCTACCATACCCTCTTCCTTACTCTCTCTCCCTCACCAATTCCACATCATCCTGTACCTCTTGCACACTTTTTGTTTCTTCTATTCTTTTGATGCATTCCCCGCTTTTTCTTTACATGTGCCACCATTCTCTATCAATTTGCCTCTTCTCACCTTTTCCATTTTCCATTCTCCTTTTTTTCCTCCACAACTAGCTTCTAACTGGATCTCTATCCTTTGAGAGGCCTTCCATAATTTCCCTTTTCTTCTTATCTATTCTTGCCTTTTACACTTTGCATTCGCCCTTTCCTCTTTCCATCTTGATACTCACTTATTTTTTGCATCTATGTGAGTGTTTGTGCTTTATATCCCTGCTTCATTCTTCTTCTTGTCATCCCTAATATTCATCCCTTATTTTCATCTCATTCCATTTTATTGTGTTCCCTTATTTCTTCACCACCTCACCATTTTTTTAGCTTTTCAATCTATTTTAATCACCCATTCAACTTGTCAATCTCTTCTAACAAACTGATTGCAACATACCTTATCTCTCAACTTCTTATCCACCTAGCCTTTGCTTTCCCTCATTTTTATTAACCCCTTTCCCATTTTCCATCCCATTATCATCTCTAACATTGCCATCTCATTTTCTTCATTGTTCCTCTCCTTGATTATCATGATCCATGCTTACTTGGTCATGTCATCACTTGCTTCTTCACTCTCCTATCATCCTTTTTGTGTCCTCATTTCACTCCTTTTTTATCCTATTTCCTTTTCTTCCGTGTGTTTCCTTATTTTTAATTCTTATCACCAAAATATTTTATCTTTGGTTTCTTTTAGACCTCTTTTCAATTCTATCATATGACCTGCTATATTTTACATACTCCCATTACCCTTCATGATTGTCACACTTCTCTCCCCATCCTTTTCAATTCTCCAATCTATCATTTTTTAGTACATTCCTTAAACCCCCATCTTCTACATTTTATTTTTCTTCTCTTTTCTCTATTTCATTTCATTTTTCTCATCTCCCTTAATGACATTCCTTATTCTTCCCAGCCTTCATTTTTTCCTTCTCCATATCAATGCTCAGTTCACTCCATCCTTCTCCATATTCATATTTATCTATGACCTCATTATATCCTCTACCTATCTCTTCATCCATCTCCTGGTTTGCCTTCACCTCATACCTTATTGGATGTCCTCTATTTTATATCACTAGCACTCCAACTTCTCACTCATTAGAGTGTAGTTACCATTCATATTGATTATACATGCATATACATGTTTGTTTCCTCGTGTCCTCAACTCTCTTGCTTTAATTCATGAAATCTTGTCAGGTTATCTATTTCAAGGCATCCATTTCTTCCTTTAATGTCTTTATCTATTATGTATGGGTCCTCATTTTGTACCTCTCCAAATACTCCCTTCACCCTATCCATCACCTCTTCCCCCTTTAAACCCTCTCCATGTTTTGAGTGTACATGATAGAGTGTGATCAACACATATTTTTTTATCCTTCAAATCATGCTCATGTGACGTATTCGCATGGTTTATGTTCATTAATCTAATCCTACTTTAGGTATATTTTTCATCCTTGTCAAAGAGGAAACATCATACCCTCTTCTTATCCTAATGTGCTTAGTTGATATTTTCATTACGACATTTGTCTCTTAATTATATTCTTCACTTTACCATTCTAATGTTGCTCATTGCCTTACCTCATCTACTTTACCTGAAGAAAGATTAAAACCACCATAACCATAATAATCATAACCATAACATTCATGAGTATCCACATAACCCTAAGTATAATAACGTTCAAATAATGACATCCAACACATTTCGTACATGTTTATAGAAAAATTTGTAATATTTTATTTAAGGTGCAAAGATTTTCATGGCACATATAAAGTTATTAGACTATACACACCTCACCTAAGGCATCTACATACATTATTTTCCTACCTAACCATTAGGCTGTTTATCTGGTAACTCTAGATTTATGTTTAGCCATCCTTCTATTCGATTGCTCCCTAAACTAATATCCATAACATTCCCTGTATCATCATCTATTAAAGGGCATACTCTATTCTCTTCTTTTACATTCATCCCCATAAGGCAAGAATCATATTTTGCTTTAGGTCTTTCACCCTGCTCGACCATCATAGCCATTGCATCCCTCTACTTTGGTTATTCTACTTACATAGGTGCTACCTCTTGTTACCTCAATGCACATCCCCCTAGATAGTGAGGGTTCCCTCCATAGATAGGCTAATGGTCATGTTACCTAGCCCTACATCTTGTGTAGTGAAATTTTTACCTTCTTTGCTTTTGATGAGGTAATAATTTAGGCTCAAACTTAGGTCATGGGTGCCTTTCCTCTTGTTATTATTTTAATAGTACTTTCATTATCACCATTACATGTTATAGTATCTGGTAAATATGCACATTCACCATATTGATTATTTTTGGTCATGGGGTTTGCTGACTATCTCCACCATTATTCCCATTGTTCACCATCTTCAACCTTGTGTAGTTATTTATACTATCTAAAACCTATAAAAACAAATAAATTCATGACAAACATTCATCCTTGGCATAATTATTTAAATAGAATACCTGACCATTCTTCCTCATTGACATGACTATCCATTCGATAGATGAGAAGGGTACTATGACATCATTGATTCTTGTGAATGGTCTTCCCACTTGCAAAAAAATTGACCTTGTCTAAGAGACTAATAAGAGTGCCCAATCATAGTTGCGGTCATGTGGTACATTGGTCACTTGCCTCATAAAATTTAACCCTTATTTGACCAACATTGGTAACTTTAATTTGTGTGTAATCTTGGTTATCACACTTAGTCACATTTTGTGTGCATGTTTGTGTTTCAAATGCCCAACCCTTTTTTTGTACCAACCTCTTATCAAACCTATACCTAATTCTACTTTTCCTCATACACTCTCAATTTGAGGGGGAACACCTCCTCCCATACTTGGAACATCATGACCTTTAACCAAGTGATTTATTTCTATTTTGTAGCTTGTTAATTCAAAGCTGTATAACAAAAAAGGGCAAAATGTAGACACTAAAAAACTACACACTTGTAGTTTTTGATGTTTGAATGTCTTGGGACCCTTAAAAACTCCCCAAACCTTCTTAACCCTTAACCAACCCCTCATAACCTAGCCAAATCACTATTCTCCTATCATTATTCACATAGTACTATTCAAAAGTACTATTCACTATTCACAATGGGACCCACTATCACTATTCCTGATGACATGGTAGGTGACATGGCATGTGACATGGAAGGTGACACAAAAAGTGATATGGAAGGTGATATGGCAAGTGACATGGCTTGGAAGTGAGGTGGCTTAAAGTGGGACATCACACCCTACTTGGGACCCTCCTCCAAGGTACCTAATGACATCATTAAGCACCAAAGGGCCCCTCCTTTGAAGTATGTTACATTTTACCTTATGAGGCCATCATTAAACATGTTTTTTTCTCCTCATGCATAAAGGTGGTGCCAAAATTCATGGGGCACTTATCCAAAGGATAATTTAGCTTGGTGAAAAGTCCTTTGGCCTCATTTGGGCCCATGTGCATGATTTCCACTCAAAATTGGACTCATGTGCAAGGTGGGAGACAAAATTATCCCACCACCCTTATAATTTGATTCACCCATGCACCCACATGGAAAATGGTACCAAAATTCATGGCACACTTAGCCAAAAGACAAATTAGCTTGGTGAAAAGTCCTTTGGCCTCATTTAGGTCCATATGCATTATTTCCATTCAAAATTGGACTCATGTGAAAGGTGGGAGATAAACAAACAAGGTGGGAATCCCACCACCCTTATCCCCTTTGTATTTTATGATCCCAATTGGAAAATGGAGCCATACTTCACTATTCTACTTCTTTGGCATGTTTCTTGACAATAAATGCTATAAGTACCCCCTTCTCCTTCACCTATGGTTAATTTAGTTTTTGGTGAAATAATTCATCTTAAAAGTTTTCTACTTTTTAAGGAGGCCACTCATCTTGGAGTAGGATTAAAAGCCCCAAAAATCTATCAGATTTGTAATCCAACATTATCATCTTCAACAACATCATTATCACCAACAACATCAACATTCTTCTTCAATATTAGAAGCTAATATTTACTTTCATTTATTTAATTTCAATATTTATTTCCATTTGGCATTTTATTTTATTAACATATTGTATCCCTTCACCATTTTTCCTTTATCCCTTTGTCATCTTACCATTTTCCTCTTTACCCCCTTTTGCCTTCTTGACCACCATTTACCCTCTTTTGCAATCTTGACCACCATTTACCCCTTTTGCCTTCTTAACCACCATTTCCCCTTTTTTTCCTTCCTGACCATAATTTAACCCTTTGACCACCTTAATAATATTAACACCTTTTCCATTTACCTAACCCAACCAAACTATCTTTTGACCCTTGTCAAATCACCAAACCAAAGCCACAATCTTGCTTTAACTAATTTTCAGCATTAGTGTTAATCAAACTATTACTTTCATTTAGTTATATTTAGCAAAGAATTTAACTTTATTGTATTAAAATCAGTTATTTATTTTTTTAATTTCAGTTTTGATTTCATTTAAAGCAAGTATATTTATTTTATGATTTAAAACTAAAGTGTTTAAAGCAGGTGGATTGACAACCTCCTAGAAAGCTTTCGCTTCTAGGATCTAGCTCACGCTAGGCAATCCACCCATATACTTGTCTAAAGAACAAGTGTTTTTAGTGTTTAATTATTTATAAATATTATTCTCTATCCAAATAAGAGTTCTCACAAAGTCTAGACTTCAATGAGTGCATGAAAACTAGGCATTCTTCTAGAAACCCATTAATATAGTTTCTTTCTTCCAAAATTAAGAAAAATAAATGCTCCTTGGTATTATCAGTAGTTTATTTCACCAAGATCCCAGTGGGAAGATACCTATAATAATTCTTTGGATGATATCATAGGACAGTATTTTCTTGTCAAATATTCCTAAAAATACCAAAAAATAAAAAATCCAAAAATATTTTCATCTTTTACATGTTTTATTAGCTCCTTGGAATATATGTTGTTAGTTTTATGTTGGTTTATAGCATATCATATATTTATATATACATGTGTTTCAACCATATTTTTATTGTGATACATGTATACCCAGGCACATGATCTATGCATTTTTAGATGTTGGGCATTTTCTCCACCCCTGTCATTTGGACATTAGGGGAATCCACTTATTTGATCATGAAATACCTAGGTTATATCATTTTATGATCATTTTCCATTATAATTTTTGAGATTATATACTTACACATGCCTTTATCCATGCTTATTCTTTCACAATGTACTTGGCATGCTATGTACATAACTTTTTTTACTAACACATGCATCTAGGGACTTGTATGATATTTTTATATGTTTATTTCAGTTGCTTATGCTCCATGATTTTCATTTATGCATTTATTTGAGTGTCTTGTCTTGTATTTCTTGTTTGAGCATTTGAATATGATCCATTTATTATGGCCCCTATGCCTTTGTTTACTTGTTATCACATTTAAATATGTCATTACTTATTGTATCGAAATTTAAAAACATCGTTACTTACCTTGTGGAATATTTGACTAAGTCATGTCCCTTATATTGTGTGGTATTTAAACATACCCCTTGTTTGAGGTCTCATTGGACCATTATATTTTGATTGATCTTGTGTGTGTACTCAGTTGCTTGTTGATATTATCATATTACTATCTATATGTTAACATGATTCACATCATGTATCTTAAGATTTCATGTGATCACATACTATGTACCTAAATACTAGTTTATACTTCCCCTCACCCCAAAATGGGGGCATGTCATAGATGCACAAATTTCACACCTTTATAATTTCAAATTTTAGAGGGGCATGCCAAGAAGGGCATTAATTCCACACTTATTCAATATCTTTAGACTATAGTGGGGGTAAGTTATGTAAACATGGTCTCCAAAATTATATTAGTTATCAATTTTAAATTTTATTAGGAGCATGTCATGAGAATATGTCTTCCACACTTAAAAAATTTGAAACTTACCAAATTACACAGTTATATGATTCATATACATATGTGTATAAAAATTATATACACTGATACCATTATTATACCTAGGGTTCATTTTGAGACATATATGAGATGTATATGCCATGCAAAAGAGAACCTTAAATTTTAAAATCAAATCATCTTTCAGATTTCAAATACATCTATAGACTTGAGCATACACTAGGATTGACTTTTATACACTGTTAATGAGTCAATCGACTATAGTAGTTGGATTACTTGTGGAAAGTTTTAGGTCATTAAATCACTCAATCTTACCAATTTTATAGGATAAATTGATTAAATCATCTACCCTCACTAGATTAATAATGTGAGTTGACTTGGATCACTTACGCTTACTTTGTTATAAGTATGATCAAGTTACACATTTGAGCTAATCTCAAATGTTGGGTGGTAACTCACCTTTTACCCAAGGTTAGGGACACATTTTCCTCCAATATTTATATATTTTTTCACTTTCAAGTCTTACATTTATCCTAATATCAACTTCAAAGCTTCACAATAAAGCATATCTTCAAATCGAATTGCCAAAAGACAAGATGGTTGTATCGATACACAAGTGTAATCCTAACCTTGCTCTCTTTACTTTCAAGAATTTCAAATTATTTAAATTCCATATTATATGAACTGATTATATACTTTAACATTCTCTTGGTTGTATTTTAGTCACCATTAAGGCACTCAATTGGGACTCATGCAAAGAGAAGGTGCATTATACAAACCTAGGTATGCATTCCTTTAACTTTAAACTAAAAAATTTATTACTAGATTAAGGGGGGAAATGTAGATACTAAATATGAATTATATATCACCTTAGTCTTATGTACTTGGAAAGTACTTCTCATGGATGTAGCTTTTAGTTATAAGTCCTTAATATTGCCAAAAGACTTGCATCCACTATATCTTGTGCCTATTACTTGTATTTTAGTCCAACCGTATGATATTATGATGACTAGGACTTTGATATTACTCAAAATTCTATAAACTTATTGTTATCCTCTACAAGTTTTGGATCTGTACCTATTTTCTAGCTTCTTGGACACTTGCATCTTAGTTGGATGCCTTCATCAACACTAGTGTCTTGTGTCAAACTAAGGGTATAGTGCCCTAAAGTCATCAAATTTTTAAATGAAATGAATCCCTATAGTTGAACTAAGTTGTTTAACATGATATATTTATAAAATGGATTGATATATATACAGGTCCAATCCTTATTCATTCCTTGCCTAGCACAAACCAAACTAACAAGGCAATTTACCAAAGACATCCAATCAAACAATCAAGTGAGAAAAGATTTCATATTATCTCATATTTCAATATCAGTCATAGGGACAACCAATATATAGGTCTAAGATACTTAAGGATGACTCGATGAGCCATACTTACTAAGTTACAATCTAGGTCACTATATGTACTTGCTTATCACACATTGCATCTTGATATACACATAACTCAACATGTAGGGGATAATTACATAAATTTGAGGGCCTCTTCAAAGTATTGGATATGTAGGTAACACCTATTAATAGAGGGGTCTTTGGGGCAACTCGATATCATGTGCCCATTAACCCATTTATAGCATAATCAATCCAAGAGTGTAAAATCTATGGTTTGATCATTTGACAAAGATTGATAGATTTTGCACCTAATCTGAACACATAAGAAAAAAGTGATAAAAAACCTAGAAGGTTCTATGTGACTCAGATACAATCAATATTCCTCACTAGACAATTGTGTCCAAATCATATAGTAGTTTCGATGTAACCATCTAGATCTAACACAAGCATCTGAGGCCAAAAAATGCAAAATTCTAGAATATGATGACTATTAAAAATTTATATCCAATCTACTTATAGCTTGTTTCAACCTAGATATGCATGTGCAAAGTAAACTAGATAAGTAATATTATTTTTAATTCATTGCAATAATAATGAATAATTGTATTTTCTATTTTTAGCACATATCAACATTTAAATTAAAAATATTATTTTATTTGAGTTTTCAAATTACTTAGCCTACTATAGATATATTTATCACCCTTGTGCTTATTTATTTCTATATTATTAACCCTATACTATATTGACCCATCTCAATTTAGGGTTGAACAATGTGATAGAGGTTTATGTTTTTTCAAAAAAAATTTGGAACCCATCTAGAAACTATGACATGATATTTTTATTTCATATAATTAGGGGGTTTACTTATTTGATTTTTAGAGAAAGGATAATCAATGTAAATTCATAGTTTTTCTATGGAATTATTTGATGGAAATCAAATGGCTTAAGATCACCTTGAGAAATGAAAACCTTTTTGAGATGCATAAATATTATTTCTTGAAATGAGATTAAGGAAATGGCCTTTAGAACATGAACCCATGGTCTTCCCATGATCATGTTGTAATTTTTATCTTTTTTTATAGCATATAAATTAGTTAACATTATTTTGGGTCCCAAAGTAATAGGTAAAATTATGGTCCACATAAAAGAAGACATGAGGTTGTCATAACCTGAAAGGGTGTTTTTGGTAAATGAATAGTTAGTTTCTTCATAATATAATTGTTGGAGGAAATAAAAGTGTACCATATTAATCATATCCCCATCACCGACCATGACTCTTTTGACATAGTTATTATAGATCCACATTTTTAAATAAAATGTGAGATCTTATACCTTAGCCATGTTTGGAATATAAGGTAACTAACTATAGATACCTAAATCTAGTCACATGTACTTGATAATGTTAATTATTGACACACCTTTAACCATTTGAATTTATCTCAAATACATATCTCTTGTTCTCCATTCCTCTAATTGGTTATCCTTAATATAGTTGTCCCTGGTTTTTAAGGACATGCCCATTACCGTAGACTTGTCCACCTAGTGTGGCCTCATTCTCGTGCCATTTAATGATTAGTTTATAAATTTATAAATATTTATTCCATTCATCCTCCATGTTTCACAAGTCATCTAGAGTAAATTATTTAAAAGGTTCACTATATAAGCAAATCAAAACCTCATTTCAAAGGGACTTGATATCTATTTGGAATCTATCTTTTACACTATTGCACATTTATATAATATACCATATTCTCTTAAAATTAAATATCAATCACTAGGATAAGTCACAAATCAAGCCTATATAATTTCAAATCAAGTTAATATCTAACATTGTCAAGTATCAAATCTAAATTTCTAGTTGCATACATATAGTCAAGGAACACTATTACATAATCACAATAGTAGGGAGAACTATGTGTGGTTTGATTATATCCTTAGAGTATTTAGATATGTAGGTAGTGATCAATCATGAATGGGGGTTGTTGGGGTCAGATCAACCCATAACACTTCCCCTCTTCTTTTGAAATTTTAGCTCTCATAAGTACCCCTAAGGTTTACGATGAAAATATAAAGAAAACAACAATTTATGCACAACACATATAGAAGAAAAGTACCTCATCCCTATTAGACATAGGCACAAGTGGAAAAATAATCACATTTTTTCATAGTTAAATTAGACAAGTCTATAATCAATAGACATGACTGACTTATATTGTTATCCAGGGATAATGGACTTGTCTAGAAATACCACACACCATGCCTCTCGATATGATTTATCATTGTGTTTTCTTATCTTAATTTCAATTTTAAAACATCAGTTACAATCAACCAAAATTTATAAAATCTAAGTATCATATTATTAGTTTTAATTTCTATTTTTAGCATATACCACTTGTCAATCAATTCAAATTAATTCTAATTCATATTTACTAATTAAATGTAATATATTTAAATATGAATATATCTATCAAGTTTTATGACTTAACAATATTAAATTAAAAAAGGGTAAACCATATTGGTGAACCCATACCTTTATTTTCTAGTATTTGTTTTCAATTTTTGTTATATGTTTTAGTTGACTTCATGATTCCATTACATTAAAGAGAAATTTGATCATACTTTATAGGATTTTATTGAGCACTACTCTTTGATTTATCCCTAACCTAAGAGTTTAAATATTAATTACTTGTTTATTTTCACAAAAATATTTTATTATATTGGAATTTAATTTAATTTAATTTCTCTTTCTTGATTTCTAAAACTGTGTTTCGGTAGTTGTAAAACTCATAGGATTTATCATTATGGGTAAATTAATTATCTATTTCACTTGATTTGTGGCATGAGGGGTACTAATCTAATACTCAAGCCATTAGATATCATTATATATGAAATTTAGTTTTCACGTATGTCAAGGTATATCATAGTACATAGGGTTTTTTCCTTTTAACCATGGGAAGCTTTTAATCCTTTTAGTTTTGTAGAACATTGGTAAGTTACTATCAATGTACCTTTGACATGGGATAGTGTAGCTATAGGATGGTGGAATACTCTATAGTTAGTACCTCTTTGGGCTTTATTTATTATTTATGATTGGGGTTAGTATATCTAAGAGCCTAAAAATCAAATTATAAAAATAATGAATGAATTTTATTTATATTTTGATTTGTATACTGAGTTTCATCATCACATGTTATGCTAATTTCTAAGGTGTTATTTTGATTCACTAGATATTCACATTCATCAAATTAAATATCATAACAAGGATAAAATGAATAATTTACAATCTCAAGCCTTCCTCAATTGATATTATTGTAATATTATAGCATGCCATGATCCCCCTAAGATACAAGAACCATCAAGGAAAATATTTGTAAAATCAATAATAATTTGGGAATAAGAACGCTTATACATTTTGAATCTTATAATTCATAGCATACACCTCATTGATGGACTTATCATGAATATTGAGATTAATAAAGCTAATATAGAGTAATTAGATGAAATAAGTGACCAAAAAATCATCAAACATTTTAATGCCAATCCACATTAAATTTAATTAATATACATTTAAAAATATGAAAAAAATAAATCATTTTAGGATTTTACATCAGGAAAATAATATGATCCCTTTTGACATCTTAATTAAGCCAATACTTCCACTTTAGTTATTCTAATTTATACTATAGCTTCTATTCCTATATCAACACCTATAGTTAAATATGTGACATCATACCTATGTATGGGGGCATCACAAGGTTTATAAAAATATGATATGCCTATTTATACATAGGCATCATACACACCTCATTTGTTTATCATGCATGGTTTACTACCAACCTTAACTAATGCACTTTCTATTGGTTAGACTATTATATATGTACATGATAAGGTGTTGTAATTAGAGCAAGGTGTAGGCATTAAATAGATTCCCATACTTTTATTAATAATGTTTTATCACCTGAGATAACATCTTACCCATTACCATTAGGGTTTGTAGCTCATAAGCCAATACTCTATGAAAGTAAAGGTGATTCAGAATAACATCTTATATCATTTCGTGCAACATGCTTGGATTATGATTACAATGAGAAATGATTAACCAAGTTATTTCAAATATGACTCAAAGATTATTCTTTGTGATGGTTTTATGATCTTCAAATCCAATTAGTTAAAGTTTAAATCCCTTATAAAATCACTATATAGTATACTTCTCTATTAACATTGGTGAAAAATTATCTTATGCTCAAATTTATAAATTCCAGCAAGGGTCTAATGAGTCAATCAATGAATATGTTATTTGATTAAAAAAATATGATGGATAAGATAACAAATTCTATGGCATAAAATAAGTTACAACATATCTTCACATAAAGTTTTCTAGCACCATTACGTGATTCTATTATGTTCAAATAATTAAAATACTTTTATGAGTTATGACATATAGTCAAATAATGAAAATTTAAGCTCATAGCTTTAAACAAACTCAAGTATGAACCAAATTCTATAGTTACTTAAAATACTCAAATTCAAAGAAAACCAAGATGTAACTTCAAATATAATGACTAAAATAATGAATCAAAAGTAATAGTTAATGTAGTAATCACAACCAAGGAATAAGATTTAGTTGAAAAATCTACTAAAGAGATAATTTTGAAAATTATCATAACCGCTTCATATATTGCTACATTAATTACTTGACTTCAATCTCATATCTCCCCCTCTACTATTAGATGTTGATATGAATAAACCACAACATAATGGATTTGACAGTAATGCATATTATGACTATCACATATGTATTGGGCATTCTAAATTTTTTTTACATATTAATACATAAGATACAATATATTATCAAGTTAAATAAGTAATAAAATAATAATAGTTAAATTTAGTAAAATTTATTTTAATATAAGTGCCAATCATTATTGTCATCACCTTCAGGTTTGGGCTGAGTTAGGTGATTTTTAGTCCTCCTCCCCTAATTATGGTGTCACCTTAGTAAGGACTTTATGTCCCTCTCAACTTTTCCCTTCTATGTATAGGGCTCACCAGTGATTTTTTTACAATTTATAACATGGCCATCATTCCTTTCAGATTCCTGCATGTTTCCTAAGGATTCTTCTACATATGAAATGGGGGTGAACCTTCTTGATGTTGTGCATAGGGTTATATTATGCAATTTTTGTTCAATTTCACCCTTTTATCCTCCGATGGTTTCTTATTTTATAGGTTTTTAATGACACCTCTATTACAAAACAATATAGGGATGACCTCCATTATTTCAATGATTTAGATAGGTAGTGAGGTTATGAGTGATTAAGCTTGGTATTATTCTATGGAAATAATTTATCAATTTCAAAAATTCTGGCTAAGCATAGTAAACTTTCATGCCTAGATTTCTAAGCATTAAAAACCTCTCTTGGTCAACACCTTCATTACTCATCCATGTGCCAAAAGATTATTTATCATTGTATACACTAACCCTACTGATAGATTAGTTATTTCATTTAAGCTGCTAAACTTGGGACAAATCTTTTCTTTGCATGAAACCATGGTTCCCTAGTTTCAATCTAGTTATAGAATCCTTTATTTCTACCCCTATTTAGGTCAGGTTGCCTCATTTACCTAAATTTTTTTAGAAGGCATATTCATTTAAATCCATTGGTATCTCCATTGTGTAATTTATCTCAATCACTCCTGAGACTAAAACATGCATGTGGATCACCTTTTCTCAAATGTGCATTGTTATGGATCTCTCTAAAGTCCTACCAGAAGTTTTTAAGATCAAGGTTGGTAGTATAATTTTGACTCAACATTTAGATTAAAAAATATTGAATTTTATATGTAGGAGATTATTTGTTTTTAGTCATGTGGCTAATGATTTCCTTATAATTATGGTGGCTAATTTGATAATAAGTTCAAATTTGGAAAATCTAGAACTTAGTGGAAAGATGTTGAGATGGAGCATCTAGTTATCTTTGGTAAGAATAGGGATATGGATAATGGTGGTAGGGATTTGGTAAATGGCAAGTCAAGGATATTAGTTCTCTTGTAGAAGTTTTTTCATCTTATATATTTCCTTCTGCATCTTCCTCTGAAGCATTCTCTTCCTTTTGTTTTATTAGAAGGGTTGATCCCACTAGAAAAGGGGCCTCTATTTTGGACAATTTTGGTTTTAGGGTATTTTCATATTTTTTCAGATCTCTCTTTACAAGATTTGAGTCCTTCCCTTTTGGGACTTCCCCCTGAGGATGCTTTGGAATTTATTTTGGACTCCCCTCTACTTGGAAGTAAGGTTGATGATGATAAAGAATGGACAAAGGTCTCAAATAAGAAAACTTTTGCTAATAAAAATAACCTTTTTAATATTGAGCTTCTCTCTCATAAGAAAATAAATCCTTATGGTTTATGGATAATATTTTCTCCCTTTTTTATTAGGGATTTGAGAACTAGTTTGCAATTTATCTCTAGGTTTTTTCCATGATGTTTCTAGGGTTATCCATTTGATGGGAGTAAGTTGTTTCTATGGGAAAGGTTTAATGATCATTCCTAACCATTTACTTATTTTTCTTTTCTTTTTGTTATATATGTTTGGGTGAGGGTCTTGGTATAACCCTTAAGATAAATCCCCAAAAAAAATGCAATATCTTATCGATGACAATACTATTGATTTAAACACACTCACAAAGCAGGCTAGGACACAAAATAATGAAAATTCAAATTTTAAAATCATCAATAATCCATTTAAAAATCTTGGACCAATAAATATATAACTAGTTTATAGGGACACCATGTGTACAATGTGTATCCTCCTCCTCAAACATATGGATGCATAATAGATGGCATTATTGGTACATTTATAAGCACATCTTCATCACGTTCCATGCTCACATTTCATGGTAGTGATTTTTTTTATGATGATTCAGATAGACATGTACTCATTATTGAAGATATATCAATAAAAAATACATATAAAGTGTCATGATTGATAACAGTTCAAGAAAAAATGCTTTTACAATGACACTTCTTTGCACTCCTAGGTATACGGATTATGATTTACAAAATACATCAAAATTAGTCAAAGTATTTGAGGACATACATAGAATACTCTTGGGCATATAGTGCTACCTCTTCAAGTTGCTTCAATGAAAATGGATACTCCATTTGTAGTATTACCAAGCACATGGGTATTTGATATGGTATTAGGGTGCCCTTGGATATAAAATATCTACATAGTGTGAACTATAAATTTGACTAAGAAAGGGAGATTAGTATTGTGTTAGTGAATGAAATCAAATTAAAAACACACTAAACTAACACCTTCATGCCTAGTTACTAGGGCGAGCTTAATAATAATAATAAATGACAAACACAACTAAAAAGTAAGGAAAAATAAGAATCCTTCACCTTTCTTGGATGCTCCAAATGCTTTTGTAGTAGTGGCTTGCTTGGTTTATGCTCATGAAGTTTGTTGCAATGGAGCTTGACTATTCTCTACCTCCTATTGGCACCTTTGGATTTGGCTTGGCTTGGAATTAATTTAGCATGGTAAAACTAATTGTAATAGCTTTTGGAATCATTTGTGTGTTATAACTTTGCATTCTCAAGACTTTAAAATTCATGTGGCAAGGACTCCTATATATAGATTTTTGCAAATGGGTAGAATCAACCTGAACTATCCATCTCAAGATTGAGATGTGTGGCGAAGCATTAATCCAATAATGAAATTAAAATTGATAAATAGGCTCATCAATATTTGGTATAGAGGAGAAATTAAGAGGCATGGAGGGCTTTGATGAGGCATGGGAGACATGATCTTGATATTTGTGGCTTTTATGGCTTAGGGATGTCTTTCCTAAGAAATGAGGTCACTTGATGATGCATATATTCAATATTCATTTCTAAAAACAATTATTCAACAAATTTCCATGGAATTCTTAATTAGGCTCTAACTTGGTTTAACTATATCTTAAGCATGATTAAGCACTTTGTGCACAAATTACTCAAATTGATCATAATGCCTTGTTATTGGTCCAAAATTTGCCTAGATTGGAATTAGAAGTCAATGTCAGATGAGTTAGATATGTTATCCCATTTAGGATGTTATCAAAATCAAATAACAAAGGCACGTGTCTTGTATAAGAGATTTAATAGGAAAGAGCAATCCAAAGCACCTAGGTGCAAAATTGGAATTTTGACTTAGAATGATTTGACCAAAGTTAGCCAGCCCATAAATTGCACTACCCCATTCAATGATAATTTAGTCAAAATTAGAACTTGAATATATCAATTTCAATGCATTTAGTGTGTTTTAGTTTTTTTTGGCCAAATTTTACACTAAGGTGGAAATTCGTCAAAATCTTGGCTGGAGGTCATTGGTGGCCAAATTTAGGTGTCTACAGTTTACCCCTATTTGGGAAGGTGTTACAAGCTATAAGCATAGTAACATCTTCTCAAATAATGAGAGATGGTATATTCCCAAAAAAAAATGATGACTGAAGAACAAAGCTCTAAATGTTTTTGGGAAGCCTATGATGATGCCCCCTTGAGGGAGTGGCCATTACATTTGTTGATGGATGGTCCCTCAAAAAGAAGCAAAAAGAAAGGTGGAATTAACCCATGGTTGAGATTAATCTAAATGATAAAATGCTTGTATGCATTAATTTAAAAGGATTATTGTTTTTTCCCAAAGATGGTTATAATCAAGAACAAAAGTCAAATAATGATTTGCGCATAGGCAGTTATAATTATTAAGAGGACTTAGATTGGCCAAAGATGATTGTGCCCTAGTTAGGGCTGATTAGCAAGCATAACTCAAGAATATAGATTAAAGATGAACAGGTGAAAAGTAATGAAATATATGAAAAGAAGAATAAGACTGATCGGTGTAAATGATTTAATTGTACTTGCCAATGAGGAAATGCTCATCCTGATTAGAAATGATATAACTAGAATGGTTTATGGGTTGATTTGATCAAGGGTTGGATGGGAGGATTTGCCAAGATACCTAGGAGAAACTTCTATGGCTCCATTGATTTTAGACCTTCTTGAAGCTGATTTTTTTATAGCATGTGATGGTAGGCTTCATGATAAAACACCATGAACATTTGTCTAAAATATGTGTAAGGACTAACTCCCAATCTAATAAACACTCAAAAATAATGCACCAATGATAAGAACCATGATGACAATATTGACGTATGAATATGGATGGACTCAAGAATAATGTGCTTGAGGAATCACCTAACAAATGCATATAGACTGAGTTGAGGTAACAGTGCTAAAATCAAACAAATAAGCAATCAAATAAGCAAACAAACAACTTGAAATAAATAAACATACAAAAATTTTGAAAACAAAATCAAAATAAAACATCCTAACAATGACTTTACCCCAATAGGGCAGATCGAGGATAACTGACTAGGCTTATATAGGATAAATGTTTTTGGAGTTTTTGAAATGTTATGATTTTTTTTTTGGAATTTTTGAGTATCTCAACTCGTTAGAGAATGACAAGGTACCTACTCACAAAATGGTGAGAGTGTTTGACTTAGGTTGCTTACAAATGGTGAGAATGTATGGAAAGAGGGACTAAGGTGCCCTCAACATGAATTGAATATGACCTACTTAGTCCTAAAATAAACTCAAGTCACAATATTTCCATCCACACAAAAGGTGAGGAAAAACCAACTAGGTCCCAACAAGTTCTCAAATTTAAAAAATGGCCAGTCAAATGAAAACAATGATGGCAAGGTGATGTGGCAATGCATGATAAATAAGTGTTTCCCCTAGTTTTCCCATAAGAGGTTATAACTAAGATACAACAACATAGGTCAATAATACTAATTTTCTCATAGGTGGTTATAATCAGGCTCACAAGTGGTTATAATTAGGCTCACATAAACAAACTTGATATAGGATGGAAAATGAAAGATATCTTACCAAATCAACTATCACACTACTTTCATAGACTATCATTGTAAACATGAATTTGATAAGAGTTGAAACCTAATCAAAATCCCCATGTAAAAAGTGCAAGACAGAACCAAAGTATCCAAGATCAAAATATGATAGGGTAGGATGACTAAAAATAGGCTTTGGTCTAGATAGGAATGGAATGGTTAGATGGCATGGTCTTTCTAAGGATAATGATGTTTTGATAAATTGGATAAAATGTTAAGAGGGTTACCCCTGAGTGAGAAGGTGATTAGCTAAGATATGTGATAATGGAAAAATGATATGTAACAATGGTAATGGCATGGTAATGAAATGGTATAGTACATGTTTTTGGCCTAGGTGTGGTTTTTGATTCTATTGTTCTTATTCATGGGGAGATGCACATCTTAATCAACAAATGATATAAACATAATACTTGATCATGTTAATTGCTAGCCCACACCTAATCTAAATAACTACTCTATCAATAACTACTTATAGATTTGGATGCCAAGAATGCTTTTGTGATCTTAATTGGTCATTGATTTTGATTCCTTCAAGTGTTGAGACAAGGTATCTTTATAGCCTCTACAAAGGAAAGTGCAGCTATGGATGGTAGATAGGGACAAATAATGAATGGTAGGTTTGATTATGAAATGAAATGGTATATGATAATGGAATCTATAATGGTGGGGAAATAAATGAAGATCAAGACTTCCAGTCACATGTAATGTTATTGATGTTGAATTTGACATATTTTTGGTTGTGGTGGGGCAAAAGACTTTTTCTCTCGATAGGACCATCATATTTTTCTATTATTTGAGCCTAAGAGTAGCTACCATTTGATTAGGCTATAGATAAGAAGCTATTTTAATTTGATCTTTGATTTTGTCTTCATCAAATAGTGAAGAAATTTTATGCTTAGTTATTGGTGCCTTAATTAGGTTTTCACCAATGAAGTTGTCTTGACTGTCTCATAGTGCCTCTGAGAAGGTTTCACTAAGGAATGTTGACTTTTGACTTTGATTGTCTTCTAGCACTTTTTAAAAAGTTTCACTAGAAGATGTTGAGTTTTGACTTTGATGGTCCCCTAACACCTCTAAAAATGTTTTACTAAGAGAGTGTTCTACTATATGAATGTGGTCTTGGCCTCCTTGCTCTTCTTCAATTGCTATGTTGTCATGGATGCAGTTCAATAAAGTGTGATTCTATCGGTCCTAATCGACACTTGTGGGAGATGGAATGTCAATAATATGGATATCTTGATTGAGGGTAATGGCCTATGGAATGGTAATAGAATGGGTGTTGGCATCACAATCTTTGTAAAATATACTAGGAAAACTTGTGTTGATACTGAAGTACTCATCCTCAAAAAATGTAGAAGGATCACAAATGTATTCAAACTGATCTGTAAGGCATACATAACCAATATTGTAATAGCCAAAAATATATTTTTCTTTTGAATCTCATTCTAACTCAAGGGACTTTAAATTCGATGTTGAGATTGATGTTGATTCAGATTCTAATTCTAAATCCAATGTTGATCCAGGAGTAGAAATTGACTCTAACTCTTATTCTTCATTTGATGGGTACTCTAATATAATTATGTCTTGTTGGATATTTGGTATTGGACAAGTTACACGAAGACTAGTTTGTCAAAGTGAGACTCCTTTAGAATGGGAAAAAGGTTAAGAGACAAATCCTCAGAGATTGGTTTGTCAAAGGGAGGCTCTTGAAAAATAAGCACATGGTTGAGGTAATGATTTTCCCAAAGGTGGTTATAATCATTAAGAAGTGACTCAGTAAAGACTAGCTCATCAGAGTGAGACTCCTTAACAACTAGTATAGGATCAATAGGTGATTCATCATAGGTTTACTTATCACAAATGGTTGATTTAATAGAAACATCTTAGATTGGTTGGTTCTCTTGGCCTTGGTTTCCAAAGAGTTGGAAAATACTAGTTTTAAAAATATCTTGGTCTTCGAAGGATTGGATCGGTTGAGGTTTGGATGGGATTGGTTCTAGATGAGGAATGGCTTGTGGTTGGATAATGGTAGGGTATTAGGGAGCATTATTGCTCATATGACCCAAAGGATGAAGTCCTAAAATGGTAATGATAGGGCATTGTGGGGCTTGATTTCTCGCACAATCCAAAGGACTAGGTCCTGTAATGATGAAGGGGGGTTATGGAGATTGATTACTCACATAAGACAAAGGATGATTCCTAGTATAGAAATGGTTTCTCATTATGGAGCCTGATTGCTCACACAAAATAAAGGGTGAGGTCTTGATATGGGAATGGTGTGACATTGTGGTCCTGGAATAGAAATGGTATGATGTGGTGGAGCTTGAGTACTCACATAAGCCAAAGCATCCAAGTCTTCCTCATAAACCATATCATCCCAGTCATGATTTGGCTCATAATCTAGTTCTTGACTATGTTCCACATACTAATTATTATAAAGAGGGTATGGATCCATATCCCAAACAACATTATCTATAGTTGGGTCTTCAAAGTCCTCCTCACAAGCCTCTTCATACAAATCAAGGTCTTGAGTTGGATCATGAGCTAGTTCATGACTCTGTTCCCATGAATGATTATTATGAGGTGAATATAAATCTATCTGAAAAACCATATTATCATTGTTGGGGTATTGACTAAAGACATAAAAGTCATTTTTTGTAGCCATTCTTTCATAATTTGGATTATACGTGACTCCACCATAGGTGTAGCTAGACATATCTTCATAAATGATGAAAGATCTAAAAAAAAAAAGGCTTAGAGTTCTAAAAACTCCAAAAAAAGCTATATCCAGAGGACAAATGGTTCAAACTTGGTCTAACTTGGTCAAAAGTATGGAGTTGTATCTCCAAAAATGGTTTGTGTTAAGACTTGGCATAAAATAGTCTAACATAAAATGTCTAATGTTAAATGTTATACACATAAAAGGTCAAGTGTCTGAATAAAACTAGCATGTCAAAGGTCTAGGTTAAAGTGTTCCAAATAAGGTCTAAACTAGGAAAGGGAAAAGTTAATTTACTAGGTCTTTTGTCCAAACATGGAGTCAAAAGATAGGCTCAAACAAATAGGCATATGCTAAGACTTTTGGCCAAATAGCATCAAAAGCTAGACTTGAAATAAACGCTGATATGATTTGATTTAATCTAACAAGTTTGAAAACAACTTTAACATAGACTTGGCACACATAATCAAACATAAACATGATCAGTTGGCATAAGGCATAAGATAGAAGGCTCTTTGAAGAAAGACTATGTTTTCCCAAATAAAGTCACAAATAATGATAAGGATAGGTACTAAACAAATAAACCATCAATAGTTTTCAAATTTGGGTAATTAATTAACTGAAGTTATGCAACCCAAAAGAGAAATATCTATATATTAGCCCCATGAATTAAGGCCTAAATAGAAATCAATCAATGTTCGAATCCAAACTTGATAAGGATAATTGAAAAATAAACATTGAAAAGTAAGATTTGACCAAACAAGCTAGACATGATTGGATATCATGAAAACAAAAGACAAAGGTTTAAATGGTATACATAACATGGTTTGAAACAATGGTTTTTGATACAAGGTAAACTAGTCTTGAAACAAATTGGGTAGCCAAATAACATAAACATGCTTGAATGATGTGATCTATGTTATGTTTCAAAGACTCAAAAGGCAAAATGGTTTGATATGATTTTGGCAGCATAACACTACCCTCTACAACTCAAATTGACACAAACATAAACAAGTTTAGCAAAAAAAATCAAGGAATAAGTGTGGTGTAAAATGGCCAGCATAACACCTCTTTATACAAAAGAATAATGTATAAAAAATTGATTTTGCCATGGATTATGAACAAAAAAACAAGTTTTAGTCTACCAATCAAAAATGACCAAAATACTCTAAGTTTAATCATCCAAATCCTATCAAGGGTATGGTAATGTGGGGTTGACTAAAATAACAAGCTTTTGAACGTTTCTAGGGGAATCAATTACACACTGACTTTCACATCAAATGATGCAAAAGACAAGCACAAATTTTGGGTCTATATCACTTGGCTTGTTGTAAAAAGGTATAGTACTTTTTGTAACCACTACATCCTGATGTTTGCTCAGTGTGTGCGATGTCCAAAGTGCCACTACATCCCATGCACAACTCCAATATGGATCCAAATGAAGTCAGTGACAAGAGGTGAAACTTTGGGTCAAAGCTTCCCTAAATAAATCACATGAGGTAATGATGTCCCCCTCACAAGCCAATTTTACATAAAAATAAATAAAGCATAAAATAGAAATACTTTAGGGTCATTGTCAAGGTCACCCAATGCTTTTGTGAGTTTTTGGGGAGTGCGTTAGACGATGTTCTTTCTATGCCTTGGACTAGGTAATTTTCAAATAAGGAAAGCACTTTTGATTCCAAGGGTTCCCTAAAGCGGATAAATGGAAGAGCATACATGCAACATCCTTGTATTTTGTGAAAACAAAGTGATAATATGAAAATAAAATTGACAAGTGTGTTTAATTTTAAGCCCAAAAGAAATATTTGGTGGTGTTCATTTGACCCCTTGGTCTTAAAATTGTAAAATTTGAAAAATAATGCTAAGAACTTACTTAAGCACCTAAATGTTATATTAAGCACCAAAATAATATTCCTAGTTCATTTTAAAACTTGCAAAAGATGATTTAAACATGTTTTAGCAATTTTCCAAGTTGGTCTTGCAAGAAAAATATTAGCAAGTAGTTTAGGTTTGAAGTATTTTTAAAGATGAAACAATCAACTTAGGAAAATGAGCTCTCAGGTTGACATAGCGGTCCAATACTGCTACTTGTCAGAGCAATCCCACTACTTGAAGGATAATCCAACAACTTTAATAGTTATGGTATTGTAACTAACTGCTAACCATTTAATCACAATACCATGACTCTGAATGATGATCCCGCTACTTGTAAGACAATCTCACAACTTTAAAATTTGTGATATTGTAAAATTTAGGTGGTTTGGTCAAAATACCATGACTTGGTTTGATAATTTTTCTAATAGCAGGATAATCCCACCACTTTAAAAATTATGGTATTGTCACTTAATTGCTAATGGTTAGACAATAGCATGACTTGATTAAGCAACCCCACGAGTTGTAGAGTAATCCCATAACTTCTAAAGTAGTGGTATTATTAACCCTACACAAAAACCCAAAGTTGGTCTGAAATAAAAATAGCTAAGCATAATACTACGAGTCTAAATGACAATACCATGAGTTGTAGGACAATCCTACAACTGTGTCTAGTCAAACCCACCACTTACATAAAAATGTGTTTTACTTCAATTTTTCACTCTTTTAAGCCTCCCACTCCAATATTCTACATAACAAAGGTTAGTGAGTTGCTTGAGGGAGTATTGTGATCAATTTTGTGAAGCTATTTATATCCCACCAGGTGTGCCATTATGTGAACTAGGAATTTGACTAAGAAGGGGAGATTAGTATTGTGTTAGTGAATGAAATCAAATTAAAAACACATTAAACTAGCACCTTCATGCCTAGTTACTAGGGTGAGCTTAATAACAAAAACAAATGACAAACACAACTAAAAAGTAAGGAAAAAAATAATCCTTCACCTTCCTTGGATGTTCCAAATGCTTTTGTAGTAGTAGCATGCTTGGTTTGTGCTCATGAAGTCTATTGCAATGGAGCTTGACTATCCTCCACCTCCTCTTGGCACCTTTGGCTTTGGCTTGGCTTGGCTTGGAATCAATTGTCATGGTAACATTAATTTCAATATCTTTTGGAATAATTTGTGAATTATAACTTTGCATTCTCAATATTTTAAAATTCATGTGGCAAGGCCTCCTATTTATAGATTTTTACAAATGGGCAGAATCAACCCGAACTATCCATCTCAGGATTGAGATGTGTGGATAAGGATTAATCTAGTTAGATAATTTAAATTTATAAATAAAATCATAAATATTTGGGATAGAGGATAAATTAAGAGGTATGGAGGGATTTGATGAGGCATGGGAGGCATGAATCCTGATATTTGTGGCATTTATGGCATAGGGATGTCTTTCCCAAGAAATGAGGTCACCTGATGATGTAGATATTTAATATTGATTTCTAAAAACATGTATTCAAAAAGTTTCTATGGAATTATTAATTGGGATCTAACTTGGTTTAACTAAATCTTAAGCATGATTAAGCACTTTGTGTACAAATTACTCAAATTGATCAGAATGCCTTGTTATTGGTCCAAAATTTGATTGGATTAGAATTGGAAGTCAATATCAGATGCATTAGATCCATTATCCAATTTAGGATGTTATCAATATAAAATAACAAAGGCATTCATCTTGTGTAAGAGATTTGATAGGAAAGATAAATCCAGAGCAACCAAGTGTAAAATTAGCATTTTTGACTCAGAATGATCTAATCAAAGTTAGTTGGCCCATAAATTTTATTGCCCCATCTAATGATACTCTAGCCAAAATCAGCACTTGAATATATCAATTTCAACTCATTTAGCATTTTTTAGTATCTTTAGGCCAAATTGTGCACTTTGGTGTAAATTGGTCAAAATCCTAATTGGAGGTCATTGGTGGCCAAATTTAGGTGTCTACACATAGTGTCATCCATAGTAAATCATTGTCTCAAATATATACATTATAACCAAGTGGTCAAAGTTTTAAGAATTTGATATGAGTAAGTGATATCTCCTCCAAAACATGACCTCCACTTAAGTTCATTAATACACCTATTTAATATCACAATACAAAGTTAGTTGTTACACTTATGTAGGATATGTATATATAGTCAATGCATAGGAAAATAGTAGACCCTATTAGACGACAAGCTTCACATATGATATTTATTTAGAGGTCAAACATATCTTCATCTTATATAATTTGTCCTAAACTAGAATATCAAAAAATTTAGTGTGTTTTATAGTGAGCACAAACATGGAAGCCTCTCCTACTGTACAATAGACTCCACCAAGTATTTCACCCTCTAAACTCACATACTCTATACGTGATTCTATGATCAGTGATCAAGACTGTTACATTATAGTACCAAATTTATTTTTGGATTTTTATTCATCCACATGTAGAAATTTGTTCTCATATAAAGTCACCCTTAAATTATATGTTAAGGTACACACTATGGTCTTCCCATTGATGGGATCATTAGCTAGTTTTATTTTCAAATATTTCAAAAATCCAAAAACATTCAAATATGCAAAAATACAAAAACATTAAAATATTTCAAAAATAAAAAAAGAATTCAAATATGTAAAAAATTTAAAAAATATTAAAATATTTTAAAATGTATAAAAACATTCAAAATTTTCCCAAAAAGAAAAAAATTAGTACCTGAGCATGACATGAGTTGCTAGTTTACTTCTTTACATATGTTATTTATCACATAATTTGGTAGATAATTTTTTTTTTTTTAATATATCATTTCATTTAATGAGGTATATGAGTGTGATTTAGGACAAACATATTATACATCAATTCTTATATGTTGGATCCCATTCGACCTAGTGGCCATGCCTATGTTGGGGGAATATTATTCTACATGTTATGTTTATTTATGACCTCTCTACCATGTTAAGATACATATATTACATGTGTCTTGATAGTTACTCATATATTACATTATGATACATGGATATGATACTTTTTTATGATGTGACATTGATAATATGGATAGTTTAGACTAGTTTTCACTTGTTTTATTCTCCTTCAATGTTATTACTTTATTTTATGATAGGCTAGACATTGATTTCTTATTGTGTATGGTCAATTGGCCTTATGAATGTGAAATATTTATGTCCCTTGTTTCTAAAATTATTAATTTCCTTTTTTTGTGTCCCTTGGAATTTAATATTGTGGCATGTTTATGTCCTTTGTATGTGGCCCTTGGCATTATGTCTGACATTGTGTGTTGTGTTTGCTTAGCTTGATTAGTGGTGATCCATATAATGCATTTTTACTATGTAGTCTTATTCAAATATGGTTACTTTAATACATGCCTCATTTTTATATATATCTATACATGTCACTTGGATTCTTTGCATTAAATATGTTATACACTGCTTCAATCACAATTATGTCACTATGATAACATACTCTCCAGATTTTGACATGATTATATCTTTATCACATGATTCAAAATCTTATTTTGAGATGAGTAACTTGTAGGATACATCCCTAATCTTAAAAAGGGGACATTATAGTGGGATTGTATTAGAGATTCAAGCCTCCATGAATATAAAAATCATATTTTAAGATATGGTATAGGTTTCAAATATTTAAGTTAATTAAAAAGGTACATTTCATGATAGATTACAGGTTTCAAAGATTCAAAATAATCTATAAATAAAATAAATGATAGATATTAGCACAATGATATAGATTATAGGGGCATATGACATGCATATTCAATCACTTTATAAATATTTGAGTACATATTAAAACACACTTGAATTCATATGCATGGGCATATAAATAATAGTTACATGAACATAAATTATAGGTTTCATATATGATTAAAGTTGAGCATATAGATGCATGACATTCTATATCATTTGGCATAAATTATAGGGGAATTATATTGGTTCATTCACATATATACATATTTCAAAGTCAAAAGGATTAATATTTGTTCATGAACATATACTTTACAATACAATTTTATATATCCAATGGAAAATGGTTATAAAATTCACTACAAACCTATTGAAATGTCAGTCAATATTGGGGGATGAATATTATCGATTATCTTTCAATAATGTAAATAGAATCTAGATCAATCTATATCTATGTGATTCATTATATTATAAGTAATGTATGTTTTATTTTAGTGGTATTAAATGGCATTGTAATTACTTATAGTAAACATATCATGTGGTTCCACCTTTTATTATAGGTGATGTATGTTGGAGTCTAGTGATACTTAATGACCTTGGCATCACTTATAACAAACCCATTATGGTTCCACCTTATTTTGGGTTAGTACATTGGGTACTTATCCCATTTGATATATTTGTAACATGCATATTTCGAAAAAAACAAATTAATTAGTTATTCAAATTTTAGACTTTATCACTCTCAATTTGTCAATGGTTCAACATAGGGAACCATCTATTTAAGTGATTTGATAATGGGCAAATTTATCCAATGCTTCACCATATTTTAAAGGTTATATGGGAATATGGTTTCATCACCTTAAAATTTTACTCCTTCCTTGATCTCTTTTAAATTTTAGATTGTTATATTTTTCAAATTACATATATGAATAATGAATACTTCATGTGTTATTTTAGGGTTTATTAAAATGAGCACCTTTTATAATTAGATTTTACTATCAAAAGACAAAGTGTGATGTACACACGTAGGTTTTATATTTATCCTTTACTCTATAAATTTCATTACTATAATAAATGGGGGATGTAGATATAAATCTGGTCATGGGTAGTTGACACATCATGAACCATTTTAATTTAGCTAAAATACATATCTCTTTTTCACCATTCCTCTAGTATTTTATCTATATGTGGGATTGACCCATATACCATCCATTAATACTACACAATAATTTCCAAGTCAATTCTTATAGTTATTTATATCACTCTTTGATTTATTCTAACCTCAAGGTAGTTTCCATTAATTTTTCAGGATAGGTCCATGCTGAGAAAATAGGTCCATTACTGTAGACCTATCTACCTAGTGTAGCCTCATCCCCATGCCACTTAATGGATAGTTTTAAAGTTTTAAAATATTCAATTGGATCATCTCACATGTTTTACAAGTAAACTAAAATAAATTATTCAAAAATTTCACTATATAAGTAAATCAAAATTTTATTTCAAATGGACTTGATATCTATCTTGTATCTAGACTTTACACTACTACACACTAATAAAATATACCTTAATTTTCTCAAATTTAATATAAATAATTAAGATAAGTCACAAATTAAGTCTAAATTATTTAAAATCAAGTCAACATCTAACATTATCAAGTATCAAAATCAAATTTCTAGATACATATATATAGTTAAGGAGCACAATTGCATAATCACACTAGGTAGGAGAACTATGTGTGGCTTGATTCCATATTCAAATTATCTAGATACATAGGTAGCATTTAATAATTAATTAGGTTGGTTGGGCTCATCTCAACCCATTATGCTTCCCCTCTCTTTTGATAGGTTTCTATCTCTCACAAGTACCCCTAGGGTTTCTAAGGTAAAGAGAAAGAAAACAATGATTTATTTGTGGCATCTATAGAAGAAAAGTATCCCATCCCTCTTAGCAGACATAGTGCAATTGGAATAATAATCATAGTTTCATCATAAATAAAGTGGACAAGTTCATAGTTAATTTATATGACCATCATGCATTTTTATCTAGGGAGTGTAGACCTATCTATAAATATCCACATACCCTACCTTTGAATTTGATTTGTCATTGTTCTATCTTATCTTGATTTATACTATCAAAAAATAGTTATAGTCAACCATAAATTATAAAATCTAAGTATATTATTATTATTTGTACTTACTATTTTTAGTATATGCCACTTGTCAATCAATTTTAGGTAATTTTTCTTTACATTTAAAATTATGTTTAAATGTCATACATTGAAATATTTATAGATCTATCGAGTTTTATACCTATTAACACTATTATATAAAAAATAAGTTAAAAACCCATATAATATCAAAAAATTACCTGGTATCCATAAAATGTTTTCGATGGGGGTATATATATAGATCAATATGGTTGGTTTAAAATTCAAAAGACATAGTACATTGGCTAGATGAACAAGACCTATGGAATTGAGAAGCATCAATAAATGGGAAGGAGAGTTATGTAAAAGGGTCTTTATAAGATGTACAATAGGATCATATTTTATGATAGGTTTAGGTGTTCCTCAAGCTTCGTCTTTAGAGCATTCATTAGAGGGGGCATCTATTGTTGATAATCCTTGGTAAAAGTGATAATGTTTTCTTATTCATGAGCTTCTAATTATACCAAACCTAAAAATCATGTCTTCACTTTAGGACTAAGGCAAGGGGTCACATCAAGATTCAAAAAAGTTGAAGCCTCTACATCATGGTTTCAAATAGGTGTGGGATAGATAGGAGGATTACTTTATGATTCATTTTGATTTGGTTTCAGTTGATGGTTTGGAAAAAGAGTTTATAGATGTGCATATTATAATTTTTATAGTGATACAAGATCCATTTTGGAAGGTTTATGATTCCTACTGGGACTTACAAAAACATGTCAATGAAAATTATCATTGATCCTTAGGGGCTCTCTATATAAACCTATTTTACACCCTAAAACTTTGAGTATCATGACCAATTAATCAATGAATTAGGCAATAAAATTTGGGATTATAGTCCCTGAGTTTTTAATTTTGGTTTTGTTTCTTGAATCCTTGGTTATAATTTTGGTGTTGGTTGTTTTTTGGTAAGACTAATTTTTATTAAAGTACTACTTTTAATACTATGCATTAGAATTTTAGTTTGGATTTTGATATTGTTTTTCCCAAGATGGTAGATAGTTGAAATGCATGGCATGAATAGTAGGCATGGGTTTAGGGTTTCTTTGATTCCCATTCCCATTTTTTATTGTTATTATTGGTGTTATAGTTTTGGTTATTGTTAGAAATAGTGTTTTTCTCAGTTTTACATATAACACCATCCATAGTGTCATTATGGTTATGATTTAAGACTTTGTGAACTTAATTTCCTTGGTTTTTTAATAAATGATTTGATAAACTCCATTATTCTAATTTAGGATACATTTTTGTTTTGGGCCCATGCATCCTATGACAACTATCCATGACTGATTTGTCTATCCTCAAATCACTTTCTAGTTTTTTTTGTATGATCTATAATGGAATTTTTAACATATTCCCTAGTTTTAAAGGGATTGGAAGAAGATGTCACATATATCCATTTGGTCCATATTATGGGCACTGGCATAATATTAGAGTACTTGATGCCACATTATGATGAAGTGGGGAAAAATCATTAAGTTCTTATTTTATGCATATTTTTTATTGTATAATAATACAAACCAATTTTTCCATGTCAAAGGATTTTACAAACTCAACAATGATTTATTTTAATGAATTAATTGAAGCCTTGAGAATATGATAGAAAAAATCTAGGAAAATTACTTTAAGAGTTTTTCAAAAATAATTTTTCCACTATTACATCCCAAGGGAACAACTCTCTAATTATAGTGGCTTAGGACTTGATAAGGGCATTTAGGTCTCCCTCTCCCTTACACTTCAAAATTTTGGACAGTGGTAAGGTTAATATAACTCCTAAAATCATGTGAACAATTGGATCCTTAAGGTATTTGAAATAAGTTCTCATTGTGTTACAATATGTCAAAGAAACATCTAAATAACTTGGAGGAGGGATAGTTGGATGAGCTAAAAGAGTGAATTTTCTAAGGTAAAAGGTTGTCACTTGAGTTGGTAGAGGCTAATAATCCATAAAATAGTTATCCATTTATGTGGATTTGGAAAAGATATGGTAAAATGTTATAAAGAGTTGAAATGAGTCATGTAAGTTGATATGTAAATAGATGGAGGGTATTAGGGAGAAGAACCAACTGACATAGAGTTAGGTAGAACATAGGGGATGATTTACCAGTATAATTATGGTTTTGAAGGAATAAATAAGGGAACCATATTTTTGGATATATGAGAGAGGGGCACCAATAACAGTGCAATTGGGAGGATTATAAAAGGGAGGCACACTGGAAACCATAATCCAAGGAATATTTAAATAGATAAAATCTCATATACTTTGGTAACATGAAATTTTATTTAGAAATGGGTGGATTTAATTTAGATTAGGGTGGTAGGAAGATAATAGAATTTGATTAGAAGAATTTATTTGATTATTAACATTTGACATGACTCTTTGATTTGATAGACCTATTTGAGAGGAAGATTTATTTATTTCTAAGTCTCGAATGTGACCTACCAAGGTGGATATGAGATCATTCAATTTAGCAATAGTGATTGGTTTAGATACCTCCCTTACCATAGGTTCAAAGGGAATGGGATGATAACATAAGATTAATTGATTTAAATTTGGTTGTTCATGAGAATCATATTATATTATCCTATATCCATTTTATGGGAAGGGTTTGATCTATAAGGAAGTGGATGAATTTTTGTTCTAGTTAAACCCTCTTCTATGGTCTAAATACTTTCATTGTATTGATCAAATCTTGTGATTTTATTAGAAACAGGGTTTTACAAGTTAAAATGAGGAATAGTTAAGATATGTTGATGAAAACCACATTTTACATTTAAATCCATGTCATTATAATAATGATAACTATTTTATGTATTTGAATAGACTTGTAACTCTTCCAACACCACATTAGATTTGGTGTGTGGGATAAAGGATGAATAATTTTAGGAAGAATATGGATTGTAGATCCTTTGATTATTTGTATCATATAAATTATCCCAACTATAAAATTAGGATTCATCTTGGGTTTAAACATTATTTTTAAAGGTATTTAGGCACAAGGGCCTATTAAAATCCTCAATAGACATATTTAGGGGGTGCACAGATACACAAAGAATAGATGGAAGAGGAGATATATAGATGAAATAAAATAAAATAAAATAAAGTGGAAAAAATAAAAAATAAAAATGATTTTAATTGGTTTCAAAAAAAATTATACATGGAAAGTGACATGTTAACCTCACACACTCAACTTCCCAAGGTTAGGATCAAAAAACTAAAAAGGAATGATGCAAAATGCGGCAATTCATGTCATTAAATGGGTTGAGCTCATTGAATGACATAAGCTTGTTAAATTGGTTGAGATACCCTATTGGGATTATGGACTATTTATCTCAATGGGTTCTCTCTTATATACCAATACTCTTCAAAAAATTCATAATGCTTATTTAGGGCATATAAATATCTAGTCATAAGGTCTCTAAAATAACCAAATTATAAGATAACGAAGTAGTGTAACTTTAGATCAATATTGTTCTCTTTAAAAGGGAAAATTTTAGGATGAATTACTTGTAGTATTTGATGAATCAGTTGTGTTGGTTTGGTCCAAAAAATGTCATCCATAAAATAGAAATTATAATGGGATAATGTTATACTAGAGGATGATAATTAAAATCAAATGTGAATATTTTCTTTATGGCAAAATAACAAACTAGCTAGTTGTGTTTTCTCAACTCTAGTTTCTTCATTTAAAGCCTCAAATTGAATGATTATAAAATATGGAAGTTGCGTAGAGTGAAATAATTATATCTAGAATTTAGATTTGATGTCATTTTATATTTTTTCCACTAGAATTGGAATGGCTACAAGTGGGAAAGTTCCTACTTTGTGTGGATGTACATTTTTTAGAGAGTCATCCAAGGATGTCAGAATTTATGTGTAAAGTGATCAAACTAAGAGTTGATTTTGATTTTTAAATGTTTTAGGTGGTTTATGACTAATGTTTTTCTAACTAGTGTCATTATAAATGAAATGTTTTAATGGAAAACTAAAAGGTTTTTTAAGAAAATAAAGAAATGATTTGCAAATGGAAAAAATTATAGTTTACTAATGAAATGAAAGAAAAAAAAATTATGGAAATAAAAAAATTAACCTTTTTTTTTTTGATGAGGTAAAATCTAGGTTTTTTAGGGCCCTAAAACCAATAGAGTGTAGTAAAAAATTATTAATAGGCCATAAACAGGATTGAGGATCCAAAAAGCAAAAAGTTACAGTATTAAAATGAGAGTAAAATACAAAAAACCAAAAAAGATTTAGTAGGAAAATCCCTCCTGTGGGTCTTCAACATCTTCAAAGTCCTTCACTGGAATGATTTGTTTTTCCTTAGAAACCTTTGTTGAGTGCCATTCTTGGGACCTTCAATAGCTTCACTAGGGAAGATCATACGAGGATGTTTTTTCCTTTTAACTTGCATGGGGGAGTACTTAGGGGGGACTGCCATGAGGGAGCCCTGAGGGGGGATATTAAAACCTTAGGTAATTGAATGGTAGGGGATTGAAAGAGCTAGGCAGATTGAATAAAGGCCTAAATTATGGCTTCAACCTATCTGTGCAAAGAGTTTTAGTCCTAAATGAGTTTGGAGATGCCTATCCCTACTTATTAAACCTTAGAATTAAAGGTTTTTAAGCTAAAATTTATTCCTTTCCATCTCATCCGTCACAATGGATTTCTCTTTCTAATCTTCCTTTGTTGGGGTACCCACTTTGAGTGAGATAGGTTTTGGTTTGGGGATAAACAACTTAAGAGGAATATCATCAGGGGGGACTTTGATAAGTTGTCTTGGGGGGTGTGATCAGAGGGATAGTTGGATCCCTTGGTAGGATCCTCCATTGGGGAGTCCTCTTGGGAGCCCTCCCTGTAGGAGGGACCCCTAGGGGGAACCTCTAGGTCATAAAGGGCTTGGCCAGGCTTAACCAAAAGGAGAATCAAACCTTGGTGGAACATGGGATTGGTGTCATTAATTTGATGCAACAATATGGTGTTCTTGAGGGAATTTAGCAAAAGGTAAGGTAGATTAATTATGTAACCAATAAAATGATTCAGCAAAAAAAAGCAGTGGAAAAAAATAAGATTATATTTACCTTTTAGTGTCATGTAACACATGATTTGAAGGCAAATATCAGGCCAGTAGTGTGGGAGATCTACCCATGAAAATCCTTTTTTGAACATCTACATAAAGTCATTCATCCTAAAAAAACATTGTAGCAACTCTCATTTTTCCATTTGATATTTGAATGCCTTGGTGCCTGCACATGACATACCAGTTGCTTCACCAATGAACTCATCTGAGATGTTGATTATGATGCCATCGATGGTAAATTTTTGCTTATTATAAGCCACAATGAAGTCATAGGTAATCTCAACATTATGTTCCATGACTTGCTTTATGAACTCAGTGAGTCCCCCCTTTTTAGCTTCTTCCATAATTTTTTCTATTCATGGACATCCTTGTAGGAAATGGGTTCTAATCTATCCCTGTCACCATCCATAGAGACTATGTGCACAAAGTCAAAGTGAGTATAATTAAGTTTTTAGATGGGGAAGATTCAAAAAAAGAGAACATTTTAGGAATCCTATCGAAGGCTCATTAAAATAATTAAGTCCCCTCATTTTAGAATAATTGTAGATTAGCCTAATTAAGATCTACCCCTTCGAGATGAGGTCATACGCATGTAGAGAAATGATTTTTTTAACTCACATCAGTACCTTCAGCTCATATGGAATTAAGGATGTTGGTAGGGATGTTTCTTAAATCATGATAATTAGTTAAAAGGTAGAGTTTAACTCTAATGCTAGTGAAGAGGTCGACCACCCCATTTCCTTCCCTATAAGTATGTAAAAGTTTAAAATGAGACATGACCTTTAAGAGATGTTTGGAATCATCAATTATGTCCTTGATGGTGTAGGAGGGTGTTGTTTTACCTTACATGTCATTTAGAATATTCAATGAATATCCCTCCATAATGATCCTATTATGGTTGATGCTTGACACCAACTATATACCCCAGAGGGCTACCTTGGCCTCTGCTAGGTGGTTTATTTGGGTTCTCATGGGACCCACATACACATATAACATCTCCCCTTTAAAATTAATTATAATTCCTCATCCCCTATAGGACTTAGGTTACCCTTGGAGGTGCCATCAAAGTTTAGTTTTACCTAGCCTTCTGGAGGACCCTTCCATTTAGTGTGCTTGTAGATTAAAGATTTTGAGGGAGAACATAATACCTATGTAATATTAAAATTTTTAAGTATAATCAAGGCTAAAGTATGGAGGGGATATTTGTCTTTGGGTGGGAAAGCTTTCTATTTTTATGATATGATCTGGTAGAGGTGGGGGGAGACGCCTTTCAGCTAGTATCTTTTGTTAAGGAAAAGACCATCATTGTGAATTTTCCATACACACCAAAACCAATGGGGGAGGGAAAGATTCCAAAGGAAGATGAAGGAAGGGAGATTCCATGGGGACTTCCATTACACAATGAGGTCTAAGACATTATTTGGTCTGACCTAGGCTAGGTTAAGATGATTTAGAAACTAGTTAAACATAATCAAGATGAAGGGGCATTTAAGAAAAAGATGGTGGATTAAAGCTTTTGCACTTTGACAAATTGGGCACCTATTGGGGATAATCAGCCCCTTTTTATCTAAGTTGTCCACTATTAGAATTTTATTACCACAAGCTAAAAAATTAACTTTGGGATTCAGATGATTTACCCAAATGTTTTTCCAAAAATTCCATTCCCTTTCCAAATTGAGGTCGATGGTATGACCTGAAGCCATTGAGTAGGAGCCATTATGTTATACCCACAAAATAAAGTGATCTTCCTTCTAGATGGATGGGATGTGGACCTATCTTAATTACATGTTGAGGTTCTAAATAGCCTAAGATTATTCTAGTGGTAGGTCATCACTGGGGAGGACTTTCCAACACTTGCTCCATCCTTAATTTCCTAATAATCTTTGATCTTGGATCCCGGTATTTTCTTGAAATATTTATAACACTCAGCCCAAATCCCCTAAGTGGATAGGAGGGTGGGAAATAAATATTCATCTTCCTAAAAATCAATTTTCTTGTCATTGCCAATTTTCCATGAGATGCCTTTCTTCAAGAGGTCCTTTCAACTAGTTATGGCTTTCCAAAATGTGGATCCATCAGTAGGTCCTTATTCCCATAGGAACTCATCCTCTTCCACTCCTTCTAGGTATTTAGATTTTATGGTTCTTTCCCATTCCTCATTTTCATTCATTAAGTGCCAACCCATTTTTACCAACATGGCTTTGTTCATGGTTTGATACTTCTTAGACCAAGACCTCCATTAGATTTTGGAAGATAGACTTTTTCCCACATAATAAGGTTATATCTAAATATTTCTTCTATGCCTCTCCACAAGAAGTTTTTTTGAATTTTCTCAGTTTTAGAGGTAATACTGGATGACCTTCTAAATACAAACATTTGGTATATAGGAATGCTCTAAATTGAGGCCTTGAGGAGCTATATTTCCCTGTCTGGGTAAGAAGGTGTCCTTTTCAACCCGCTAATTTCCTTTGGATGTGATCAATTAAGGGGCTCCAAAGTTGAAAGTCCATTTTTCTTACAAATAGAGGGATACCTAAGTGGCTTACTAGTAGTTTTCCCACTTGACAACTTAGGATTTTAGTGATTATTTTATGTTATAGAGGTGGGGTATTGATGAAGAATAGGTATCTCTTTTAGAAGTTAATACATTGGTTGGAAACCTTTTCATAGTTTTTTAACATGAATTTTATATGCTTAGATTCCTTAATAGAAGCATCTCTTAAGATGATAGTGTCATCAATAAACTATTGGTGAGTGATAGGATTAGTGTTCTAGGCCACCGAGATACCCTTAATAAGGCCCTAAGTGTAGGATCTCCTCAAGCTTCTTCCCAAGGTTTCTTCCTCAAGCTTAGCCTTACTTTTTTCCTTTTCATTGTTTTTATCATTAAAACCTCAAACTAGATAAATGTTGGAAAATTCATGGCTAAATTCTTTTTTTTTAATCTTTTTCTAAATGATTTATAAATTTAAATAATAAGAGGCATAGTTTTGGAAATGCGAATAGATGATTTTTTTGTAATTTTTAGATTTAATATGAAAATGAAAACTAATTCATTGCCAAAAATGCAAAGCTTTATTTTATTTTTGTATTTTTTTAGATTTAGATGAGTGCACAACTAAAAATGAAATGATTTAAATATACAAGGCTAAATATAAATTAATTTGTTGGCTATAATAATATTCTGAATTGATTTAAATCTTTGTTGTAATTTGATTAATGGGAAATCCGATTGAATATTTTATATTAAAATCCTAATGTGTTTATATAAATGCAAATAAGAGACCAAGCCAAGCATTATGAATAAATAAATTGAAGAAAATTACTTAATATAAATGTCATGCAAACATGGGATGTTATGGGGGAAGATTGTGTGGGTATAAAACAATAAATATCAATTTTTTTATGTCTATGAAGGCTATAAACAAAGGATGAATTTATTATAGTTAAAAGAGTGAAATAATCACTCAAATAAGATTGAAATGTAATATGAATCACATAAATAATATATTCTAAGGTAATTTTTATTTCCTCATGGATGATTTTAAATAAATGGATATCACAAAAGAGGCATAGATCATATAGAAATTTGAATAAATTTAAACACAAATAATACACTCAAATATAAATGGATCAACTATTTGGAAGCTTATGTGATATCAAGAAGTAGGGGTGAATATTATGAATAAATATTCCCTCAGACTCCTACATTTTATTGATTTGGTAAGGAGTAATCCAATTTAGTTATTTCAACTATGACTAAAATTTAAAAAAAATAAATGCACATGAACTATCTCTTATTTTCTTTCTAATTTGCTAAAAATCTATAAACAAAGAAATATAATTTAACAAAAAAGAACATGAAAATAAAACAAGGAAACCTCCAACCTATCAAGTGCATATGACAAATTGGAATCACATTATTAGCTTTAAATCTTCAAATCCTTGAGTTGATATGTCCATAGAATTTAAAAATTTGATCTAGATATTTATTTTATTTATCTAAAGGCTTGTATGTCAATGAAACTAAGAAAAAATAATTTTCCACTTTAGATGCAAGCAAGGTGAAATAAAAATTATAAGAGGTATATTTTGCATGTAAGAAACCCAATTTTTTTTAAAGAATAGTGAAGGTAAGGAAGGATGTAGGTAGCCAGTATAAGAATAAATAATCATCAAATAGGATAAATATGGATGAATTAAAAATAAGGAATAAATTTATCTAATAGATAAGACAAAACAACTTAAAAATGGGAAGAAATGTGTAGGAAGAATAAGAATATATTTTAATAATGTGAAGATTAAGTAGAGGTATGAAAACTAGTGAAGAATGTTGAAAATACATAAATAGGGTTTGATAAAATTGAGTATGGCTCCTTTATATTTCATCATGTGATTGTAATATTTAATTAGAATAAAAATAGTGGTGAAGAGTTGTACAACATGTCCACATTAAATGTTGAAGAGGGGGAATTTTGTTTGTGTAAGATCTTAATTCACATAATTTTTGTAGCTATATATGATAAGATTGAAAAGGAGATGCAAATATGTCTTTCAATAAAACATACTCATATGCATGATCAATCAAGTGAACAAGCAGAACAAGAAAAAATTATTTTAGCAACAATTGGAGAGTTAGTTAACAAGAACATTATAATTATAGAGGATTACCTTCAAGTTAATATGTAGTAAATGGAGTGGCTATAATATGGTTCTAATTGAATTACTTCATCAACAACATATACAATATGGAATTAATTTTTAATACTAGTTTTAAGTTGGAGAAATACTCACAAAATAAATTAAAATATGTTAGAAACAAGAAATTTTCCATAGGATAGTTGTGGAAAGTGAATGGCGTGTATTCATTATTCACCTTGAGATATGAGTAGAAAGTGAATTTTAGAAGGATAAGTGAAAACATTGTTAGTATAGATAGATCCAAAGAGCACTTGGATAACAAGAGAAGATGAATAATGTTAATCATTTTGTACGAAGGATAAATACTATATAGAGATGGTGGATATGTTTCTACTAGTAAAACTGAAGGATACAAAATTTGTTTCAAATGTGGGAGCAACCAACATAGAAATTAAATAAGAGACTCTCGTGATTCAAGGTTTAGATCATTTCCATATTGTAAAATTGAGTGCAATGGTATTTATATATGGCATATGTGATTCCAAAAACTATGAAGAAAGGAAGTATAAATCAACCCAAATTTGAGGAATGGAGAATGAACAGAGAAGAAATGAAATACGAAGAATAAGAGATGGTGATAGATTAGATGATTTTATTATAATCTGAAGAACTTGTAGATGAGGATGAGATTGCAATAGAGATGTCATTGAAATTGATGCATATTGGATTTTTTATCTCCCATACTACCTTGTATGATATTTTCTTTGCAACAATTGAGAAAAAGAAAGACTTTGAGAGCATGTAAAGAAACATTTCAAGGAAAGAGTTGTAAAATTTTAAATTTTTAGCCAAAATGTTGATAAGAGAGTTATTGATCTTAAGAAAATGTAGTCAGTTCAAAACTAATGAAGGCTATAAAAATAATTATATAGAAGACACATATTGGAGGTGGAGGTGTAGATGTGGGTAAAATCCCATAAGAAGATAGAAAAATAGAAAGAGAGATGATTATAATATGTGGGTGTAATATTACCTAGCAATGGAAAATAGAAAGAGAAGGATAATCAGAGCTAGGTTTAGTAGGTTATTTTATGGTCTAGACAATGGTTGTAAAATCAAAAATAAACTGAATGGTAATTTGTTGAGGTGTTTTTCATAGGGAAATGGAATTCCATGGAATTAATATTTAGATAAAAATGATGGTTCAACCAATCATTCATATTTTTGATTACCAATTTTATAAACCAACTCATTTGGGTAGTCTGATCTAGTAGAATCTAGGCATGAAAACCAATTTTTCAACAACCAAAAATATGTAGGGATATGTACTTATGAACTAGACATTATGTTTTCAATTTTGACATGGTAGAATCTAATTTATAGTGATCCATGGGAAAAATCATTAATTTAAAAATTTCATGACATTGATAATTTAATTATATTCTAAGGTTAAGTTGAGATCAACTAGATTGAGAAATATTAATGAATTTCAAGGTTGTACATTACTAATCCTAGCAAAGAGATTATCTAATTTATTAGGATAAACCATCTAGTATATGTAATAGACTCAAACTCATAGAATGATGATCAAATAGAGCCCATGATACTTATTCAGGTTAGGTACTAACTAATGAAACCTACACATAGTAGAGGGTTGCCTATGTCATAAATACCAAAGGAAAGGGTCCAAATCCTAAGCTTGTGACATAAAGAAATAGATATCACCATACCTATATGAAATTAAATGATTACAATTAAGTAATTTAATTAGTTATATAATTAAATTAAACTAAACTAAATATGGGGGAATGGTTTAGAAAGGTAGTAATTGGTCAGGTGCCATGGTCAACCAAATAGGGGTCTAGAAAACCTAAAATGGAATTTTCAAAGTATACACTAGTATTTGGTATAGAGGAAAATTTGAAAATGATACACATGCATTAATTCAATAAGTAATAAACAAATTTTACCTACTAATTGAATAAAGTAAAGAGTATACGATTAGAAATACCCACCTTGGAGTGGATCTGTCAAGCCTTAATTTCCCCCTTGGCTCAAGTGGATGTTTTCAAGATATGTTATGGGTTTAGCACTTCAATTGGCTAGATAAAGAATCAATATATCCTTATATAGGGATCCCAATGACCTATTGAGATTTAAAGACTACCATAAGAAAATCTTCTTCTAGATAAGGTTCTAGACCATAAAATCCTCCAAATGTGACTTAGAGCATATGTGTGAGAAAAAATAAAAGTGAATAGAGTGTATATGATAATTATTGGAATGAAATATTACCCATATATATATTTATGCAATACAAAAAACCAACCCTAAACTCTAAATTGATGGTATTGGCCAAAAAAATATAATTGAAAGATGTTAGCTGATACAAAACAATATCAGCTAGGTTGTTATATTAAAAATATCATATGACAAGCTCAAAATTGAATTGAGTTGGTCAATACAATACAAGAAGGGAAAATACACTAAATAAATGGTATCAACCTAGCTGATAGTGTAGGATATAAGAAAAAATGACATAATTGAATTGGATATTATGGGAAGTAAATGTAAATATAATCTTAAAAGCTTATTTTTTAATAATAATGATATGATCATTACATAGATATCAACATATCTTTCAAATTAACACATGCCTACCCACCCCTTTCTTGGTGCACCCTTTTAGGTGTGCACTTAGGGAGATTAGTGATCTATAATTCATTATAATAGAAAATGTTAGTAAATGTTTAAAGTAAAAAAACATGATGTGTATACATATACCCCACCTAAATCTCATCATGTGTCATAATAGTGCAACATGGGATGGTCCTTTGGGTAATAACATGGAAACACAATTATTGAAATGAAATAACTAAAATAATTTTAGATAAATGAATGATTTAGACTACCATATACATACCTTGACTTACCATTATCATTGAATAATTTCATTCAAATACCATAGTCTCTATCATGGAGGATGCATGAAATTCATTTGACTAATCCTAAAGATACAAGGCTAAAAATTTATAGAAGCAATGCAAGAAAACATAAGATGGTAAAAGTAAATGGAAATCTCCCAAAGCTAATTAAAGTACTTAGAAAATTGTCAAGTTAGTATTATAAAGGCTAGTTTAGAACTAATAAACCAATGAATTTTGATTAAAAAAAGTGGATTAGTAGGCCAAAATCCCAAGGCTAATTATGACAAACTCCCAAAATGAAACCAAATTAATATAACTAAAAATTCAAATCTAACTAATGACACATTAAACTAACTAATGGTAACAACATCCATGTAAGAGAAGTAATAAACCATGCTTAGATAAAGATGGAAAAAATGAAATGAAAAAATGGGACCAGATGGTTCATAAAAAAGTGAATAGAAAACTCAAGGGCCCAAAATCTAAGAGAAATCCTAAAAAGATAAGGCAATAACCAAGAAAGCATCTCACAACAACTTGAAAATGGAACTTATATACTATAGATGGTTAAACTAAAACTATCCTATTACTACCATGTCAAAAGAGATGGAGAATAGGAAGTACCAAAAATGGGAAATAATTTAGAAACAAACCTACTTATCAAGGGTAAAGAATGAAGGGAGGGGAAAGAGGGCATCATCAAGGTGAAAATATTATTTTTACTAGAAACAATACACTCAAATCAAATTGGCAAGACTAACATTTTTCAACGTCAATGACCCTAGAGAATCCAACCTAATAACATAAGATTGGGATAAGTCATGAAGTATAAATATCATCCCATGAAGGCTAGTATGCATTAAAATTAAAATAATACTACCTTCCTTAAGACCCATTAATTTTTTTTTCAGCCTATTATGAATAGTAAGTACTTGTGTGAGAATATAGGTGTCATGAGAATGTAAGAATATGTAATGATATAATGAAACCTTCGAGCTTAATCGATTGGCCTACAACACCCTAATGGACCTTAGCTCTATCAGGCTAACTTTGGAGTTTGATTTTTTTGAGTAAGATAGAAGATTTTTCAAAAAAGATCATGTATTTTTGTGTGATGTAAATTTCACAATATAGTTTTCCTTTTAGTATTTCCTTTTTTTATGATATGGATTTTAAATATTTTGTTTTTTTATATTTTTCATCCTCCATACAGTTTTGGAAAAAAACAACCACATGTTTTAAATATGAATATCACAATATAATTAACACTTAGTGGATATAGAAAGGAACCTAAAGATCATGACATCAAAATAATCCTATTCTTTCACCTTTTAGAAAAGAGTACAATCTTGCAACCAGCCTTAGTGAGCTCAAAAGGATGTGAATAATAAGGAATTATGAAAGTGATCATAGAATGATTGGGTTTCCCTAATGACAAAAAATGTGTAAATAAATGATGATACAATGACATTTATGCATGAATCATCATCATAAGAAATGGGAAATGTGAAATGAGGACATGAAGATAAAATACTATAGTTTTACCACAAAAGAATATGATTGATTCTGAGTGAAAACACTACTCTCGACCATTGCCTTATATTTATTATAAGACATATATCCAAGGTTAGGAGTAAAAGTAATCTATGAAATAAAATGATTGGTGTTTTTGAGGAGGGCATTAACTAAGTTCTTATGGTGTTAATCACAAACTGAAAAGCCAAGAGGTGTAAAGAAAGGAACAAAATAGGTATATATAATAAACCAAAGAATCACAAAAGAATCAATGGTGGAATGAAAAAGAAATGGATGTTTGATTCTTGTGAGGAGTGGCTTGGTTAGATTCACCAGGTTTTATACTGAAAACTCACAAACTTAAAATCAAGTGGTGTAAATATTAATAATACCTAATGACCAAATATAGGTATATTATAGATAATGTGAAAAGGAAAATTGAAGGTGTGTATATAAGGGAGATGATAGCTACAAAAAGAAAGTCAAAGTTGAACATACAATAAATGTTAACTCCATAGTATATATAATACTAAGGAAAGACATGCAAGTAAGAAGTACTAGAAATGGAAAGTAATATAGAAAATAAAACTAGGAAGAACATATAACTAAGTAAATTATTTCTTCAATAATTAAGTCTTTTTTTATTTTTTGAAGATATGTCCATTTATTTATAATCAATATGTGTTAGGTCCAAGTATGTTTATAACTAGGTATGCACCCCACCATTTTTGGGTGTAATTTCCCTCTTTATTTTGGGTGTAATCTAATGTAAGCACTAAGTCTCCAACATCAAAAGTAAAAACTTTGACTCTTTTATTATGTTGTTTAGCAATGAAAGCTTTGTATCCATGATTGTGTTGTAGATCACTCATACATCGTTCATTAAAAAAATATAAATCATGAAGATGGTTTTTAAAACTATATCAATCGAGAATTATTCCATGAAGATAGATACACAAAGAGGGTAACTTGAATTCTAATGGTAAGATGACTTGTTGGAGTTCTAGATTGCACCCTAGTTGAGCAAGGGGATTGTTTAGGTCCTCTTCTCAAATCTAGACCAACATGAGACTGATCTTAGGCTATGGGTATCTTAATAATGGATCAAACCTATGAATAAGTTTGTCTTCCTTATGGATTTATCACCTACACTAAACCTAAACTAGCACCTATTTGGAAAAGGGAGAGAAAATTGACAAAACTTATAAAAGCATGTAAAAAAGTGGTGATGCACCAGTAATTTGATCACTCCAACTCATAAAAAACACAATATGAGACACTTTTCAAACCAAAGAACATCAATCTCACATAAATATTATTAGAACAAGGCATTAATCAGTTACCAAATTAGTAGGAGAGGGAAAATATCCATTTTTAAACTAGACAATAAACTATAGGTTGTACTTATAATGACCAGTGAGACTATTAAACACTTCCTAAAGGTGATAAAAACTTAGACATAAGAAAATAACATACATTCACTTAACAATAGTGCATGAATTCATATAACACATGTTGATCTGGCTTAGAAAAGGATTGGATTTAGTCTTTATTACATCAAAAGGTGTTGCAGTACAAATTTTGGGAGAGTATGGTCATACCCAAAAGAGGGATAGATGATCAATATCAAGGCTTAGAATCCTGAATTTATGTCAAAGAGAAAGAGAGAGAGAGAGAACTATGCATTGGAAAAGGCCCAACTTCTTTTGATGGATTAGCACTCTCAAGGATGTTGACTCAAATCTTATCATGAATGCACCAACTCTATAAAATAATTGAATGTCCATTAACCTTATCCAATTGCCAGATATTTTCTTGGAATCATGTCATTATTTACTTGATTTGTTAATGAGGATCATGTTTTGGAACTAGCTAAAATGTGCCACATCTGCATTAGGTGGCCATATAAACCAAAAAATTTGAACCATGATGAGGTGATACATAGGTCCACTATATGTGAAAACCAATCTTAGACCATTAATTTTCACACAATCACTGGTTTATCCTTGAATTTTGTATTAGACCTAAAGGATCTATTTTACCTATATGGAGCTTTATAGATAATGCTTGGTTTCTGAATTGTGCCCTTGGTTCAACCTTGGTTCACCTTCGAGCTCAGCTCTTTTACATATTTGCTTTTCCTGGGTCTTGAATAACCTTTTTGACTTTTATCAAAAATGTATCAAGCTTGCCTTTGCTTATTGGTTGTCAAAAACCAACTTGGATTGTCTACATCATACTTAACTATCTTTATGTTTATTGGTTACATAGATCTTTTGACTTATTGACTTTACTTGCACCATTCAATCTATATTTTAAAATACACACGAGTCTTTGATTTTATACCAACTAAACGTGTTTTTGCACTTATCCTTGACTCATTAACTCCTTGGATTTGCTAACCCATTTGACTCATGTTCACCATAAATTCAAGATGTACAAATTCATGTATACAATAGATCTCCTTAGTCCCACTTTATTGTTAGTTATTTTACTCCATTAGATCATTGGTATATTAAGTGTGAGCCCTTAAATATTCTTGGGACCCATCCTTTTATCAGTAATTTTGCTCCATCTGATCTTGGCTTGATTAATGTTCATCATTGAATTATGTCCAACTTACCGATATTTAATGACTTTAAACTGGGGACCTTTTGACTTGGTTAAATCAACGTGGATCATTAGATTTTATGTGTCAGTATGAGTTTTCCCATGGACCATTGGATATTGATCAAATTCAAACCTTTTAAGTATATTTTAAAACCTAAATGGTTACTTGCCTTGATCACAATTGACATTCATATGAATGGTATTCATTATTTGATCGACTTTGACAATTTATATCTTGAAGCACATAAATCATGAAGGCACAAAAATTACAAGGGATATTCTCGAGATTAAAAGGGATGAACCCATTTGACCTAAGGGCTTGTGAGGCTTTTTGAGCAAAAATATAAAATGCTCAAGTTGACTAGTCTATTCATGGTTCACATGATGTCCTAACAACATTTTATCTTATTTGGATAAGTATGGGAAACCTAGTAAAATGTGATTTAGGAGCTAAATTTTATCATGCACAACTTATACTATGCTTTAGTAGATGATTTTAAACTTAGTGCATAGCAAATAGGGACTAGAATGAACAAACCCATGTGATCACTTTTCCTAAGACTGCCACATGTGCAAGATATGGCCTCTATATATTTCTTACTTATTCTTTCTACTACTGACCCAAAATTTCAAGAGGGACTCAATGGAAAACTAGATGAACTCCATGCACTTCTATATCTATTCTAAGCATTTTTTGACACTTCATGGGGCACAACTTTATACCTTCTCCTTGTGACATTGGGTCACTCTTTAATCAAGATCCTTCTCTTTCCATTGAATTCTTGGACTAGGCACATTTTTGGTATGTAGACGAAAATCGGTCAGCATCTTTAGTGACTTGGCTGGGTAGCATGACTACTATGCTTGAACTTAGACCATATACATGACTATTAGATCATCAAAGATAATATGTGGACCATTACTGACTATAAGATAACCTCTTAACTTGCAAAAATATAAAAAATACCAACATTAGGGAAATAAAACAAACTAAAAGGGAAATTAACCTAAAAAATAAATGCAACTAAACTATTGAATAATTGTGCAAGAAAGAAGCACTTATTTAGAACAAAAAATAGAAATGAAACTAACTAATGTGTTAGAAAACACTTATAAAAAGACAAGAAAAAAACTATGTACAGGGGACTTAGCTTTCCTTAATAGCAATTTTTGGGATGTATCCCATTGATTGGGATAGGAAGTTCTTCACCGTTCATCCTTGTGAGCTAGAAAGTGTTATGGGATTTGCAACTGGAAACTGTATATGGTCCACTCCAGAGAGAATCAATTTTTGTGTGTTTTTTTGGTTTGGCTCTATCTTCATCCCACTTGAGCACCAAATCTCCTTCTTGGAAACTTCTTAAAGAAGTTCCTTTGTCAAAAGATCTCTTTGTCATTACTTGATGGGCTTACATAGCTAATATGGCCTGATGCCTTATCTCCTTTAGCTCCATGAGCTCAACATATATTATTTCCATTGGCTCAGTCTCAAAAAGTTCAAGCTGATGCATTAATTCTAAAGTATGGTATTTAAGAGAAATAGGCATTCTTACTTCCTTATCATATACTAGCTTGTATGGAGAATTGGCAATTGACCTCTTATAGGTGATCTTGTTAGCCCACATAACTGACTTTAATTTGAGATGCCATGATCTTTGATTGTCTTCTATATGCCTCTTGATAATTTTCAACAAATTATTGTTGGTAGACTCAATAAGGCCATTTCCTTGTGCATAATAGTTTGATGAGGTAATGAGAAAAATACTATGTTGAATTGCCCATAGGTTGATCTTAGATCCTATAAAAGGTATAAAATTATCAAAAATTATAGTTGAAGGGACCTAAATCTAGTAAGTAAACCTTCATAAAAGTATAAAATGGTGGTTTCATTATATTCTTTTAATGCTACTACCTTTATCCACCTGATAAAATAATCTATGGCAGTTAGGATCCACTTGTGTCTTGAGATTAATGGGGGTTTGATAACACCAATAGATTCTAATCCCCATTTTACAAAGGGTTTATTAACTAAAATTGGTTAAAGAGGTAAGGATGCAAGTCTCACTTTTACAAAAAACATAGCACACTATCTACATTTCCTGACCCATCATGCATGGCAATCACCAAATACACTTGGCAAGTAATGCCTACCTCTCATGATATTGTGCACTGTAATCCTAAATGAGTAATGTATTCCACCATGTCCATCATGGAATTTCTCAAGTAACTTCTATGTTTGACCTGGTTCTATATATCTTAATGGTATACCATTGATATCCTTTTTAAACAATACATTATCAATAAGGAGAAAAGGAAATTACTATAATTTTAAATATCTCCTCTTTGAAGGAGTGAAATCAGAAGGATACATACCATCTTGTAGATATATTACCATATATTGGAACCAACTAGAATTTGAGGCCTAATTTCTTATAAGTTCTTGATAATTTGACACCATAACCTAATCATGATACTCTTCAAAGTCTTGGGCTAGATGTACATAGAGTCCTTTGCCTCTAACTAGCTTTGTGACTTTGATCTTAATGTCATAATGCATGACCTTGGTTATCCAACCAGCTCTTTTGTCACTTATATCTTTGTTTAGAAGAAAGTCTTTAACACTTGGATGTGTAACCATCAAATGTATCTTATTATTGGATAGCAAGTACCTAAACTTATTAAGAGACCTTATAACTGAAATAACGTGCTTCTCAACAAAAGAATACCTTATTTCATATTCTTTTAAGCCTTGATTGAAGAAGGCTATTAGCTACTCTAAAGTATCTTTATTCTACTACATGAGAATACCTGATATTATGTCATGGTTAGCATATATATATATAATAAGAAATATTTTGTAAAATTAGGGTTCAGGAGTGTAGGAGCACTAGTTATAACTTTCTTCATTTCTTCAAAACTTTTCACTCCTTTAGAAAAATTAAAAATCTAACCTTTATTTAACATGGTTTTAAGTGGCCTAACTAAAGTATCAAATTTTAAATGTATCTCATTATGAATTTAATCTTACCTAAAAATATTTGTAAATATTTTTTATGCTTAGGCAATGACAGCCTTCTAAAAAGTGGCTCGAACATTAGATAAACCAAAAGGCATATTTCTGTATGCAAATATCCCCCACTTTATGGTGAAATCTATTTTTTAATGGTATTTTTATTTGACCAAAACTTGGTTAATATATTTTAACTATCCAATAAAGAGAACCTTTTTGAACCTACAACTAGCTATAAAATTTGTTCCATTTATGGCAATGGATAGTGATCTTTGAGAGAGACATTTTCAAGTCAAATAAGTTAATAGATAGCCTTATTTCACCATTATTCTTCTGTACTAGACCAAGGTTTACCACCCAATTTGAGTGCTTAATTGGAAATATTATGGCTGACTCAATGAGCTTATATAGTTCAGCTCTCATTAGAGGTTCAAAATTTAGATTGATTAGCCTTTGCCTTTGTTTGACTAGCTTAGTCTCATCTTTTAACTCAATGGTATGTTGATCTAGACTTATATCAAAACCTTTAAGGTCACTGTACTACCATGAAAATACATTTACAAAATTTAAACATAACTTAATAAAAGCTTCTTTCTCTGAAGATGTCCAAAGTTTACCTAGCTCAAAAATTTTGCAAGTTTCAATCTCTACATTTGTGTAGTGTTCTTCCTTGGTTGATAAAAAAAACTTTTCTTTTATTAATTCATCATCATTTTTGAATATAATTTGTAAGATGACTAGTCCTTTAGGCAACTTTTTTGTATTTAATTGTATAATTTGATCATCATACTATTGTAAATGTTTGTCTTGGTTCCTGAAGGAGAATCTTGATTCCTCTTGTAAGAATATGACAATATAGCTTCCATCTCAAAATATTTTCCAATTTTCATGGTTGTAAGCAACAAAATGTCTCACAACTACCTTCATGTGTGATTGGACCTTGTCCCTTTTTATATTATCTAGGATACTGAATTGTGATCCAATAGCAGCCAACCTGTCTACATGCTTGTTTTGATTTCTTGATATGGCATAAATATTAAAGGCTTGAAATTCTTCAATTATATCCCATAATATATGCTTATAAGACCTAAGTAATGGGGTCTTGCATATATTAAGTCCTCTTATTTGGTGAACTACTAGTTCACTATCTCCAAAGACGTGTAAAGAATTAACCTTCCTCTTTCTTACCCATTGCAAGCCATGCACTAGTGTCTCATATCAATTAAAATTATTGGAATAACCAAAATAAAACTTGAGAGAAGAGAAATAACTTTTATTATCTAGATAAATTAACATCATTCCAGATCTATTGGCATGTTTGTTCTTAGATCCATCAAAATATAGCTCCCACAATCCATCACTAGGCTACTCACCTTTCATCAATGTTGGAATTGGTGCATCATTTTCATGAAGACAATAGACACCAAGTCCTTTTTATTTAATTAACTTTTAGGGATCATGCTTATGTAAATTTGAGGCCCATTCATCAAGGAAAAGATTTGGGACTCCATCTAGAAGTGATTCAGATTCAACCTCACTATTTTCTAACACCTTATCTGAGATAATATAATTAGTGTTCACCATGCTCGGCATATATGGTTCTAAATAAAATATTGAAATAGGTTCATATGTATTGTCACCTTAATTCCATACCTAGTTCTAAACATTAGATAGGTCTAATCAGCTGACAACTATCCACTAATTTTTGAAGTAAAATCTCTTGACAGACACATGGAAAAATAGGGAAGTAGGTCCACTACAACTACATATTGTTGAATAATAACATTGGGGCAAGCATGTAATGTTAGTTTTAGGTCTTTTATCATGCCTACTATTTTCATTAATGATCCATTTAATTTAAATAATCCTTTGGTATTTGGATCATAGATAATACCAAACTTGTCTGCAATTTATTTGGGTATGGCAGTGTTACTAGCTTCACTATCTACCATATAATTATGAACTAAACAATCACTTACTATCAAAGAGAGATAAAAAGGATGGGTCTTAATTCATTTGACATTGGATTTATCTAGCTTAGTTGATCAGGTTGTTTCATTTATTGGTCTTAATTAGCCAAAATAGCTTCTTGTTTCTTAGTTGGTTCTTTAGATACCTTAAGATCCAAAAGCTTTTGAATCAGCATGTCCTTTTTCCCTGGGATGGAAATGGAATCCCACATGATAATACTAACATTTGATTTCTTCATTTGATCAATAATGTTAAAATATGTCCTACTAACATGTGGTTGCAACCTCTGAGCCACTTATTATTCTCTAGTTATGGGCATTTGGGGAACTTTCATTATCTTTGTGTTCTAAATCTTCTATGTTATAGGAATAAAAACTTGATCTTTGACCTTTTTGACATAAAATTAGGAACACTAGAATTATTTCTCACATCCTATGCTTCTTCAACTGCTCTTATTTTAGTTCTAGTTAGAGCTGCCACTTGACCATTTTTGTTGCTAGTTTCACCAACTTGGTTGAACGTAATGTGATCATCCAAATGCTAATTAATATTGATAGCATCAAGCTACCCTAGAAATTGTTGAGCTTCTCCTGGGATTTCCATACTCATGTCTTGATATTGACCACCTTTAAGAGGGAATTATTCTTGTGTCATCTATGGCATGGTAATCTCTTGTGATACCAAATCTTGATTTTGAATGTCATTTAGATTGAAAGGCTGCCAACCTAGATCTTGCATTAAGTTATTTTTGGGAACAATAGCTTTTGATCTGGAAGGCACATTGGTATCAAGGGTTGCATATGGATTGGTTTGGGTTATAGATCCTTGATTTTGATAAGGTTGTATATTATCCTTGAAACTTGGATAAGGTGGTCTTTAGTTATTCAAAGAATGATAGGTACTCTAGTTTTTATATTGATAAGGTCTACTTTGCTACTGTTATCTCTTGAGTGAAACAATTTCATTTCCAAAAGCTTGTAACATGCTTTTAAAATCACCAATCTCACTAGATTGATTATGAGGCACTACAACTTGGAATTTTAGAGATAGAATAGGGGATATATATGGAATTTAGGGAACTTGAGGGGGAGGAATAGGTTGTAATTTTGGAAAAATGGAATTATAGGCATTGGATCAAGTTTACCAACTTGAATCAAGATGTTCTCTGCTTTAATAACAAGCTCATAGGTATTTGACAAGTTATTACCACCCATTGACTATATCATGACACTTATATCAAAATTAAGGGCCTTAAGGAAGTACAAAAATGCATTCACTAGGGATGGTCTAACCAATGCAAGGATCCTAATCCATGTCTTTTGAAATATGAGGTTAAAGTTTTACATGAATTCATAGGGGTACCTTTTTATGGTAGTCAATTGTTTAACCAAAGATAGATGATCAAACTTTTCTTTGAATTACTTAACTAAAACTAAACCTAACTCATCCTAAGTAGAAATGGATGTCAAAGGAATATTCCTATACCATTGCAATGCTTTTCCCTTGAAAGAGATAGCAAGCAGTTTGATAACCACATTATCTTGAGTAAAATTATGAATAGAACATATATTATAAATATCTTGGATATGCTCAATAGAAGTAGTTTTATCCCAATCTCTAGAGAAGAAAGGGATACCTTTTACAGAAGACACATGGATGCCATCATATTGGGCCAAATTAAGGGGACTGCCCCTATTAAATAGGACAAACACTTGATTCCTGATAACCATTTGGGCAAAAGGTATTTGGCTTATGGGGATAATATATTGGACTAAAATAATAGACTAACCAGAAGATAAATACTACTTTGGAGGATAAGACCTTATGTTATTGAATCTTGATCTTTTATAAGAAGTAGAAGGCAATTCAATATATTCAAAAGAAGTACCTTTACTTGATTTTCTTGTTGTAACCTTTGGCATGAAGATGTTATGAGATCTATAACCTAAAATATCTTTAGCTTTTGATGATAGTAAATCTCTCATACTGTTACAAATATTTCTTCTCAATCTTCAAACTTAAATTATACCAAAGAAATTTTGGGTGATCCCACTAGGCATGCCAAAACTATTGGGGTTCTAGATTGTACCCTCGCTGAGCAAGGGGATTATTTAGGTCCTTTACTCAAATATAGACCAACATGGGACTGATCCTAGGTTGTGGGTATCCTAATAATGTATTATACCTCCATATAATGATGGATTCCTTATGGATTTATCACTTACACTAAACCTAAACTAGCACCAACTTAGAAAAGGGAGAGAGAATTGATAAAACTTATAAAATCATGTAAAAAAATGGTGATGCACCAATAATTTGATCACTCCAACTCATAAAATACACACTATGAGACACTTTTCAAACCAAATAACATAAATCTCACATAAATATTTCAAAACAAGGCATTAATCAATTACTATATTAGTAATTGAGGGAAAATATCCACTTTCAAACTAGATAATAAACTATAGGTTACACTTTTAATGACCTATGAGACTATTAAACACTTCCTAAAGGTGATAAAAATTTAGACATAAGCAAGGAACATACATTCACTTAACAATAGTGCATGAATTCATATAAAACACTTTGATCTAGCTTTAAAAAGGATGGAATTCAGTCTTTATTGCATTGAAAGGTATTCCAGTACAAATTTTAGCAAAGTCTAGTCATACTAAAAAGAGGGATAGATGATCAATATCAAGGCTTAAAATCCTATATTTATAACAAAGAGAAAGAGTGAGAGAGAGAGAGAGAGAACTGTGCATTGGAAAAGGCCCAACTTCTTTTAATGGATTATCACTCTTGAGGACGTTGACTCAAATCTTATCAAGAAGGCACCAACTTCATAAAAGAATTAAATGACCATCACCCTTATCTAATTGATAGATCTTTTATTAGAATAATATCATTATTTAATTGATTTACTGATAAGGATCATGTCTTAGAACTGGTTGAAATGTGTCACATCTACATTAGGTAGCCATCTAAACCTAAAAATGTGAACCATGATGAGGTGAGACATAGGTCTATTGTATGCAAAAACCAAGCTTAGACCATTGGTTTTCACATGGTCACTATCTAATTCTTGACTTCTATATTAGACCCAAAGGATCTATTTTATGTATATGTAGCTTTGTTGATGATGCTTGGTTTCTGAATTATGGCCCTAGTTTAACTTGGGTTCACCTTCAAGCTCAACTCTTCTACATATTTACTTTGTTTGGGTCCTAAATAACCTTTTTGACTTTCATCAAAAATGTCCCAAGCTTGCCTTTACTTATTGGTTATTGAAAACCAATTAGGTTTGTCTACATTGTGATTTACTATCTTTATGTTTATTGACTTTGTATATCTTTTGACTTATTGACTCCACTCATGTTGTTAGATCTAGATGTATAAATGCATGTGAGTCTTTGATATTATACCAATAGAATGTGCTTGTGCCACTTATCCTTGAATCATTATCTTTTTGGATTCACTAACCCATTTAAATCATACACACTATCTGATTAAGATGTATGAGTTTATGTGCACCATAAATCTCTCTGGTCCTACTTTCCTATCAATTATTGCACTCCATCAGATTATTGGTATGATTAAACATGAACCCTTATATCTTATTGGGATCCATCTTGTTATTAGTGACTTTCCTCCATTATATCTTGGCTTTATTAATGTGCACCATTGGATTATGTCCAACTTATAGATCTTTAATGACTTTAACTTGGGGACCTTTTGACTTGGTTGACTCAATGTGAATTATTAGATCTTATGTGTCAATATGAGGGTTCCCATGGACCATTGGATCTTGACCAACTTCAAACCTTTTAAGGACATTTTAAAAACCAAATGGTTACTTTCCTGGATCAAAATTGATGTACATGTGAATGTTATTCATTATTTGATCTACTTTGACAATTTATATCTTGAAGTGCAAGAATCATGGAGGCACAAAAATTATAGGGGATATTCTTGAGACTAAAATGGATAAACCCATTTAACCCAAGGGATTGTGAGGATTTTTAAGTGAAGATATAAAATTTTCAAGTCAACTAGTCTATTCATGGTTCGCATGAAGTCCTGACAATGTTTTAGCTTATTTGGCTAAGTATGGGAAACTTAGCAAAATATGACTAAGGAGCCAACTTTGATCATGGATAACTTCTACCACACTTTGGTAGATGATATGAAACTTATCACGTAGTAACTAGGGACCAAAATGAACAAACCCATGTGATTGATTTTTCTTGAGACTTCCACACATGTGAGATATAGCCTCGACAAATTGCCTACTTATTCTTTCTACTACTAACCCAAAATGTTAAGAGGGACTCAATGAAGAACTAAATGAACTCCATGTACTTCCATATCTATTCCAAGCACTTTTTGACACTTCATGGGGATCTACAACTTCAAACCTACTCCTTATGACATTGGATCACTATTCATCAAGATCCTTCTCTTTCCATTGAATTCTTGGACTAGGCACATTTTTGGTATGTAGACCAAAATAGGTCAACATGACTTTAGAGTCGTAAACTAAAGAGAAGTGATATACCCTGGTGGTAGTAAAAAATTATAGTATGATAAGCTAAAAGTTTGAGTTATATCTTTATATGCCATTATAAATGATAATCCATAATAATATTTTTAAAATTTTTGTTATAATATTTCTTTGTAGCTTCAACTTGACTATTACACTAAGGGTGATAATTTGTCCAGATATTGTGAATAATTTTTAATTTTTCACACAATAGTTTCATGGATTTTATTTTTAAACTTCCCACCATTGTAAGATATAATGTTGTGATGAATCCTAAAATGACATATGATTTGATTGAGGATAAACTTGGATATAATTACTCTAGTAACATTAAAAAGGGGCATAACTTCTACTGACTTAGTAAAGTACTCTATGGCGGTAATGATGAATACATGACCATCTTGTGATCAATGTAAGTTTATAATGTGATATAAATTCCACATATATAATGACTATGAAGATTCAAGTGTTTTAATCTTAGTCATAGGAAAGTGAATTAAATCATCATGGAGTTGGCAAGGATTACACTTTTTATCAAATATGATGGCATATTTTTTTAGAGTAGGCCAAAATTATCCAATCTATAAGAATTTTTGGGTTTAATCATGTCCACTATAATGTCCACCAAAAATTACCCATAAACTTGCTCAAAAAGACAAGTAACTTCATCTTAAGTGATGCAACATAGTAAATTAACTTAAAAATTATTGTAATAAAGGATGTCATGTCTAAGTACATACTTCCTAGCTTGCTTATAGAGTCTAAAATTTTCATGAGATTCAACCTATGGAGGATATGTATGATGTTAAATGAATTATTTGATATATTTTTAACTTGATCTTTGTTGAGTAGTACAACTTTGATGTGGTAGATAATGGAATCATCCATGGATTATAGAGTAGATGGATATTTCCTCATATGCATGAGGAACTGAAAGTCTTGTAATGTCTAATGAGGATAGAAAATAGAAGATAATGAAGAAAGAGAATTTATCATAGATTTTAGATCTCATGGGGTGAAATATGAAAATTCCTTAGTAAGAGTGTAAATAATTTGATGATATGTAATGATATTTTCACTTTTGCATTGATATGGGATCTGACTTGGCAACATAAAAGATGTGAATATCCTAAAGCATGTAAATATAGGATGTCTATATCTATGTTTTTGTACAACCAAATGATGAGAGATTTGTACACACCCATGTTATTAGTAACCTTGAAGTTTAATTGAAAATATAAAGGAATTATTTTTCCATAAGGGTTAGATAAAAAATAGTCTGCCCTATTTATTTGAAGGCACTTAGATCCATTAAAGTGAAGTGTCCAAGTTTTCTCATGAAAAAATCTATAAATTCATGGATTTATTATATGAAAACTTTGGATTTTGATTTAGAGACTACTATTTAAGGCTATTTGAGGGCTTATGCCTCAATAGTAGTTTTGAAATTGTGAAAGTAATCTTTAAGAGAAATAGATTGGTTAATACCTTTGATTAAGAGGGCATATTTTTTAGGAAGAGTATATTAGAGGTTACTTGTAGCTGGGACAAGATAAGTGGAAATTTGATTGGTGATTGGTTGGAATTTGACTAATATTTATTAATAATTCTTAAGTCAAACTCTATTAATAATACCATCTATTTACTGATTCTATCTCTAGGTAAGAAAGCTTTGCATAAGAAATGATGAAGGGGATCATAATGAATAATGGCATAAGTTATTTGATAAATCATATACATACGAATATTTTTAGCTATGAATTAGATTAAAATATAGTCATGATCCATTTTAATGTAATGGGTCTCATAAACTATTAAGGCACGATTGATATATTAAATGGCATACTCTTTTCCTGAATCAACTTGTTATATGAGCATTGGCCCAATTGATATGGGGGTAGATGACATACACAAAATGAGAGGATGATCACTAGAGGGTGATCAAAGAGTACGATGATGAATTAATTATTCCTTCATGTTATCAAAATATTTTTGACATGCATTAGTTCATTCATGAGTAACACTTTTCTTTAGGAGAGAATATGTTGAATAAATGTGGTAATCCATCTCAAGGAATAATTTTTAGATTGACCTAAGTTTCTCAAGGTAAGTGAAAATGTTAATAATGGATATATGAATAGACATGTTGAAAATAACATTGATTTTATTGGGATATACATCAATCCCTCATAAGGAGACTAATGATCCTAAGATATTTCAATAAGTGACACCAAAAACACACTTTTAAGGTTTGAATTTAACTTATATTTGATGAGATGATCATGGATGATAGCAAGATAATGAATATTTTTTTCACAATACTTGGATTTGGAAATGATATCATCCATATAGGTTTCAACTATTTAATGGATGGGTCATGAAATATATGGGTCATTATGCATTGTTAAGTTGTTATGGTGTTTTTAAGGTTGAAGGTAATCTTACATAACAATAGGTTCCATGAAGGATAATATCTTGTATGTAATTCTAAAAATATTGGCATCAATATATGGTAAAGTAAATCTATCTTTAGACATGATAAGTTAAGATTTAAAAATTCAATAAAAATATGAATGACCATAGTGAATTTCTTGAAAATGGGAATAATGGTGGATACCCATTCGGTGTAATATATAGGCTTGATGAATTTAGTATATAATACCTTGATAATTTATTTGTGACATAAGAAGGAAACCATAGGATGGAGCTTTAATTTATTTTGGCACACATGTTTTGTATCATGATATGTGATAATGTTATGGGCAACTATGCTAGGGTGTCAAGCATGTTTTCATATGATCAAATAAAGGTTTCATGATATTTTTTTGAATAAGAGGCTATAATTATATTTATCATCAAGACAAAGTTGCCTATAGATAATAATTGGTCAACGAGATGTAGTAATGTCATAATGAATGGAATAAGTTTCTTCAACAATTATGGCATTTCCATCTTAGAAATAATATGGAGCTAAAGGAAGATTAGAAATAGGATCCTTCAAATAGAAAAAAATTTATTAAAGCAAAGATATATTTTTTAAAAATTTCCAAGCTTTTGGTGTTGGTGAGGAAGTTGAGGGCATCTATCATGAATTAATTCTAGGATAGCTTTGTCACTAGGAATCATAGGTAAAAGTCTATAGTATTCAACATCTACTTCAAGGTTGCACAATCTAGTTAGATTTGTTGTCAAACTCAGAACGGATAGGTATTATAATAGTAAATTTGGCATCTAAATTAATTTTAGAGGATTAATTAGAAGGTAAAAAATATATTTTTATGGTATCAACATGACTAATACAATATAGTATAAAAGGATTAGGCTGAACTATATCAGACTAGTCGACACAATTGGTAAGAACAAGATAAGTTTTTATTGCATTTACCTTGATGATGTAGTTGGATGGAAGTGATGATGATATAAAAACTATTTAAACATTTGGTAATTTCTATATGATGTAGTTTTCTAGAAAAAATTGGACTATATTGGGTTGTATGATGTAGTCTAGACGCTAAGTGATATATTGGATGATATTGATTTATTTGATAACATTATAACTGTGATAAATTTCTTGAATGGTATCATGTTAGATGATGCCATCAACTTGGATTAAAAAAAATTGAACAACCCATGGATTGTTTACCAATTGACATGACCTCAAGGTTCTGGTTCATCATCACTAGACTCAAAAGACATGTGAACCACATGAACATCTTGATTAAAATCATGTATTTTGGAATGAATATTTTTATAATACATTGCATCAAAATCATGTGACTGGGCTTGGCCCATAGTTTAGTCATCATAAGATGGATAAATGTTACATGTATGAGAATCTATCTTTGAAATTTCAATGAAAGTATATTTTGTGGACACTCCCATGTTATTGAAAGTGTTAAGGGATATTAATAAGGGATCTTGAAATAATTTGGCTACCACAAAATTGTTACAAATAAAGTCATATTCTATGTAATTATATTCATTAGCATTACATGGGGGAATAATTTCATTATTATCATGAAAAAAAGGAATGATCCTATCTTTTTGGAAGGAGAGAATGAGGAAGCCATTATAATATGTACGGAGGTAATTTAATGGTATTACAAGTGTTTTGAAACTCATTTGGTTCGTCATCATCATAATCTATAAGACTGACTTGAATATCAGGCTTCATATTGATGAACTTGGGTAGAGGTGGACTATTAATATGAGGAATATTGGGGATGTGAGACAAAGAATTAATATTAGGAAGATTAATTCCCCAAGGCTTTGTATCCTCTTAATGCTTGTAATTTTTTCCATCATGGATGAACTTTATGCATTGGCTACTGGAATATGTGATATCTCTCATGCATTGATTCCATGGATGGCCTAAAATGAGGTTATAATAAAGTGGAAGATATAAAACCATAATCTTGGTTTGTATACTTTTGGGTTCAATATGAGAAGGAGCCAAAGACAACCAAGAATATTTTGATTCGTTTTATTAAATCCATTCCAAGTGAGTCTAGTTTGCTTAAAATTGTCTTTTAAATATCCAAGTTGTTAGAGTAACCAAAGAGAAGTAATTTTAATACTAGGGCCTTCATCCACCAATAAATTTTGTATTAAGGTAGTTTTTATCAAAATCTTAAAGAATAGAGGTGCGTCATCAACTCAAAATATCATCTCATCACTAATCATGTATTCTTCCAAAAACTATTTGTAGGGTTGTTAGAGGAAAAATATTGATAAATGGTTTCGATAATATGAAATTACATAGGTTTAGGACCTTCAAAGGTTTGGATAGGAAACTTGAATTTATTAGATGGGGACTCTTCTATGTCTTGAAATTGATATAGGAGAAAATTACAATGATAAGGAGAATTTATCATAAAATACGTTAAAGGAATTTTTTAAGGCATGGAGTTAAGTTCATCTAGAAAATACCATTTTTGTTTAGAAATTGAGCCACAATGATACTTAGGTGTATTAATGGTAGTTTTATTAGGAGGAATAGTAGTATAAATATTGATAGAACTAGGTTGAGGCTTTAATGGTGGAGTAGGCTCATCACTAATTTATAGATTGGAAGATGAAGTAGTATTGGTAGAAGTATCCTTACGAATTTGTTCTATAAGAGAAGGATTCTTAGGCTTGGTAACAAGATATTTGTGAGTAATGTTATGATGTTAATTGACCTTTGATGCATTCACATATTTGTAATTATTAAAGTATTGATCAAAGTCAACATCAATAATAAAAACATGTTCATTTGTGTATTGCATATTGGGATCTCATGGTTTAGAGGATTTTTGAGATATTTGGTTTGTATATTTGAAAGCATAGGTTCAATTTTGAGAACCTTTAAATATTCATTATATCACTCTTTGATAATAGCATCATGATCATAATTATCCCCTAGGGTTATATTTATAATATTTTTTTGGAGTGGATGACATGACTCATGAAAATGACCAATTTTGGAATGGATCCAACATAACTTGTTAGGATTGTACCATGGTGGGGGATAAGTATTATTGTATATACAAGGTTTAAATAGAGATAACAACTTATTCATTTATTGCACATTAAAAGGTGTGCAAGAGGGAAGTTAGTTATCTTATTTATATGATCCCATTTTGTTTTAGGAGGCTTGGTTTGTGGATTAGGAATAATGATTGCTTTAATTTTAGTTTGGAAATATTCCTATTTAATATTTTGAGAAAGTTAAAATTGAGCCATAAGGAAATTTTTCCTTTTTATTGATTAAAATTATCTTCTAAGGTTTAGGGATAAAATATCCTAACCTTGTATTGAATAGGAGTTTTAAGATTGGTAACAAATAGTTTGAAAATATTATCATCACTCATGTTATGGTCCACTTTATGGGATAGATAATTCCATCATTTGATGAAAGTGTGAGAAGATTCATTAGGAAGTTGCTTAGAATTGATGAAATTACTAAGGTTATTTTCAAGAGAATCATTATGTTGGAATTACTTAACTAGAGCATTGGCTAAATACTCTAATTGTGTGATTAAATGTCTATGAATTTGATTATACCATTATATCATATCTCCAATAAAGTTTTTGGATAGAAATTTAGTAGTAGTTAAGGTATTAGTTTGAACCCATTCCTTATAGAGATTACCAAAGCTTTTAAGGAAGATATTAGGATATTTAGTTCCATCATACATGATATTTGGAGATATGTTTCCAATGTCTATGAACACAATGAAGGGAGCTAGAGGTTCATTTTGAATATGCTGAAGAATTTTTTTATGCATAAGAGGTTGAGAGATAATATTTCCACTAACATCTCTAAGAGGATAAGGAACAAAGTTCCAATTTGGTTGAGTCATTATGACTTGAGGTTGGATAGAAATTTGTAAAATATGGTATTATATTTGGAACATTTAAGAGTAGACTCCTGCATAAGTTTAATTTTTAAACCATTTATTCAAGGAATTCAATTGTATCTAAAGGTGTATTTTTATTACAATTAGGAGGGGATTGCCAACATTAGCTATGGGAAGAGTATTCCTAATGTTGATTTCCCCAACTATCATAGAATATTAAGGAATATTATTAAGACCAACACTATTATTTGGAGTGTAAACAATGTTATGATAGATATTATTAATAAGAAAGGAATCATCTAGATCTTTAGTTTGTTTATTATCAACCATATTACATGTAATATATATAGAGTTATTTTGGGAGAGATTGTACCATGAAGAGTTATCTTCAATGGTGGGAAAATTAGGAAGAAAGGAAAAACTAATGTAGAATATAACTAGGTTGAGGATGGCAAGAAATATTTTAAGAGGTGATATAATGATGCTAAGCAAGATGTAAATTTGATGGGAAAAGTGATTCATTACCTAAGATAATGGTATTATGCAAGCTAGTGAAATTAGTTTCTAAGTATATAAAATGATTGTATCAATCAAGATGATACAGTAAATGGATAAAAGGTGGCACTATGAGAGGGTGGTAAAAATTTATTTTATCAGTTCAATTGATGCAATCAATTCTAAACTATATAAATTAGACTGTATAAGCTAGTTGATGTTGTCAAGGAAGTAGGAATAAATTATATTGAGATGGTCAATACAGTTGGATAAATGAGGTAAAATGAGACTGTATAAATTTGGCCAATGTAGTCAAGAATACAAATACATGAAACTATATCATGCTAGTTGACACATTATAGAACACAACATAGAATTGTATGGGGTTGCCTTATGAAATCTTTAATATAACAAGAGAATCAGGCAATAAATTGCATCTAACCAAATTTCAAAAATAAGATCAAGGAGATATAATAAAAGGATTTGATTGATAGTTTGGGTTCTTAATATACTTTCTCATTCATAGATTAGTGTTAGCCTAATGCTTCATATTACTAACTACAAAATCCAAATCATGTATGTATCTCATTAACCCCATTTCAGAGGGTATACTGAGAGTAACTTTCCTAGGTGATACACTCCTCTCAAGCACACCATAAAATCAAATAGATGGTTAGTTTCCTAAGTTTAATAAAAAATGAAATCTTAGGCATTTATGATATACCATGAGGTATGTACAAACTAAACTCTCTATATAGCATGGTATAGGGCCTAGGTATTGGAATAATGTACCTCACTTCATGGTATTGGTAAAATAAATCACCACTTAACCAAAAATTATAGCTCTCTATGTAATTTTAAAATTGTTGGAACATGGCTTATATGGAAAATCAAACAAATAGAAAATAAAGTTTGAAAATCAATGTCAAAACTAATTTATAGTAGTCAATGAATTAAACTAAATAGGTAGATAATTATATTAGACCAGTTGTTATAGTTAGAAATTAAATATGTTGAAATGAAACACATATAATTATATTGTGTTGGTTGATACAATTAAAAACATAGAATAGATTTATATCAAGTTGGCCGATACAATTTATGAAAAGACAAAATGGACTCAGATTAGCCGATTTCATTCATAAATAGGAAGGAAATTGTACTATTATGGTTGATGTAATTTATAGACTAGAATAAACCATATTGATTTAGTTGATAAAGTTGAATGAATTAATGAATTTTTTGAATGTTTCACCTTAGGTTCACTATAAATTATGCATAGGATAGGATTACCTACAACTATATTATCTTAATGGACTTAGACTTGGAAAAGGATGATCAAATAGAGCATGTGATACTTAGTTTAGCTAATGTTTAATGAAATATATATCAAAGGTTTTCCTAAGTCAAAAAATCCAAAATGAAAAGGTATAAATCTAATCTTATGACAAGAGAAAATGTATCTCACTATACCTCTATAAAAGTAAATGATTGCAAGTATGCAATGTAAGTAGTTATGAAAAAATGAAACCAAAGGATGGGGGAATGGTTTAGAATTGTATTAATTGGTAAGGTGCCATGGTAAATTAAATGGGTGTATAGCAAACCTAAAATGGAATATGTAAAGTCTAAGAAATCATATAGCCACACCAATATTAGGTGTTGAGATAACTTAAATAAGGATACACACACATTCATTCACTAATCAACAAGAAGCATCTATCTACTAAGTAGATAAAGTAAAGAATATAGAGTTATAAATACTTACCTCATATTGGAATTGTCGAGCCTCAATCTCCCCCTTGGCTCAAGTGGATCTTCACAAGAGATATTGTGAGTTGAAGTCTTAAAATTATCCTCAACTATAAATCCCAATGACTCCTCCTATTTATCTTCAAAGACTATCATAAGAAAATAGTATTCAATACAAAGTTATAGACCAAAACATCCTCTGAATGTGGCTTAGGGAAAAAGTGTGGGTGAAATAAGAGATAATAGATTGTATATTATATGATTGGAATGAAATTTTACCCCTATATATATGTATCCAATACATAAACCAACCCTAAAATCTAAGTTGATGGTATCCATCTGACTAAAATAGTTGAAAAATGTTGGTTGAGATTAAATGGTATCATCTAGGATGATACATTACATATGGTATAAGAAAATATTGGAAATGCATCGAGCTGGTTGATATAGTACATGATGGAAAAAGAGACTAATTAGATGGTACTAACCAAGATATAAGGTAAATTATCACAACTAAAAAGGATAAGATGAAAATAAGTAAATGAAAGATAATATGAAGAAGATTCACTAGTATTAATAATGATATGATCATGACATAGAAAAATATCTCACAAATCACCAAAATCCTTCCCACCCCTTTTTTGGTGCCCCCTTTAAGGCATGTACTCAGGGAGATTGAAGTTCAACAAATCGTGGAAAGAGAAAGTATATGTAAATGTTTAAAGTAAAAAATATTATGTGTATAAAACATACTTCATTAAAATTGAAATTTTATGACATTTTGATTCCTCTCTATAGATTATGCACTTTTTAAAAATATGGCACCTAATTTCGAGTTCATATACAAAATATATGGCCTTAAAAAATTGTAAGCCATTTTACAGTAATAAAACCACCAATATATATATATTAAGTTGTAGTTTTAAAACTCTAAGCATAGTTTTTATAATCTCTATGAAAGTTTTTATATATTTATTGATGATTTAATTATAAGATGAATATTTATGAAATAATTTATATGTATTAATCAATATTTTCACCCACATAGATTGTAAGAAAAAAGAGTAATAACATATAGTTATTTGTTTTCTCATAATACATGTTTCAATATGCTTAGGAGTTTATGCAAACATCTTCAAGAGGTTAATAAATAATTTTAAAGATGAAATAAGATAATTTTGTGGGGTTTATCTCCAAAAATAAGTTAATATCGAGAGGTGGTCTCAATAGTAATGGAGGTGACATAATGTTTATCTCTTAGACAAAGAGAGTGACAAGTAATAATATGAAAACCTCACATATTTATCATAGCTTAACATGAGAGTCTAAAGTACATGTAAAAAGATATTGGAAGGACAAGAGTGAAAGGGATTGAAGGAACAATATTTGAGGATGTTTATGATGATATTTGGAGAATATTTGAATGAATGTCGATCCATACTGTCATTGAATGAGACTGAAAAACATCAAAAATCATATGGAAAGGATTCTAATATTTGAATAAAGTAATATGTTGGTAAAATTATTGAGTAATATTCCTTAATTTTTAGTTACTTAGGAATAATGAGATGATTGTTGATATTGTTGTGATATATTATAGGTTAAGGAATATATTTTTAGTATTTTAATACTTTGATGTATGTGATCTTAGTAAGTTGGTTATATAGTTATAATAAATAAATATAGGTTTTAAATATAACTATTTTTTTTTTAATCCTAGGCGATTGTAAAACATCACATTGTAGTGTTGACTTGTACTTAGATGTGTGTTTTTACATCTTTAATTATAATATCTTGGTTTGATAGTAAGATCAAACTTATCACATTCATTTTTTTTCTTGTTGTCTAACAAAATAATATCAAAACCCTCTATGATATTAAGTTGGTTTTTTGAGGTAATGGGTAAAGGATGCAAGGAAATTATATGCATTCACTTAGCCCTTATCCCTAACTAAATCACAAATCCATGTCCAAATCCATATGTAGTGTTTCCTCATTTTCAATACTCGTACCCCTCTCAACCTCTACTAATATTTTTTATTTTAATTTTCCTATAATGTTTTAACATATAACATTTGGCATTTTACTATTTTAATAAATAATATGGTATCATAATTTATAAGCATCATTGGTGGGATTTTAATGTTGTATATATATCACTAGTAAACATCTCTAAGATAATATTTCTAATGGTATATCACGAGTGTGTACATTTCTAATAACAAATAATTAAATATAATTTGGTTTAGTGGTGCATGTAAAAAGTGATAAATAAAGAATTTTAAAAGTTGTAAGGATAAACCATAAATTAGTGATGTAACAATAAGTATTACACAGTTACAAATTTAAAAATATGTTATTATTAAAAAAATTAAAAAAAACTATTAGGAAATTTTGTTGTGTATTGGAATTGTATTTAATATTTATGTTGGATTTTAATGTTAAGAAATAGGGTTATGATCAAAGTGGCATTCATAATCAATCTTAGTATGGATGTATTTAATTTTATTAATTACTATAACTAAAGAAATGATAATCTATATTACTAATGTCGTTTCCATTGATTCAAGTGAATTGATGATAGTTTAACTATTAATTTAAACTATCACATATGACAATATTATGGGTAATACTTAATTATAACTGGACCAAAGTTGTTCTCAATTTGATGTTTTTAAGTTATACAAAATTCATTTGTTAGATTTGGAACTTCATTATGCCAAAATGAATTGAGCTTATCATCATATATATAAATAATTGCTTTCTTACAAGCTATTTAAGTATTAAATTCACCAAGCAGGATTGTTTCACCTTTGTGTTTGAATTTCTTAATATCATCACTTAAGTTATCAAAAGGAAAAAATATTATTTTTTTTAACTTAGAGTTGTTTTAATCAAATTAACATGTTTTTAAAAATATTTTTAAATTTCTTTAAACCATATTAATTTATGATTTCTATCACTTTTGATTATCTTAAAAATAATTAGCTATATTTTGTTTAAAATAACATGCATTTCCTCTAGATCCTCTATCCTCATATATTATTTTCCAAATAAGACTAATTTATCAACCTAGATGATATCATTTAATCTACTAAGTTGGGTACTTAATGAAATATTAGAATGTCAACTTAGTTCATACTCCCAAGTTTGGGATATATATATAATCAAGCACCCAATTTATTTGAGTCATTTTTAAAGGAGATCACTGGCCATTACTTGTTACTAGGATCCTCAAGGTTTATTTTTAATCTTTATTTTAATTTAAGATAACAATTTTATTAAATCTATAATAAAGGCCATTTTTAAAGTGTCCCTTGCTTCTTTGACTTTTTCACTTGTATTTGTAATTATTCATGATCCTCTAGTAGTAGATATATTTGTTAAAGAATATTTTAATCCTCTTTAGTTTTGTATAGTTGTAGAGGATGTCGTACTAGAAAGTAGGGAAGGAAACCTTAATTTTCACTAGTAATTTCTTCTTTTTGTTGGTTTTAAATATTATTTTGTCATATAGAATTTATTGTTTTTGTTAACTTTCAAGACTATTTTGTGTTTATGTTTGATGATTTTAAGTGTATTTTATTATTATGTTTATTATTGACCAACTATGATCAATTTTAATGCCCTATGTGATCATTCTTGTTCTAATTTAAAGTATTTTTTTAATTTTATTTTTTATATGGTTAGGTTCAAAATATCATTTTTATAAATTGTACATTGTTAGATATATCTTCAAGATTTTTGGATTTACAATTTTTTTAATTTAGAATGATACAAAGAGATTAGACTAACTTGTGTTGAAGTTGAAAATATCTTTGTTTTAATGTTATTTGGTTTATGTTCTCAAGCATGTTATTTATTTCCCTTGTTCTGAAGTTATCATTTTAATTTTCTTCCAATTTTTTGCATGGATTTATTTACATTTTTTTATTTTTAACATTTATGTACTTTTATGTCTAGTTTAATAAATTTTTGAATATTTTTAATTCTATGATATACTTAATGTTATGATCCAATTATTATATCATATCAAAATAAATCTACTATAACTTTATTATCTCTATGAAGTTTGGTGGTATGTTAGAATTTATATTCTCTAATTAAAATAAAAAGGTTTAACATGAATTTGCATTAACATTAACTATCATATTACTCGGTAAATAAATATTAAAATAACTACATTGATACTTTTCTTTCCTATAGATTATTGGCACATTAATCTCCCTAATTGTATAAATTCATATATATTTAGGATTAGGTTGGATTGGCTTTGAGCACATTTTGAGAGATTTATTGTGTGTTTCCTTCATAATAAACCTTTATAAAACCTTCATATCATGTTATTTTCCTTCTTCTAACTCTTTGTTTCATAACCCATACTCAAAGATGGTATGCCCCAAGGGAACCATTAATCTTATTAAATCCTCCAATTATATTAGGTTAACATGCCAACACATCATAACATAAGTAATAAATTTTAGAAAGGTAGTAAATTACTCCAATCATAGTTAGCAAATTAGGATTCAATTCAATATGCCACATTATGACGAGGTTAATTACAAGCATAGGTAACAAGGTATGTGTCATAAGTAGGTGATCAACATAATATATCAAGGAATTTTCATGAACTTTTATGAATCATTTCATGGATTCAATAATCATGTCCATATGCATAATAAATGTACATCTAACTCATGATCGTAGCCTCCATGCATACACAGGTAAGATATAGTTCTATACATGATTAGTGAACTGATATCCAATCATTCCATGATGTAAATATATAATAATGTAATTATAGGTGATTCATCTAAACAAATTAAATAATTAATAAAACAAAATTTGAATTCTATAGCATAAATATTCCTTTAACATTTTTTATTTAAACACTTTTCACATGCATACTCATGGCACATGTCAAAATGTTCCCAAAATATAAAATATAATAATGAATTAAAATCATCCCAATCAATATATTAACAACCCATCATCCCTACCACAATTAAATGATCTAGGGGGGTCACACATCCATCCATCACACATTAGCCATCATCTATCCATTTGGATCTCATATATATATATATGGTGATGTTGATCTCTTGTTTCTAACTCCATATAGAACATAGTGACTCATGCCACTCTCTCCTAGTAGTATGGCCCACTCATGTTACGTATATAATATAGATAAGCTAAATTATACATAACTTATTTTGGAATAAATATACCCATTCCCCATGTAAACACATAGTAGGAAATATAACTCATAGCAGGGTGCCCATCAACTAGAGAATATTTATGTTCATCTCCTAATCAAGACACCCATATATTTGGAATAATATTATAAAACTCTTAGAAATGATACCCATTTACTTAAGGAAATGTTATTTTTACTTGTGGTATTTAGTAAGTGGAAATAGTAAACATAACTCATAGTAGGGTGCCCATCTACTAGAGAATACTCGTATTCATCTCTTAAGCAAGATAATAATATACTTTGAGGGATATTTTAGCCTTGAAATCTTGACAATATGCATATTTATTTTTTAAGAGTACAATAAAAGAGTTGGATATGGACCCATAACCACCCATATTCTTATGGCTCCTAGGAGAACCAACATAGCACCTTAAACCCTTAGTTACTCCTATATGTTGTAGTAGTACACCAATGTCATCATCTATTTATTTTATTACAATAACAACCAATAATTCATGTGGATCTAATAGTGTGATTTACTATAGTAGTCCTACATTAATAATCTAAAACCAACTCAATAAATAACATGGTTAGTACATACTAGGCTAGATTAAATATTAAGATAACACATATTTATCAATAATCATGATCAGATTCATAAAAGTTTAAAAAACATAATCATGTAATTTAATCATAACAAATTCACCTATGTTCATATCCATTCATAATTATATATCATATCTTAGTCACTACGATAATTTCACAATAATGAGAGAGGGAAAGAGAAGGAGAAATAAAATATAATTTATATTATGACTAACCAATGAAAAGTACAATTTTTATCTAAGATTGAATGTTATAAGCTTCTTGTAAATAATCTAATCAATCAGTATAATCAATACATAAGTATATAAAGATTAATAGGACTACCGCTCAATGTCAAATAATAATATAGAAATATAATGATAGAGAATAATTTTAATGCATATCACAAGAAGGGCCATCAACACAATAATTAACCATGATTATAAAGATTAGAGTAAATTCAAAAAATCAAAAAAATATTTAAAATCCTTGGGTGATAAAAAATATTATTATTAAATACTTATGAATAGAAATTCTAGGTATCTAACCCATTATTAACCACAACTATATCAAGGCACATAAGGATGTATAAAATGGGTTGTGACACTCTTTCCATAAAAATGTCTAAGTGAAATTTATACATATATATCCTTAGTTTCATAAGTATCTGATGGATGAACTCATCTTATTAAAGACTATACACAAAATGAAAATTTAGGTTCACAGAGGGAGAAGAATGAACCATCAAATTAAATTTTCCCAAAACTCTTGGGGTTGTAACCTAGGCTTTGATACCAAAATTTAACACACTGAATGTAGCACACTCCAAAAAAATTATTAATTATTTTAAAAATAAAATATCCAAAACTACGTCATGATTCACATGATTGACAAGTGATAATAATATTGTACAAATATTTAATTTTAATTTCTCTATAATTCACTTTTACTAACACCATTTGCATACTCAAACATCTAGGTGGTTGTAACCATTAAAATTTTATTCATTCATTTCATTTACTAGATCATTTTAGGAGTTAATCTTATTCACATCCTATCAAGATAATTTATCTTAATCTTAGGGTACCTAGAAACTTAATACAATACTACTCTAGTAGCTAAGGTAGGTGTTTAAAGATAAGGCTTTAAATAAATAACCATTATCACCTAATATCATTGGCTTAGTTTATAAAATGATATTTTACGTAATGAAATCCTAAAGTTGAGGCAGGTTATGACCCAAACAAGAACTACCTTAGAAGGGTTATTTATAAGGATTATCCAAGTATGAATCACTCATGACCAATTATCTTATTTATTATTTAAAACTAAGGCATATAGACCAATAATTAGAAAGGCTAATTTGTATAAAACAAATTACACACCTCAACTTAATGTCTAACCTTCCTCTACTAGTACCTAATTTCAAAACCAACAAAATCAAGGGCTTATATTTTTTCATTAATTTTTTAGTCATATTTTATACCACCATTGATTTATATCAGAATTCTTGATGCTAATGAGGAAGTTATACGTGGGATAGCCATATTTTAAAATCAGACCTTCCTTAACTCATATCACTTCTTCCACATCTTAAGTGATTTCAAAGGAACTTATTAAATGCTTCATGAGGATTTACTCAATTTTTTGGACTATCAATCACAATATAATATTTTGAGCTCATGTAGATTAGGAAACAATAGGCTTTTAAGTTCGACACAAAATAAAATGCATATATAGAACATCCATATTCTCGTCTACATTTTCAAGAAATATGAAATGAAAGAATACTTTAAATATTTATTATGATGCATAAATCTAAAACAAATTAATTCATTGTTATAATATTATCTAATTACTACAGTTTTGAGTTACAAAAGTCACTCCACATTTCCATATTCAAATATGGTATTAATAGTATAATTTGAAGCAATGACTATTCCCTTTAAACATTGTTTTAGTATGATGCATATATAATTGTAAGGATTGATATTACAACCCAATACTCACTAATTGTTACTATTACTAATGTTTAATTATGCTTTGAGAAATAGGCATTGTAGGTTATAGATTGGGTTCTTTATAATTGTTTACCACTTAGCTTCCTATAAGACTTCACAACATGCTCTTATTCTATTTTTGGTAATAACAAAAAAATTATGTAGTTAGGCATGACTAAATTTTTAGAAAATACTAATGTTAAAAAGTAATCTTTACTATCTCTTAGATCAAGTAAAAGAGTGGACAACTATAAATGTTCATGGTATTATCCATAATTAAGACTTAAATTAATTATAAAAAGTGTGATGTAGTCATAAATGAAAAATATTATCATATACACATTCTCATAATGATACTACATTCAAATCCTCTTTTAAATAGAGAAACATAACCTAAAAGTCTTCTTACAACTAATGCTCAAAATAAAATTTTATAACTAGTATATATATTAGGTTTCCTATAATAAAGTTTTCAATGGACAATCTAGCAGAGGAATGATTTTAATTAAGGGACCATAGTGACTAAAGGTATCTTGAATATGGTATTATTAATGCTAAGAGTGAACTTATTCACTCCAATTTTTAATTAGATCTACCTTGAAAGTCTGTAACTTTGACTAGGACTTAACTCTTTTAGCCTTGAATTAGATAATTTCAACAAAACACACTCTCTCTTGAATTAAAAAATTCAAAATTACTAAAAAATACTAAAAATTAAAACACAAAATTATCAAAAAGGATCTAATGCACTATGTCGCTAAGAGACAGTCTATAAATTCACTTATTTCTTATTTCCTCTGTTAAGAATCCTATAATTTTTTTAGATAAGACTTTCAATATCAACCTTTTAATTTTAACTCTTTAAATTAATAAGGGATATAAGAGAATCCATTAAAGAGTATTATACCTAATAAAGTTATTAAACTAGTTCAAAATCACCTATTACTATAAAAGAGCAAATATCTTTGAATCAGGCGTAACTTTATCTTAGGACTATGTCTAGGTTTGATAGGTCTTGAGAGAGATATTTTAGTTTGAGATAAATTTTTATAGTTATTAGAGTGTATTCATGTTTTGTATATATCACTTTAATAGTATGAAACTAATCTCTCTTTATTGGTTTCTTAAGAGAAAACTCAATAACAACTTTTTCTCCCTTTAGGATTGTATAAGTATATTTATACCTACACTAAGAAACCTTGAATGAATTCAATGCTAGTGGACTTATTTCATCCCCTTAAATTTTTAATAGTACCCTCAAAATACTATCAATATTTCAATTAAGTTTTAAAGTAATATATAAAACAAATACATTCAAGTTTTATCCTTCTAGATCTTAAATCATAGTGTAGGTCTATTCTTACATCTTGATTTATCTAAAATCAAAAAAATAAAATAATAGCTTGAAATAATTCACAAAAATATTATATTGTGGTAATATAAATTTAAAATCCTACATACCATGTTTTAATCCAAGGAACAATGTAAAAGAAGAAATTTCTTTTCTTTTTGGGCTTATATAGTGTTCACTTACAACAAACATAACACTCAGTTGAATGTTTCTAATTCCACAAGGATTATTTTGAATTCATAACATGTGTATTGTATTTAAAATAACATATATTAACTTCACATAAAATATTTGAAAATTTTAGTGGTTAAAACTTGAGATATTTGACTTTGTGATGGAAACCCTATTTTAGGGTTTTACAGACTTACAGGGACCCGTAAGAAATTTAAGGATTATTAATAAATATTAGAATATATATAATTAATATAACACATGTATCAAGGTATTAATTATATTTTTAAACTTATTCAAAAATAAAAATGAACTTATGCAAACTTTTGAACATGGTTCAAGAGACTGAAATTGACTGTAGTGAATTGTCTATGCATAGGAAACTGAGTATTGGAAAATTTTGATGAGAAAAAATAAAAAATGAGCACTAATTCAATTCAAAATTAAAAGTATACTATTAATTAATCCATAAATGACATAAATACAAAATTTTAAGTGACACAATACCTTTTATTTTCAATAAACTTGCATTTCAATACACTTAGACCCTTGTTCTTGAACCAAAGATGATCGTTAGCCTTCCCAATGATGTAGATTTTATATTTTATCCTTTTTCAAGGTCTTAAATGACTTTTAATTTTCAGTTTTTATGATTTTATTTATGTTGAAGCATTTACAATGTTTAAGTGTATGTATTTGACTGAGATTCTTCCTCAACTACTTAGAACTAAGATAGTAAAATGACCTTTTATGAATAGTAATTTGTTACATATACTTTATTTGAGATTTTACAAATGATTATGAATTATAGATACCTTATAATAAACATATATACATGCCTAGACTAATAACACACCCTTTATAACTCTTTACAAGCCTTGTAAAATAACTTGTACTCATATATTGCTTAAGATATATTTGAAAATTCAAATTTACTATTTTGGAGGTAAACCTTCCTAAGTTTTTGAATGACCTTAAAACAAAATTATAATTCCTAATAGAGGTTTATTATCACTCAAATACCTACCTAATACTATTAAATATAGTAAAAACACTATTATAACTCTATACCAACCCAACCAATTATAATTTTTCATGATGTTCCTATATCAAACTACTAGCTTTGAAATATTTCATAAGCCCCTACTCATGAATAATTGTTTATATATATGGTTGTATTTGTATTTTAGATTATTAAATATTCTTTTCTTAATTACCTAGGAATATTTATTTATACCCTCATATATTCCATAACTTTTTTAGTTGATGTGGATCTATTTTGCCTTCAAATATGTGTCTAACTGAGTGTACATGTTGTAGTCTCTTCTTCCTTTGGTTGTGATTAGATACCTTCAAGGTTGATGAATCATATTCATTGATTAATATATTTACATCCTTATTTAATATTTTTTTACCTACATACAATATAAACAAGTTAATAAAATCAACATGTTCATTATGCTCTTGAGGCTTCTTCTCATCAGCTATGAATGTTATCTCTATCTTATATATATCAGCCTATACTTGAACCTCTATTTATTATTTATTCATGGTTATTTATTCCATTTTGGACTAATAATTGATGAATTATTCTCCACTATTCTTATTTTATATCATGGGCCCATTTTAGCATTCTTTATTTTCACTATTTTGATCTCCATACTTAAAACCTTCATTGTTGTCTTTCAAGACAACTCTATTCTTTTCTTCCGTCTGCTACTCATTTGACAACTTATTACTCCTACTGCCATCCATAAAAATTTACTTTAATAAAATAAATTTACCTCATGTTGGAAACACAATTAATGCGGTGGGGGGGGGGGGGGTGTGGGTGGGGTGAATCAGTATTTTAAAACTTTATTTCACATTTACTTTAACATTCCTTCAACCATCAAGGAAATACAAAGATATAGTATTACATAAAGAGTCATTCACGTGAGCATAACACAAAAACACACATATAAGTGGGAAACCCTCAAGGGAAATAAAAAATATTGATGCCTTCAAATAGAATACAGTAATATAAGTCAAAATATCATAGTTTTATGAATCACTAACTCCACATGGAGAACCAACCCCAACTAGCTAAGCACCAACCCAAGTAGGATTTTACAAACACTAACTTACAAGGAGGCTCCAACCCCCTATATGACTCAACACCAACTTAGACACTTGATTGATTTGATAAACTTAATTATACCTTGTTTCTAATATATTAGATGATGATAACCTTATTCATATCTTATCTTTCTTCTATCCATCTCAAACTGCCTTCTAGGCTCCTTCACTCAACTAGGTCTCTTTAAGATAGATTAGGTCATATGACCTTGATATTAATCTATAGTACCCATATTATATCTTCATGATGGTTTATATACACCCTTATTATGTTTTAAAATACATCATTCAGCTCCTAAAAGAGATATATCCTTCACTTTTTCTCACTCATTTTCTAACAAGATAATTAGGCCTATTAGGCCTTGTTCTTATACTAGGTTGTTGCTCATACACCTCTTGGTCATCAATACACACTTGATCACTTATATTTTCCAAAAAATATGCCTTAATACATTCAAAAAACATTAATAAATAATTACATTAGTTTTACCATGGCTCAAATGGACAAAATCCTTCTTTAGACCTTAAGGAGACCTAATTCAATTAGGCCTTCATTAATACATGTTACCCTTTGATCTCCTTGGAACACTTTTAAACTTAATACAAGACAATAAAAATTAATATACCACTAAAATATACCCATAATAATATAATTTTATGTTCATGAAACTTTTTATCTCCAATCATCACTTGAAGCATGCCATTAGTACTATTTACATTAGGCTTTCACACACACAAAAAGGTCTATCTTGAACAACTGAAGATAACACAATGTTTATCCACAAAACCATAAAAATAAATCATATTTAAAAAAAATAAAATACCTATAAAAATTCACCAAGCGAATTATCATTCATTACATATGGAAAAATAACTCAAAAACACTCTTGCAACTTGCTCACTTTGAACTACTAATTTTCCTCAAAGACCAGCCATGGTGACTCAGATAGACATCTTAAATGAATTTTTATGTATGTATATGATCCTATGATATTATTATACCATTATTATATATAAATATAACATGGTTAGATGGTAATATTTCTCTTGCAGACCAATCTCATGACCTTATATCTCATTCTCTCATTTAAACAAGACAAGTCAACTTATGAGAAATATTTTCACTATAACCACTAACCTAAAAATATTATACCAAACATGAACATGTGTTATAAGTCCTGAAAAAAAATATAAATTCAATTGGTATCATCATTATTTCATGATAATGCATCCCTAATCATTTTCTCACTATTGTCTAGATTTCTCATTATTTCCACTGTTAGGCCTGTTAGTGACTAGCTAGCTTGGAGGACCAGTTTAGCATAATTGAGGGATATAAAATATACATAAACATTAATGGACATGAAAAATGAGTCTCAAAATTCATCCTTCATCCATTTTAATACTTTAACTTGGTCAAATTTGATTGCTACAATAAATCTCTGAGAAATATACACTTTCTTGTAGAGATTACTCAAACACCTGCCAACTCAATCATACTTGAAGATGAATATGAGAGTTTAATAAAACTTAAAATAGTTTTTATATTCATTTGAGACCATTCTATCTTGTTTTAAATAATATCTTCAACATCAGGTCCTTATTAGGTTTCTAAGAGGGTTTAAACCTGTTTTCATTCTTAATAATCATTCATAAAGCATAACACTTCAATCTAAAATAAAATGCCTATAATTTTGAGATATGACCCATCCACATATACCATGAATATATTAGGTTCCCATTCATAGTTTTTACAATCTATTGAACATAATAAAAACTTTACTGAGTAGAGAATCCTTCATTTTGTGTACTCGGGAGACCATAAAACATATTTGCATGCCTTATCCTTCAAAATTTGAGCTAAATATTCATGCACATGATTAAAACAAATAAAATCACCTTTTTAAATTATCTTATACTCATACTTACCTTGAAAACTGATCTTGATACCCTATTAGGCCACACTTTCCCTATTTGCTTGCTTAGACCTTGACCTACAAACCACATTAGGTCTTAAACTAACCTTCATGCCTATTTCCATGCACTCTCCACAACTCTCACATATTAAATAAACCTAATAAATTCTTATAAACTATAATAAATCTTTCATATGCCTTGACAATAGATCATGACACCTCATTAGGCTAGGTAAGGTCTAGGAGTGGTCTAGGTGCATATTTGGTCTATAGGTCCTACTCATGTAGCCTCACCCTGAGAATATTATGAGTGATCCAATTATTCAGATAAATTATCAATAAATTCCATATATCCACTTATGTTTGTGTGCACTCATTTCACCAAGACATCATTCTCCTTCATAAATAAGACTAGGCATTATATGCACATAACTTGTCAACATATTACAAGGCTCAAGCACTTGATAACTTTATAACTTCTATGATGACCTTAAAATCACCAAATAAATTATTATAACATATAATAGTCATATATTACACTATGAGAATCACTAAAATATTGATCAATATACTCTTTCATAGTTATACTCAGCAAAGACCTCATGAAGACCTTAAAAACATTTGACATCGATGACAACATCAATGCCAAACCTGAACAACAAGAATAATTCTCAATAATATCCCCCTTTGTCATTGATGGAAAGACATATTTCAAACTGATCATTCTTATATCTCCATTCCGGTCTTTCTCCCTCTTTGACATAAATGACAAAGTGATGTTTGCAACTCCTTGGATCACACTTCTTACAACTAAAATACTTAACACACAGGACTATGAGTTTATGAGACATAATACAAAAATGCTACCCATATATCCATGCATACATTATTAGATAAACTCATATATTCTTGGAGATAATGATCCTGATTAGCTCCCCCTAAGTATTTGGCTTCTTCAGTGATTGCTAGGCGTAGGAATTATGCCCAATTCCTATCTTAGGTGTTCAAATGTTACCTATTATCACCAAATATTTCATCCTAAAAGAGGGTGTTCAAGCCTCTTCTATATTTTGGAAACATGGGAACACTTCTAGGTATGTGGGTGTACTTATAGTGGAAGTGAGCCTCTAGATTTAAGGGCTAGATCCCTGAATGTATCTTGAAATGCTTATCACCTAAACTAGGCTTGATTGTAGGGAAAAGAGTTATAATTTTACATGAAATTAACCTATTATAAGGGGGTGATACACAAAGATTATTTCCACATGACCATCAATTCCTATCACAATGAAACAAGGCACACAAACTAGCTTTAAAGTCCTAAAGGATTCTAACATGAGTGTTTCAATATAAAAGTGAGATGTATGAAGCAACATAAGGTAAATGAAATATAGGGAAGAATGCACACTATAAGAAAAATTTCACACTTGAAATGAACCTAACACACTTGAATACACTCTATATGACCTATTAAAATAGTAACTCTTGCATAAACATGAGAGGATAAGGGAAGAAAGGAAAGAAGATTATCACTTTGCATCACCATACATCACTTTGCACACTTAGACAATTGTTCATGAAATCAAAACTAGACTTTAATTAATGTTAAAAGGAAAAATAAATTTTCATTCTAGTAGGGCTTCACCTTAGACAAATGGCCACTCCTTATAGAATTTGAGAGAGAGGAGAAGATAATGAAGTCCAAGAGTCACTAGGACATATGTAATGCTAAGAAAATGAGATATACATGTAGGAAAATTATCATGAGACAAACCATGAAAGGTTTTATAGGACTTATGGCCCTCAAAAGCATGAAAACTCTTGAAATGTAGTGTAACTCCTTTTACTTGCTCAGAAAATTGCCTTCATCATTTATCATTTTTAGAACATCCCATAACTAACTAGGGGTAGATATCATGATTTCACTAAGAGGGATTAGTTTTAAAAATTATCTAACATGCATTGGTTACATCCATCCTTCTACACATGAGTTACCACTACCTATAATCCAAGTAACTCCTCTTTCACTCACCCCTTACACTTGGAATCTCAATTCGTCTTCAATTTTCCATGCATATACATATATAAGAATTAATGACACATGTAAATACCTCCCATATCCTTAAATTCATCAGGTAGACTTTAAAGGGCCTCACACTTAGCATTTTCACTCTCCCACTAGCATGTTCACTATGCCAGTTTTGATTAGATGACATGAAGGCACTTGTAGAAACATTTAAGATATCTTATAATGGAATAATTGAATATTATGGATTATCTCAAGTCCCAATCCTTCTCCAAAAGTTTATTTCATCTCTTGAGACTCCCTATATCCTTAAAAACACTAGAATCAATCACATAAATTTAATTTCCTACTTTTCTGTACAAGTAAAGAACACCTCAAGTGAAGGGGAAGGATCTATGGAGAGTTGTATACAACATAAAATCACTTTCATGCCCATTCTGGTCCATTTGGATATCTTTCTTTCTTCATTTTCTCCACCAGGTCATGAATCAAGGTTTTGGAGTTTTAGGCTCTTCCCACCCTTAGTATTTGTTTATAGAGTTGTGATATTGGATTGGTTAAAAAATTTCAAAAAATAGTATCTCAAGACCCTCTTAAACTTTTCCAAGCTCCTTGAAATCCCATGCACAACCTCCAAGAAGATGTGAGCATTTAAAACTAATTTATCAAGCTTTGTATACTATTCTGCATAGGCCTGAGTTGGTCTTAAGCCAAAAGTGGCTTCCTTATGGAATTTTATACATAACAACATCTCATACACATCTTATATTCCTATATGAACATGTTACAAAGTTTTATAATTTTCACCTATGTCTGAAAGTGATACTGACCCCTTACTTGGGCTTTAGGACTAAATAAGGCCTAATAGGTCTACTTGCCCTTTTGTCTATTTGGACCACCCTATTGTGTTACTAACTCCTTAGCATGTTTTTTCATGTTTTTAAATTTTTATCACATATTCACAAACTTTCTTTCAAGATTGAATCAACCCCTAACTCACCTATTTATCTTAATCCTTCAAAGTTACAGGGTTTACACCATAGGGGAGTACCCTCTGTCTGAGACAAAATAGAGGGTGATTCCCCTATTTCCCTAGGAAAATAGAATATTGGAGGATATTTTACGAGTGATATATATCTTATTTACAAATTTTTATCCCTTGATCATATCATTGGACCCTTCAAATTCATGAAAACCTAAAACATACTTATGGAGTAAGTTGACTATCTATAGGGTCTTGACTATGGACTATAGATTGCATTAATAAAGCCTTTCTATGAATTATTTATGTTTTTTTATGGTCTCCAAAGGACATTAAAACCCTAAAAAATCTATTCAAAGTACATTTATTACTTCAACCTTCCACATACTCCCTCACATATGCCTTGCTTTTCAACTTGGCTAGACTGTTGACTATGTTTCCTATTTAGAAGAGGCACATATAGGTGACCTTGCATGGATTGGGAATTTAAAACAATGTCTAATACTTATTTAAGATTAAAAAAATCATTTTTAAATGATTTAGACCCATTCAAGTCATGTTCTTTTAATACAAATATTAGGAACACGTCCTTTTTGCTCACAAACTTATTATAATCAGCTACAATTGACTATAGTTGGGGTCCTCTAGGTGGAGATATTCCTTATAAACTATGTCATCTACCATTAAAATCACCTTATGTCTTATAAATTATTTTTTAACTTTTATGTGCTTCAATTTTTGTGTGTTTCCATACTTAATCTCATATTATGGACTTGTGAGAGCTTGCAATCAGTTGTAGACCAATTGTTTCAAGCAAAGGACACCTGTAGGTGCCAATGGGGTTAAAACCCTACAATTACAACATTTTAAAATTACCTCTAGATCATAAATATTATCTTAAAATATCTATAATTATTAAAACATGGAGTCAAGTTCCAATACTATAACTTTGGGTATAGAGGTCTCTTTGGAGATGAACTCTTGTAGATGTCATTGTCTAAACTTAGAGAACAAAATTACATCTTGGTTCCCTTCAACAACTACCTTACACTAAACATACACTCTCTTAATTTTTCAAGGCTCTTCCCCGATTTGGTAACTATAAGGTGAGTACCTTTGGAGTGATCAAAACTCAACATGACATTATCATATGACATCTCTAAAAAGGGTGAGTGTTATGTTTTGTGTTTTTTAGGGATTTAGTCCATAAACATAGACTTTTAATCTTTGAACATGAATCCTTAACCTATTTTCATATTTGATTCCTTATTCATGACTTCCAAGACATTTAAATTTTTTAAACTCACCTATAGATGGTTATTGTAGTCTACAGGTAGTGGGCATGAATATGGTAGTGTGTATAGATTATGAGCCTCCAATGAGTTTTAAACACTCCTTAGGTTTTCAAATAGAATCATCATCATGGATAAATTACATCAACTTGAATATCCCTCTTCGATTTTATTGGTATATATGAGGTACATGTAGGCATGCATTAAAACTACAGTCAGACAATGAGTGTAAGATGATCAATGTATTTAAGTAATTTGACCACATAGCCAATTTATGTTCCCTCAAGGTATTCAAAGGAGGATTTAAAAAAATTTAAGGCTTGAAGTAAGTTGAAACATGCTATTTTAAATGTGATTTTCCACTTGAGAACACCTGTAGGTATAAATCCATGACTGACTATGGATGTATATGGTATTGATTGTCACCATAGTCCTTCTTGTGCTATTTAGAGGGACTCATTTGATTTTTTATGAAACAAGAAGATATTAAACACATTATAAACTTATAAAACACCTTCATGAATGCTTTAAAACCTCTAGGCACCATGGCTATAGTTAGGAACAAGTGAACAGTTGACTATGAGCTTGATATGATTGTGTATTTAAATCAAAGCATGATGTTATAAAACCAAACATGGAAGGTAGGTGATTATTAAAACATGGAACAATGGATAAAATTATATCCCATCCACATGAAACCCTTTTAGATAACCCAACCTTTTGTAAGTCGTGAACTTGACTGCAAATTCACTTGGAACATCAAATTACAAATTGAACTAATTAGCTTATGAAAACATCTTAAAACATGGAATCAAGCATTATAAACATGAGAGGAGAGATTCAACATCATATGGAATAAAATTAAGATCCTAAGTTGTACGAACCAACTCAAACAAAAGAAAAACCTCCAAGGTATGGGAAAACTAGGTAAAAAAACATATTTAGCTTGTTAGAGATAGTTCATAAATTATAAAAAACCATTCTCTACACCCCAAGAATGAAAGTTAATCTAACCAAGTATATTATCAGCCCCTAATGCATTTGACGTAGAAATTTTCCAATTGGTCATACCAATCAAAAACTTGTTGACCATATTCATGTGCATGGTGGAGTGATAGGAGAACATAATGGTATTTGACTATTTTTGGCACTTCCAAAGAATTTCAAGCATGGAAGTGAGTCTGAGGAAGTTTAAGAGTCATTCTAAAATATTATCCCACATGCCATTCTCTCATAGGTCATACACATCTTAAAACTCATTATTTTATAGTTGTTTTCTTGGTTTTCAGTTATAACCTACAAGTTTTCAGTTAGAATCTAACATGTATGATAGGGATTGACATATTATATATTGGAAGGAGTTTGGAACACATGGAAACAACTCAAAATTGTACCACTTTCATTAAATGCTCATGTATGAACCCCAAGTGACTCAAATTGACATAAAGACTAATTAGACCATAACCAAGGCTAAAATGACATAAAATGACATATAATTAATTTAGACACACCCTATGAAACTATATTAAATCCATATATAATTTTTTAACTATATGGGGTTGACCCATTTTGACTTGTGGTTAAAATTGTCAACATTCTTGGTGATTTCCCAAGGGTGGTATGCTTATTATGCCATGACCGGTTGCCTAATCCTATCCATTGGGCCATGGATTCACCTAAACATAGGTTTTACACATAATTTTACTTTGAAAACACATAAAACATAAGGAAAGGCACAAAAAACAAGACAAACTCAAAAGAAACACACATGCTCAACTAGAACACTTATGTAACATAAAATAACTAAAAGAGAACACACACACCTATTCTACTATTTAAAAAACTCAATATTAAGGTGAAACATCTGATCATACCTCAACCAAGAGCAGATATGATCCCCCTTTCATCTTTGTCACTCCATGAAGGCAGCCTTACATGAGGAGCATGCTCATCACCAATTACTTGCATGTGTGTATGGTTAAGAAGCTTACCAACTTTATGTCCTATGTTGTCTACAATTGTACCATTAGGAACCTTCATGAATGCTTTATATTTCTCTCTAAGAACATTTATTGGGGTTTCAAACATTGTGATCTCTATCACATCCATTGGATTCTCTCCAAAAAAATGTAGATTGGAGTGTATGACAGTCCTCTCAACCTTGTCTTTTTCTAGGGCAAAATGTACTTGATGTTTGGAAGTATCAAGATCTTATTCTTCATGATCTAATACCTGTGCAAATGATTCAACCTTAGATGGATCTTATTGAGGTCAACATACCCCCATTCCTAAAAAATGGGGACCCTTGTGTTAAATTGTGCAAATTTTGTACACTAAAATCAAAAATTCATCTGATCATAGTATCATAAGCATGTTTGCACATCATCCTTATTTGAAGACAATCCACACCTAATTTTATTAGAATAATTACTCATAATTTTAATTTAATCTTGTATAAATTTTCTCACATTTTATTGTTATGTTACAGTTTATAGCTCCAATGGAGTTCATTTAGAATAAGTAATATCAGGGTTTTATAGTTTAATGATGATTTGTTCTTTTATTAGCCTTTGGTTTGTTGAAATAAAGTTGAATTCATCATCTTAAAACCCTAACTCTAATTACCATATCTCATGCCCTTTTAATTAAATTTAAATTTGGTAGGAACATTTTCACTACAACACTTTAATTTGACTTAGTTTATATTTTATCCTAAGGTCCTAGTCATGTTTATTAACACAACCAAGACCTTAGTCTAAAATCTTTATCCTAAGTTCTTCACATACCAAGCCCCTTTTATTCCCTTTTATCTTAGCATGGTCTAACTAAATGCATGGTCCCTTTTATTATGTCTCAAAACTTAGCTTAATATGTTTTTTCTAAAGTCTTGCTCATGTTATTAATACAAAATAAAACTATAGTCCAAAAGATTATACTAAGTCTTTTATTTTTTTCCCAAGCATCAACTTAAATGTAATTTTATTTTTAGGATCAATGATCTACACTTAATCAAATGATCAAGATCCAATGGTGTGAGATTGAATACAAAGCTACATTCCTAATCTAAATTTTGAGTATCTTCTAGAGATTAGTGACATGTGTTTTCTCGGGCCAAATTGATCTAATGACGTGTATCAAGTCAAAGCTTAAATAGAGCCCTATAATAAAATAGAGCCCTAGAATAAGTGATAAGGTGACAAGTTTCACACTCACAACTAAAGAACACTTAGAAACCAATGGTTTTTTACCTCAAAGATCATGATCTAATGGAGCATGTTTGCTCAGATGAGAATGATCCAATAGTGTGATATGAACATTGAAAAGTTAAGATGAATGTGAAGATGACATATGACATAAATGTGGTCCACTAAATTAAACATCAAGCATCTTTTCAAGATCAATCATCTATATATGAGCATACATATTTAGATCAAAAGTTCACAAAGTATAAGGTACAATTAAGTAGGATGTTCCAATGAAATGTGTTTGATCTATAAAATTAAGATCAATGGTGTATAGAAAATGTTGAAACATGACAAGAGAGAAAGTGACAAGTGTCACACTCATAACCAAATAACACTTAGTAAATAATGGCATTTGACTTCAAAGATCATGATCAAATAGAGTGCATTTTCTCAGATAAGGATGATCTAATGATGCAAGATGAATGTTGAAAATTCAAAACAAACACAAAGATGACACATGGCATAGCTACAGGCCACTAAATTAAATCTCAAGCATCTTTTCAACATCATTGGTCCATAGATGAGTCTACATATTTAGATCCATAGTCTATGGAGTAGGAGACACAATTAAGTAGGATGATCTAATGAATTACATTTGATATGGATGATCGATACCAATGGTGCGTAACAAATGTTTAAAGGTCAAGATGAATACTTAAGTGACAAGTGTCATAACTATGAGGAATGTAGTGAGTAACCAAAGGTGTTCAAGTTTTTGGTTTGAGATCAATGGTTCATGTTGATTCATGTAAATATGATCCAATGGTGTGAAATCAAGATAGGATATTTTAAAAGGAAATGGTCATTTTACAAGTATGAATGAGCAAAATGATGCAAAACTGCCACATGGGTGCCATGGTGATGCCACATCAGAGCCATGTTAGTATAATGTGTCAAGTGGAAAAGCACACACTCCATGGAAATACAAAGGTCTAAATAGGTGATCTAAGTGATGAATATCATGAAAAATCAAACAATTAACACCATTAGAGCACTCTAAAAACCTTCAAAAACCCTAGTTCAGCCATGCATTCACCATAATCAAGCTATAAAAGTTAAATGGTCATCTGTGTAGGGGTAATTTGATGAAGAATTAAACTGTAGACCACTAGTAAGCAATTTAAACAAATCCACAACCATGGTATCTTGAAAGGGTGTTTCAATGAAGGATGTAGAGCTCTATCTAAATTTAGATACAAAAGAAAGAAATTTCAAAGATGCAAAATTTAATGCCACAAGGGATAACAATTGGTTGAGCTCATTTTAAACCATTGAGAACTAGTAGCCCATCACAAAAGGAGAACGTACCTATAAGGGGATTTTACTAAAATGATTAAGGATATCTTGAAATAAAATAAATCTAGAAGAGACTGTCATCATGTAAAATTAAGAAGATAGACTCAAGCTATGTAAGGACATCATAATTGATTTATTCAATTCTTTAGAATCAATTAGAACTAGGGAAAAAGTAGTGAATAAATGAATCATAATGACTACAGGCCAAGTTGGCCAATGACAAGCCTCAAGCTACCAAATCAAGAATTCAATCAAGATCTTGACTAAAAATCAAGGACATAAGCAATTATTTCAAGAATAGGACTTCTCATTTCAAATATGAGAACCAAGCTCAAGGGAAAATAGATGTTGAATAAAAGACTAAGTAAATCTAGAAACATCAAAAGGCATTGAGAATTGCAAATTAAGACCACAATAGATTATCAGGTAAAATGAAGGAGCTCTTCATGAAACCAATTATCGATGTTGTGTTGTTTAAAGAGTAGCATTATAGAGAAATAAAGACCCTAAAATAGTAACATGGGACTTCAACAACACAAGGGTCCCAAAGATTAGTTGAATTAAGAATATTCTTCTTGCAGCTAAACATTGTAGACCTTGAAAGTGGTATATTATATTTGTAAAAGCATGTATAAATTTTAAAACACATTACCTATAGATCCATCCATTGGGAAAATTCTAGTGTATTCTAGAACATTTTTAGAAAGGACAACTATCCTAACACTTATACTTTTGTAATTGGATAGGACTGATCAACATGCTTACATCCTATAAAAGGTGCTTTGTCACTTGTAAAAGAGAATATGGAGTTCTGAGAGACAAAATTAATTTATAACTTTTGAGCAATTAATGTAAGAAAGGAATTTTACAAAGTTTGTCTAAATGTGCTTGTGTCTTTTTTATCCTGGATTCTCTCTCACTTGTTTGTTATGACTTCCAAATTTGAAAATTACTTATGAATTCCTAGTGTGTACATTTGAATGTAGAGATGTTAACTTATGCCAATGCTAGGTTAATTGAAATTTCTTAGGTTCATTTTATTTTCTTACTCTTCTTTCATTTGGGCTAATGTTTGTTTGTAGGGGTAAATCTTTAAAGTGAACTTTATTTCTATTTGTGTTATTTCCACATTCCTTAGATATTTGCCTAATGTGTGATAGGATTTGAGCTTATGCTACTTCATGTCATATATTGGTTAAGTGCATGCCTAGATGATATTTGAACTTTTTCATGATGTTTGGAATGAAGATCAACAACATCTCTTTTCTACCCTACCCTTCATTTTGCTCCTTTTTTAACCAAATCACTCTATCTTAATTTTTATTGTAAATATCCATCTTAAATTAATATTTATATTAGTTATTGATCGTAATTCATCATTCTTAGCATAACATACTTCATATTTTACATAGATCAATTATTTGGCCATGGTGGCTCCCAACCACCAAATATTAAAAATATTTTGAAATAGTCCACTTACTTTGCCTCTATTACATCAATAGATAACAAGATTATCACAACCTACAAGTCATGCTCTAAATTCTCAAAATTTTAAAATGATAAGTGTTCTTGAACACTTTGGGCACATGTGATACATATTTAGGCATCAATAAGAGGGGCTTTTATTGGTGCTAGAAGGAGGGCCTATTAGATTTTTGTAGATTTAAAGTATCTTTGCTTATTTTTGTGAATTGTGTTCAAAAATTGGTGTAGTCTTTGCATAATTATGTCATTCTTTGCTCAATTTTATAAATATCATTGATATTTATGGTCTTAGACCCATATTTGTGCTTCCTTTAGACAAAGATCGATGTTTTTTGAAGTTATATGCTTAATTATGATAAAGATAGCTTAAGCTTTGTCAATTCGATAGGTTTAAGGTTAGTAATAGCTATTTGATCAAATATTGATATATCTTTTTCTAATTTAAGTTTATTTGAGCTTAAACATGTAAATATTAATCATACTTATGTATTTGGATACATATTTGAGCTAACTTAGTTAAACACTATTGTCCTTTGTCATCCTTCATATAAATATTTGCAAAATTTTATTAATGTGAAACTATGATTGTTGTTCCCTATAAAGATAAGACTGACACATCATATTTCAAACAAGATTCAAAGATCACAAACTAGAATCACCAAGACTCAGGATAAGGTCATGTTCATAGACTAGAGAACCTCTGCTTTCGTTATAACTTCATAGAATAACTAGGTGGGACAAAGGTAAGCACAGACTTTCAAAGTCTCTACCAAATTCACCAATTTGGGGTGCTCTTATGTTTGATCCCTATCAAGATATGTCTTGGCTAGGTGGTTCTTCAATCAATGTGCCAAGTGTGGTACATAACCTTCCTCATAATCATGAACAATATTTGCCAACATTTAATCCTAGTGGCATTATAACTACTGAAGAACACATTAAAAGTTTCAAATTTGCCTTAAGATTGTTGAATATGACTCATGAAGATGTATCATGTAGATTATTTCCTTTTACTTTTAAATATGTTGCATATGAAGGGTTCTAAACCTTCTTAAAAATTACATTACCAATTGGGATGATTTTAACAATGTCTTCATTGATTAATTTGGTAAAATCATTAGTCCTTGTGTTCTGTACTAACAATTCACCATAGTGAAAAGGGATGTAAATGAACCCATAAGAGCCTTCAATTCTAGGTTCCATAAAATGTTCAGTAGGACCATAGTTCCTTGAAAACCCGATGAGGCTTTAGCCTTGGAAATATATAAAGATGCCTTAGATCCAGTGACTTTTTTGTTTATAAATAAAGATATTGGGCCTATAAACACATTAGCTTTAGCTTATGTTGAGGTTGTAATTATTAATGACCAGATACAACCCTAAATACAATTGGCATACTCTATTCCAAATGTCAATCCACATTTACCCATTCTGAATGTTATTCCCAATGCTAACCAAAATATGCCTACGCTGAACCAACTTCTAGTCTTGAACCAACTACCTTTGAGGCATGCACATCCTATTCAAAACCTAGGATTCGTGAATAATATTTCTAGTGGATCTAATCTATACGATCATAAATCTTTAATGCTTACATATAATGCTAATACTCAAGTTCACAATTTTGAGGGCCTAAAAAATGAGAGTAAATTTATCCTTAAGATGGTTCAAAAGCTTAGCACTAACTTCCTTCAGTTTCAAAATAAAGTAAGCAATATTAGAGAGAGATCAGGTAGGAATTTCTATTTTCAAAGGTTTAATAGGCCCACTAACATATTTTAGAATGATAGTTACCATACCAAGAAGAAGAATGAACCATCTACTAGCAAGAATGTGCCTGATATAAATCTTGTTGATGTTTCTTTACTTGACTACCATAGAGTTCATTGCACTTATAAGCATGGTGAAATAGGTTGTCTTTAATTTTTTAATGCTTTTGAAGCCTTACATGAAGAATTAGATACTTTTGAATTTGTCCCTAACAAGTATTGTGATGTAGGTATATCAGGATCTTCAAGGTCATCTAAATCATCTGATTCAACTCTCATGGTGGAGACATTTTAGTTCCCTTTCTAAGAATAGAATGAGCATAAGGATATTCCTAGAGAGATTCATGATTTTCATCAATTTATAAAGAAGACTTATCCTATGAGAAACTGGGAGCAGAAGAAACCATTGACCACTTCAACTCCTATAAATAACTTTGAGGCTCCTTTTGATACTACCTCAGACAACAATCCAGAGCCTCCTAAGGGAAGTAATTTTAAACCCAATGGTGATACATCTAATCCTTCTAATAGGACTAGGTATAACATAGTAGAGGACATGAAAAAGGATCAAAGCTAACACTACCTTGCATGAGTTGACATAGATTACTGAATAGAGGGATTTATTGTTAGAATCTTTGTCTAAGAAGTCAAGTAAGTCTCAAAAGTTTGCACATGATAACATTGAAATACATAAAAGTAAGAAAAATTTTCCTCTTTTCCTACTTACAATTAGGATCTTTGGTAAGAATCTACATAATTATTTGTTATACTCTGGTGCATCTACAAATATTATGTCTAAGTGTATTTATGAGCAATTAGGCTTGACTCCCATTAAATCTGATAGAGTTGTAACTCAGTTGGATAAGTCAAGAGTCAAATTAATTGGTGATTTGTTAAATGTTCACATGAAAATTATCTCAGAGCCAAGGATCTAATATTTCATTGATATCTAAGTGGTGGACATCCCTAATGCTTATGGGATGTTGTTGAGCAGAGACTGGACTAAGAGCTTGAATGGTTACATGTCAATAGATTGTTCACATATGTGGTTCCCTTGGAAGGGAGTTTTTAACCCAAGTATTATATAAAGAGAGCATATGATTACTGAATATAATTTAATCAATGAGAGGGTCAAAATGGTTAACTCAAATCTTGGTATTTACACTCTTAACACCACAAAGGTATGTAACTCTAATAATTCTCATTCTTTACTTGGATTATGGAAACTTTATTTTGATGGTGATAGATGAAAATTAGGTTTTAGAGTAGGAGTGGTATTAATCAATCCCATTGGGAAAGAATACAATACCTCTTACAAACTTTAGTTCCCATGCACCAATAGTTTGGCTAAGTATGAAGCACTTATTTTGGGATTATAATTTTTAATCAAACATGAGGCTAGGGAACTATTAGTTTTTGGTGACTTTAAACTAATAGTTAACCAAGTCAAGAGTAAATATCAATGTAAGTTATCCTATCTTAATAAGTATAAATTTAGAGTATGGGACTTAATTGAGTGTTTTGATGCTTTCAACATTATGTCAATCCCTAGGGAAGAAAACAAGGCTACTGATGAACTTGCTTCATTTGCAGCCAATCATATGCCCAATCAAATTTCCAAGTTATAAATCCTTATCATTAAATTATTCCCATGTCCCTTAGTATTAGATAATGTCAAAAATTTACAAGTATTCAATGATGATCAGTAGATCATAGACTTCATGACTAGCTCAAGAGTATTTGAGGGTCACATTATTGATGAAGCCAATAAAAGTACCCTTGATCATGACAAAGTTAAAGGAAAACTTAGTGATAAGGTCATTCAATTGAGTGACAATAATATACCCAAAGGTATGATTGTCTTAGAGAGACTCTTTAATTCTAGCAGACTAGTTGAGACTATCAAGATTCTAAAAATAAGTGGGAAATATTATAATACAATTGATCTTAGACTTCAAGGTCAAACTCAACTGGTTAATATCGGTATAGCCTATACAATCATTGAGTCTAAAATAGACAAAGAATTTTTGACCAAATATAAAGATGTCATAGCATGGTCCTATGATGACCTAAATATCTTTGATCTAAAGGTCATAACACATACCATACCTTTAAAATAAAATGCAAACCTTTCAAAAAAAATTAGAGGCATGTCAACCAAATATTAGAACCATTGATATTCAAAGAGGTCAAGAAGAACTTAGATGCCACTATTGTTTTTCCCATTAGACACTCCACTTTGTTGGCTAATATAGTCCTAGTCAGGAATAAAAATGGTGAAATTATACTGTGCATTGATTTTAGAAATTTGAATAGGGCATCTAAGAAAGATAATTACCCTACCTTATCTTGACCAAGTAATCCAAATTATTTTTGGTTTAGCCATGATGTTCTTTATTGATGGTTTTTCAAGGTATATACATGGATGATCTAATTATATTTTATAAAAATAGGGAGGATCATATTATGCACCTACAATAGGTGTTTGAATGATGCAGAAGGTATGGGATTTCTCTCAACCTAAATAAAAGTATTTTTTGTGTTACTGAGGGAAAACTATTAGGACATGTTATCACTAAAGAGGGAATCTCCATAGACCCTAATAGAGTAAATGCAATAGCTAATATAGATCCCCCTAATAGTAGGAAGGAATTAAAGTCATTATTTGGTAAAATAAACTTTGTAAGGAAGTTTATTTCTAGTTTTGTAGAAATATTGAGACCTCTAAATGACATGTTGAAAAAAGTGGATAAGATCATTTGGAATGAAGAGATAAAAAATGATTTCAAAGACATCTTAGAGGTAATTAGGCAGATCCCAGTCCTAATAAGTCTATACTTTACTAAATATTTTTATCTTTACTCCTTTGCTTTAGATCATATAATAGTTATAGTTATAACTTAGAAGATAGATGGATGTAATCATCCATTTACTTTTATGAGTACTAATTTTAAAAATGTTAAGTTGAATTACTCTTTAATTGAAAAACAAGCATGCTATTTGGTCAAGGTAGTGAAAAAGTTTAGGCATTATATCCTTAGAAATGAGGTGTATGTCATCCTACCAAAACCTACCACTAAGCTCATGTTAAGTCAAAATGAACTAGGAGAAAATAGAGGTAAGTTGATGTCTATGTTCCAAGAATATAACATTGAGATGAAGACTACAAAATTGGTAAGATGTCAGGATTTAATTCAATTGATTACCAATACTAACCCTAAGCTAAGTGTTATGTAGGTAGAGTAATAAAGTTTTAGACCCAATGATTTGTATGATCCCATTATTCACTTACTAATCAATGGTTATTGTCCCTTAGGGTTAAGTAGGGAGTAGAAGAGAGCTTTAAGGCTCAAAGTAGCTCATTTTATAATAAAGTATAGAGTGATGTATAGGAAGAAATTTGAAGGCATTTACTTGAGATATGTCTCTAAGAGTGAATTAGTTGAGATCATGAGTACCTTCTATGAAAATTTAGGAATTAGACATCCATCTAGAAGGATAATAGCACACAAAATATTAAGGGTTGGTTATTTATAGCCTATAAACTTCAAGGATGCTCACAAACATGTGAGAGAGTGTTTCTCTTATCAAGTTTTAAACACAAAAGAGCCTAAGGTAGACATGCCACTAAATCCAGTAGTGATTGATAAACCCTTTATCCAATGGGGATTGGATTTTTTGGGGGTCATTAACCCCAATTCCTTAGATGGTCACAAGTATGTTCTAATTGCTATCGACTAATATGCCAGATGGACTAAAGAAGTGGAAAATAAATAGTGTAGGATCAAAGAAGTGATCAAGTTTTTAGAAGAAAACATATGCACAAGGTTTGGGACACCTTTATCTCTGGTCTGTGATAATGGATCTAATTTTATATTTATAGAGATCATATAATGGTCATATGAGAACAATATCATCCTCAAGTTCTCATCAAACCATTATCCTCAAGGTAATGGAGTATCTAAATCAACAAATAAGAACCTAATGAAGGATATAAAGAAGTCTACATCTGATAAACCTAGAACATGACACAAGTTAATTAAGTATTCCCTTTAGACAGATATAATTAAAATCAAACAAGCTTTCAAAGAGTCACCATTCTTGCTAGTGTACGGTCAAGAAACCATCTTCTCCATCACCTTCAAGATACCAACATATAGGTTCATACAAGAGTACATGGAGGAAGACCAAGAATTTAAAAATTCAAGGTTACTAGACATCATACAAATGGAAGATGCAAGAGAGGAGGCTTTTGCCAATTTTAGTAGGCACCAAACCACAGTGAAAAGGTAGTTTGATAAAAAATAAAAAATAAAGGTGTTCAAGAAAAGATAAGATAATTCTTCTTTGGGACAAGGCATTTGAGCCTAAGAGTAAACATGGGAAGTTCACCCTTTGTGGAAAGGTCCCCATTAGATTGCTTAGATACTTGGAGACAACACCTTCAAGCTGAAAGACTTACAAGAAGTAGAGTTCACACTACCCACCAAAGGACAATACCTCAAGAACTATTTCTCTATTGTACCACTTGGAACCTTCATGGAATGAATGTAAGACTAGTTAGTGTTAGTGAAGATAGGGCTTAGTTTAGTCTCTTTTTGTTCTTTCTTTCATGTCCCTTGTTTGTACATATGCTTGTATATATTTGTTTATTTGTCTATTTTGTGTTTAGTTTGTTTGCTTTATCCACTTTGCTCCTTGATTTTAATAAGTCCTTTTGGACAGTCCTCAACTCAAGACTCATATGATTGATCAAAAAGAACTTCATAGTTCAAGAATACTAGTGTGTTCTATTAGCATTGGTTGATCATGAATTGTTAAAATATGAGCTTAATGTTATAGTTCAGAGAATTTAGTAAATAATGATGAATAGGTTAATTATGCTAGGATATTATAAACCTTATTTTTATTTAAGATTGGTTTTAAGAAGGATTACACATGTAGGGTGAAAGACTAGATTATTGGGATATAGTCATGATTGCACTTAAAAAACATTAATTACCTGAGACAAAGTTTATAGCCAAGGAAGATTTTTTGAAGACCAAACAATTGACCAAATCCTAAAAACTGGCTAACTTGATTCCCAACTTTTACTATAAAGTCAAAATGAATTGAAAAATAAAAATAATAAGAACTTTATTACAAAATTCAAGAGATTTTTAGGCAAAGGTGATTTTGGTAATCTTCACTAGGGATTTAGACACCTGGTTGGTGGTGGAGCAAGGGCTTGAGTGGATCCAAAGGCATCTCTATCATGGGTATAGTTGTTTGGCTAGCAATAGAGCAATGCCCAAGCCTTCCCTAAGCTAAAGCATGGTTCTTGATGAATATCCAAACATGTTAAAAGTCAATGTTAATGGCTAAAGTCATGAACTTGGAAGTTGTTCTCTAAATCCTATGGAAATTAATAAGTAGAATCAAAGGACACACACAACATGGCTATGTCTTGATGTTTGATCCTAATTCTACATGTGCAAGATTTGTTTTAACTATGAACTATTCTTGATAATGGTTCCCAATCAAATAAAATAAGTAGATTAATTATTAGTCTAAACTAGAGTCTCTGATTTTTAACATATTGTTATGTTCTCTCAAAAGTCATCATTTATTGAGGTCAACATACCCCCATTCCTAAAAAATGGGGACCCTTGTGTTAAATTATGCAATTTTTTTACCCTAAAATTGAAAATTCATATGATCAAAGTATCATTATCATGTTTTCACATCACCTTTATTTGAAGATCATCCACACCTAATTTGGCTGGCATATTTGCTCATAATTCTGATTTAATCTTATCTAAAGTTTCTAACATTTGATCTTTATGTTTCAGGTCACAGCTCCAATAGAGTCTATTTAGAATAAGAAATATCTATGTTTTATGGTTTAAAAATGATTTTTTTCTTTTATTAGCCTTTGGTCTATTGAAATTGAGTTATATTGATTAGCTTGAAACCCTAACTCTAATTACCCTAGTTTATGCCCTTTCAATTGAATTCAAATTTGGTAGGAACATTTTCATGGGAACACTTTAGTTTGACTTAGTTTATATTTTATCCTAAATTCCTAGTCATGTTTATTAACACACCCAAGACCTTAGTATAAAATATTTATCCTAAGTTCTTCACATACCAAGCCCCCTTTGTTCCCTTTTATCTTAGCATGGTCTAACTAAATGTGAGGTCCCTTTTATAATGTCTTTAAACTTATCTTAATTTTTTAAAAAGTATTTCCCATGTTTATTAACACAAAATAAAACTATAGTCCAAAAAATTATGCTAAGTCTTTTATTTTTTCCTGAGCATTGACTTAAATGTCATTTTTATTTATAGGGTCAATGATCTATACTTACTCAGATGATCAAGATCCAACAGTGTGAGATTGAATACAAATATATAGCCCTAATCTAAAGTTAGAACATGTTCCAAAGATCAACGATAAATGTTTTCTCGGGCTATATTGATCTAATTATCCATATTGAGTCAAAGCTTCAATAGAGACCCAAGATAAAAAAAAAAAGGTGACAAGTGTCACATTCATAACCAAAGAACACTCAGAAGCCAATGATGTTCGACCTCAAATATCATGATCCAATGGTATGAGATGAATGTTGAAAATTCAATATGAATGTGAAGATGATACATGGCATAGTTGTAGGCCACTAAATTAAAGCTCAAGCATTATTTCAAGATCAACAGTTTGTAGATGAGCGTACATGTTTAGATCAATGGTCTACAGAGTAGAAGGTACAATTAAGAAGGATAATCCAATGGAATGTATTTGATAGGGATGATCAAGATCAATGGTATATAGCAAACATTGAAAGGTTAAGATAAGTGAGAAGGTGACAAGTGTTACACTTATAACCAAATAAAACTTAATAGCCTATGGCATTTGACCTCAAATATCATGATCTAATGGAGCACATTTTCTCAGATGAGGATGATCTAATGACATGAAATAAATGTCAAAAATTCAAGATGAAAATGGGATGACATGTGGCATAGCTTTGGGACACTAAATTAAAACTTGAGCATTTTTTCAAGATCAACAGTCTATAGACAAGCATATATATTCAAATCCACTATCTTTAGAGTAGGAGGTACAATTAAGTAGGATGATCCAATGAAGCACATTTGATTTGGACAATTGAGATCAATAATGTGTAGCAAATTTTGAAAGGTTAAGGAAAATGCAAAAGTGGTAAATGTCATAACTACAAGGAATGCAGAAAGTAGCCAATGGTGTTCAAGTTCTTAGATTGATATCAATAGTTCACATTGATCTGTGTAAATATGATCCAATGGTGCAAAATCAAATAGGGATTTTTTAAAAGGCAATAGTAATTTTTAAAATATGAACAAGAAAAATGTTATGAATCTACCACATAAGTTCCATCATGATTCTACATCATAGCCATGTTAGTATAATGTACCAAGTGAAAGAGCACGTAGTCCCAAGAAATATAAAGGTCTAAATAGGTGATCTAAATTGGGTTCTAAGTGATGAATCTCATGTAAATTTAGACAACTATTACCTTTAGAGCCCTGTAAAAACCTTTAAAAACCTTAGTTTAACCCTATATTTTCCATAATCAATCTAGAGAAGCTAAATGGTCATCTGTGTAGGGGTGATTCAATCTAGAATTAAATTACAGACCACTAGTGAGCAATCTGAACAAATCCCTAGCCATGACAGCTTGAAAGGGTGTTTTAATGAAGGATGTAGAGCTATAATTGACTTTAGATATAGAAGAGAGAGTTTTCAAATATGAATAATTTTTTTCAACAAGGGACAATAATTGGTCGAGCTCATTTTGAGCCATTGATAACTAGCATCCCATCACAAAAGGAGAACATGCTTGTAAGGGGATTCTACTATAATGATCAAGGGTATATTAAAATAAAAAAAAATTATAAGAGACTAGAATCATGTCAAATAGAGAATACATACTTAATATATGCAAGGACACCATAATTAACTTGTTCAATTCCTTAGAATTAGTTAGAACTAAAGAAAAATTAGTGAATAAATGAAACATAATGGCTATAGGCCAAGTTGGCCAACAACAAGCATCGAATTACCAAGTCAAGAATTTAATCAAGATGTTGACTAAAAATCAAGGTCCCAAGAAGTTAGTTCAAGCATAGGACTTCTCATTTAAAATAAGATAACCAAGCTCAAGAGAAAATAGAGGCTAAAGAAAAGACTAAGTAAAGCTAGAAACATCAAAGGGCATTAAGAAGGGTAGATTAAGACCACAAGATCTTAGCAAGTAAAATGAAGGATCTCTTCATTAAACCAATTGTTGACCTTGTATTGTTTAAGTAGTATAATTAGAGAGCAATAAATACTCTAAGATAGTAACATGGGACTTCAATAGCAGAAGGGTCCCAAAGATTAGCTGAATTGAGAATGTTCTTCCTACATTTAAACATTATACACTTTGAAAGTGGAATATTTTGTTTGTAAAGGCATGTGTAGTTTGTAAAACACATTGCCTATAGATCCATCCATTGGGGAAATTATAGTGTATTTTACAACATTTTTGGAAAGGATAACTGTCTCAACACTTGTACTTTTTTAATTGGATAGGACTGACCATCATGCTTCCTTGCATCCTATAAAATGAGCATTGTCAGTTGTAAAAGTGGGGAGAGAGTTCTGAGAGACAAACTTACTTTGTAACTTTTGAGAAATTAATATAAGCAAGGAATTATACAAAGTTTGTCCAAATTTTCTTGTGTCTTTTGTTATCTTGGCTTCTCTCTCACTTGTTTATTCTAACTTATAGATTTTAAAAGTTCTTATGAATTCCTAGTGTGTACATTTGAATGCAGAGTTGTTATCTTATGCCAATGCTAGGTTAATTAGAATTTCTTAGGTCCATTTCATTTTATTACTCTTCTTACATTTGGGCTAATTTTGTTTACCTACAGGGGTAAATCTTTAAAGTGAACTTGGTTCTAATTTGCATTATTTCCACATTCCTTAGATGTTTTCCTAATGTGGGATAGGATTTGAGATTATGATACTTCATGTCATATATTGGTTAACTGCATGCCTTGATGATATCCAAACTTTTTCATGATGTTTGAAATGAATATAAGCAACATCACCATCTCTTTCTTCCCTACCCTTCCTTTTAATCTTTTTAAGTAGACCACTCTAGCTTAATTTTCATTGTAAATATCTATCTTAGATTCATCTTGAGATTAGTAATTGATCATAATTCATTATTCTTAGCATACAATACATCATATTTTGCATAGATCAACTATTTGGCCACAGTGGCTCCAAACCACCAAATATTATAAATATTGTGAAATGGTCCATTTGTTTTGCGTATATTCCATCAAAATATACTAGGATTATCACAACCTCCAAATCATGTGCTGAATTCTCAAATTTATAAAATGAGAAGTGTTCTTGAAAACTCTGGGAACCTGTGATATATATTTAGGCATAAACAAAGCTCTTGACTGTCCTTGATGAACTTCAACTTCTACCTTAACCTTATTTTCCATGTTCACAACTCCTTGGGCAATACATTAATCAAGTTATTTCATGATTATAAGTCTTTGATTAGTAGAAAGACATTCACCTTCATGTTTTAGAAGACACTTTACAACATGATCATTAGTATCCTTAGCAATCTCAACATTAGATATGCAATCTCTTATGGAAAAATGAGACTTATCAAACCTATCAAATTCTTTACATATGGCACTGAGACTTTTCCATAGTTCCTCTTCATTTGAAACATAAAACTCTTCTCCATGCTCTATGAGACAATAAACATTATGTTTGTTAGAATCATTAACCAAATTAGATGTATACTTCTTGAGAGGATAAGTATCATTACCAAGATGATAAAACTCATGACATATCACATCAAACCATTGCCATAAGTCATTCTCATCTACATCATGAGTGTCATCCTCAAGAGCATCTTCATTAATAATAGGGATAAAGACATCATTCTACTTATTATGGTGCTTAATCAAATTCATCAACCTATCATCAACATACTCATGAATCATGTAGTCACCTTCAGGGTCATGAGAATGTTTGACACTTACCTTGACTCCTTCAAATAGCCCTTCATGCATGATATAAGTCCCAAGGTTAGTTTTCTCAAAGTATGCATAAGGATCATTCCCATAATCATCTATACCATACTCATCCAAGAACAAATTAGAAATACCCTCAAGTTTATAGGATCCATCATCCACATTAGGCTCTTCCTTTTCATAGATAACACAATTCAAGTTAGAACTTATTTCAATATAAGGCTCAATGTGAAATCTTGTAAGAGGTTGGGTTCTTATGGTCACCTTTGTCCCATACCTTTTCATAAATTCCAAGAAGGAATAATTATCTAAGATATATCAACCTATCTTAGATGTGACATCTCTTAGAATATAGATTGCAAAGTGAGTTGGGAGGTCAACAACAACTATGTCTTGAAGGATAGGAAAACTAGGACAATCATACAAGAAAACCTTAAAACATTTTATCATCCCTATTATATTAGTAGGTTTACTATCTATTTTTATCACTCTTATTTTAGGTTCATATTTTAATCCTATCTTATCAGCTACAACTTTGGGCATGACTGAATTAGAAGAACCACTATCAACTATGCAATTGTGGACCAATTTATCACCCACTATGAGAGTGAAGTAGATTGGTGGAGGTTTATTAGCTTTAGTGGATGATTCAAAAATAGTATTAGGTAAATTTTTAAGGATAACATGACTATGGAATTGACATGAAGGTGAAGGACTAGTATGAATAGTAGATAACTACTTTTGTAATAACTCCTTTTGCCCAATCATGTGGAGGACATCCCATGAAGAGATAGATGATTTGGCACTTTTCAAAGAATCCACTATGTTTAGGGTAGTATTACTCACCTTATATTGAGTCCTTGGAGGTAAGTTCTTTTATGAAACTTTAGGAATAGAATCACCTTGAGTAGGCCCTACCACATTTTGACTTAGAGGAGGTGTAAGTATATTTGGGACTGCCTTGCTTGCAACCATGCTTTGCTACCTTAGAGGAAGATTAGATGAAATTATAGGAATATTATTTTCACCTCTTAGAGCCTTCATATTAGAAATTTTATTGTATTTAATAGAGGTTTCTTTATTGAGTAAAAAAGTGTCTTCCACTAAAAATTTGGTGAAGATTTCCCCATGAGGTTGCCAATCCTCATTTTCTTGTATCATGACCTCATCTTCAACTGATAGGAGAGGAGTGACTCCTCCTTGAGAAAAAATATTTTTCTCTCCACCTTCATTATCATCCATTAATTTTCCTTATTTCCAATATTCTCCTTATACCAAGTTACTATGAACCTATACCATCTCTCTTGCATTGGTGGTGGAGTTGGGATTGTACACATTGGCAGGCTTATTAGAGTTAGGTTTCCATTGACCTATTCCTCTTCTATATTATTGGCTAAATTATTGATGATAAGGATATTAATTTTGATAGGCACATTTTTAAATATTTAATTTCCTATTTTGAGCCTATAGATCTTGGCATCTTGACTCAAAGAACTTAGACCTTGACTGCCAATCAACACCATCATCTACCTTCTTAGAAGCAACTCTAGGCTTGGTGTTAACATTGGGAACTTGGGCCACATTTAGAGTATTAGAATAATTATGAGATAATAGAGGCATATAAACATTAGGAGATAACCTTACAACTTTAATGAGATCATTTTGAGATTTGATGGCAAGTTCATATTCTTCAGGAAGAGTGGAACCACCCATAGATTGAAGCATGATAAAAATTTCAATACTAATGGCTCTCAAGTAGGTAGGGATCAAAAAACTAGCAAGTGGCCTCATGGGAGGATTCAATCTATACCAAGTATTTTGAAACCTCTCATTGAAGTCATGCATTATTTCCTTGGATCCTGTTTTGATCACATTGATCTAATGGATAATATAGGTATGGTCACTTTCATTTTCAAAACTTGAATTTAGTAACACTCCAAAGTCATCCCATGATGTTATGCATTCACCTTCTAGAGTCATATACCAATAAATATTTTTACATCTAAGGGAAATGTAGTCTAATGGCAATGTTCTCTTGAGTGACATTATGGAAGATAAAAGAGTTAGAGATATCCCTAATTTGTACAGTAGGCATAATATGACTCTCACCATTTAATGTAGGCACACCTTTTATGGCATTAGGAGGAATGGCATCATATGATTGAAGATGAATTGTATTTATAGTATTAAAGGCAAATAAGGCACGAGGATTCTCCATGTTTTCTTCAATATCTTCAATTTCTTTTACCTCTTCACTTCCTTAGCTAGTAAAATCTTCTTGGTCTTTAAGAGGAAGATTAGGATGAGGATATTGAACTTCAAAAGGAAGTTCAAGCTAAATAGCTGGATTAATGGGGTTGAACACTCTACTATATTATGACCTATTAAGAAACATGAATTATGAGAACAATTTTTTGATAAAAAATGGTCTTGAACTAGATTTTACCTTGATGGAGTCACCAAATGTTGAGTAGCACACCAATTTGCAGCGGATGTTGTCAAGACCAACATTTAACTTGACAAGCTGTATTGAAAATAATGGGTCTCACCAGGCATGCCAAAACTATTATCACAAAATATTTCACCCTATAAGAGGGTGTTTAAGCATGTTATATATTTGGGAAACATGAGAACACTTCTAGGTATGTGGGTGTACCTATAGTGGAAGTGAGCCTCTATATTTAAGGGTTAGCTCCCTGAATGTATCTTGAAATTCATATCACCTAAACTAGTGCTTGATACAAGGGAAAAGAGTTATAAGTGTTCATGAAATGAACCTAATATTATGGGTTGATACACCAATATTATTTCCACATGACCATAATATTCATATCACAATGAAACAAGGCACACAAATTAGCTTCAAAGTCCTAAAGGATTTTAACTTGAGTGTTTCAATATAGAGGTGAGATGCATGAAGAAACATAAAATAAATGAAATAGATGGTATAATTCACACTATAATAATAATTACACACTTTAAATGATCCTAACACACTTGAATACACTCTATATGACCTGTTAGAATATGACCTCTTGCATAAACATGAGAGGATAAGGGAAGAAAGGATAAAAGATTATCGTTTTGCATCACCATACATCACTTTGAAAAATTAGATAATTGTTCATGAAATAAAAATTAGACTTTAATTAATGTTCAAAGGTAAAATAAAATGTCATTATAATATGTCTTCACCATAAATGGTGTGGTATTAGTCTACAAGAGCCAAAATGGCCACTACTTATAGGAATTTGAGAGAGAGGAGAAGAGAATGAAGTCCACAAGTCATTAGTACATGTGTCATGCTAAGAAAATGAGTTATACATGTATATTAATGATTTTTAAATAGACCATGCAAGGTCTGATAGAACACATGTCTCTTAAAGGCATGAAAACTCTTGAAATGTGGCATAGAACTCCTTTTACTTGCTCAAAATATTGTCTTCATCATTTGGCCCTTTTGTAACCTCCCATAACTAAATAGGGATATATATCATTATTTAAATAGGAGGTATGTTTTTTATTAATTTTCCATCATGAATTTCTTTCATCCCTAATAATTTTGATCCTTCTACACATGAGTTACCACTATCTACAGTCTAAGTAACTCTTCTTTCACTCCCCCCCTTAAACTTGCCCTCAAAGTTGGATTTAGGTTTCCAAGTAAATATATAAATAGGAGTTAATGAAATATTTAATAACCTAAAATATACTTAGAATCATCAGGTAAACTTTAAAGGGCTGCACACTTAGCATTTTCACTCTCCTACTAGTTTGCTCATTATGCCAGTTTTGACTAGCTAAGATGAAGGCACTTGTAAAAACACTTAGTAGATTTTTTGATGAAATAATTGAAAATTATTGGTTATATAAAGTCACAATAATTCTCCCAAAGTTTATTTCATCTCTTGAAACTCCCTATAACCTACAAAACACTAGAAAAAATCAAAGAAAGCTAATTTTCTGCTTGTCTGTATAAGTAGGGAACACCTCAATGAGTAAGAAGGATATTTGGATGTTTTTATGAAACATAAAATAATTTTAATTCCCATTATATTCCATTTTTATATCTCTCTCACTTCATTTTTTCCATCAGGTCATGAATCAGGGTTTTAGAGGGTTTTAGGCTCTTTCTACCCTTAGTCTTCATTCATAGAGTTGTGATGCTAGACTAGTGAACCAATTTCATAAAATATCATCTCAAGACCCTATTAAACTTTTAAAAACTACTTTAATTCCCATGCACAACCTCCAAGAAGATGTGAGCAATTCAAACTAGCCTATCAAGCGTATATCATTATGCATAGGCCTAAGTTGGTCTTAAGCCAAAAGTGGATTCCTTGTGGAATTTTATGCATACAAGTAGATAATACAAATCCTATATTACTATATGAACATTTTACAAAGTGTTATAATGTCACCTGAGGCTAAAAGTGAAATTGACGCCCTACTTGGGCTTTAAGCCTAAACCAGGCTTAATAGGTTTGCTTGTTCTTTTATATGTTTAGACCAACCTATTGTGTTTCTGAACCATAGTATTTTTTTTTTCATGTTGGTACATGTTTATCATATCTTACAAAACTTTAAATGTTTAATCAACCCATAACTCACTTGGTTATCCTATTCCTTCAAAGTTGCAAGGTTTGCACCATAGGGGAGTACCCTCTGTCTGAGACAAAATAGAGGGTACTTCCCCTATTTCCCTAAGAAAATTAAATATTATAAGAGATTATACAAGTGATTTAGAAATTTAAAAAAAATATTTAGCCATTTATCATATCATTATATCATTAAAATTCACCAAAACCTAAAATAGACTTATGGAGTAAGTTGACTATCTATAGGGTCTTGACTATGGACTGTAGATTTCATTACTTAAGCCTTTATCTACATTATTTGCATTGTGTGAGGGTCTCATTATTCCATTAAAACCATAATTTTTTTTATAAATCCATTTATTACTCCAACCTTCCACATACTCCCTCACATATGCCTTGCTTTTCAACTTGACTAGATTATTGACTATGTTTCCTATTTGGGAGAGGCACATGTAGGTGACCTTACATGGATAAGGTCTTGAAAATAGTATCTAATATTTATTTAATATTAAAAAATTATTTTATAAATTATTTTAACCCATTCAAGTCATTTTATTGTAATACAAACATTAATAACAACACCTTTTTGCTCATTGACTTACCACAATTAGCTACAGTTGACTATAACAGGGGTCCTATAGGTGGAGATCTTCTTTAGAAACTATGTCATCTACCATTGAGATCACCTATGGTATTAGAAATTATTTTGAACTTTTATGTGCTTGTATGTTTGTATGTCTCCATACTTAAGCTCATACTATGGACTTGTGAGAGTATGCAGTCAGTTGTAGACCAATTGTCTCAAGCAAATGACACCTATAGGTGTCAATGGGGTTAAAACCCTACAAATCCAACATTTATAAATGACTAATAGATCATAAATGTTATATTTAACTATTTTTAACCATTCAAACATAAAGGCATGGTCCAACACTAAAAATTTGGGTGTAGAGGCCCCTTTGGAACTCAAATCCTATAGATGTCACTATTTAAACTCAGTGAATAAAAGTACATATTGGTGCCCTTCAAAAACTACCTTCAACTAAAAATACACTCTCTTAATTTTTAAATATCTTCCCCCATTTTGGGAGTATAATTTTAATACCTTTAGAGTGATCAAAACTCAACATGGAATTATCATATGACATCTCCAGAAATGGTTAGTGTTTTGTTTTGTGTTTTTAGGGATTTTATCCCTAAACATAGACTTTTCATCTTTAAACATGACTCCTTAACCTATTTTCTTATTTTATGTCTTATTCATGATTACCAATACATTTCCAAACTTTACACCTTATGGTAACCTAAAAAAAAATTACACTTATCCATGACCAGGCTCCTAATCTCTATGTATGGTCACCTGTAGGTGGTTATTGCAGTCTATAGGTAGTGGGCATGAATATGGAAATGTGTATATATTATGAACATCCAATTCGGTCTAAACCTTCAATAGGTTTAAAAATGGACTATTTTCATCATGGATAATGTAGACACCGCAAACGTGTCTGCACCTTGGTCCTCCCCCTTGGCCTTAAACCCCTATCCTAACCCTTGACCTTGGCCCCCTTTCCACCCTACCCTTGCCACCTTGGATCCTCCCTTGAATCCCTCCACCTTCCCCCTAGCATTTATTAGGCCAAATCTCTTCATTATCTTCCTCCCCACGCCCATTTTGGCATCCTCATGACCGTTCTTCCCACACCCCCTCACTCAGCGGCGTGCAAGAATGGGCAGAGGCTATTTTTAGCCTCTGTCCCCATTCTGCGACCGCCGATGTCGGCGACCCTTCGGCCGACGTCGGTGAAACTGCCGGCGTCGACATCCTTCATTACCCCTTTCTGCATCCGTTGCAGCCCCCTGGACCCTTGAGCTCGCAAACAGATCTCTCTTGGTGTTTTGGCATTCGTCTTGTCTCCGTTTGGACCTCGTGCAACAATAGCAACAGGTGCAAAGGTTCTTCATCAGAGTTCTCTTCTTGCAGAATCCTCTGTGGCTTCAACAACATCTTCTTCAACCCTTCATTCAGCAAGCAAAGAGGTAAGCAGACTCTGTTATTTGATTTCTTTTCTTTAAGCTTTCAGCTATCTGCTGCTTCCTATTCCCTCCATCCTTCCCCCTGAGAGGCTGAAAAGCCTTCTCAGGACCTGTCCTCTGTCCATCCCCCTCTCACATTATCCCACTCTTCATCCCAATCCCAGACAACTCCCTCATCCCCCTTTTACCAACAAAGACCCTGTATAGGGCAAGATCACTCCACAGTCCATTCAGACCCGTCCCCAAACTCTGTCTCGACCCTCTTAGCATCCCAGACCCGACCACAGGCCATTACCCCGACCGACGCCGGTCACTTCCCCGACCGACGTCGGCAGGATAACCGACATCGGCAACCTCTTAACCGACGCCGGCAGCATTTCCGACCTCGGCGACTGTCATCAGCCCGACTACTCCTTTCAGGTAATCATTGGTATTTTCTTTCATTCCTAATCTATTTATCATTTCTATATTCTAGCATCTTATATTTTCTTAGTCTTTATCTGTCTGTTATATGTGGGTTGACCTCCCTTAAGGAAGTTTTTACACTTCCGGGAACAAGCTTTCGCTTGGCAACCCACTGCCTATCTATCTAACATCCTCTTGTCCAAGTTTCTCTTCGTTGCAGGTGTCATTCCTCCACAGCCAAAGAGGAGTGCTCACAAGCATCTAGATTTACGGTGCGCAATCTTCAGTCCAGGTACTTCCCATGCCTTGTCCATTACTTTTTTAGTTTCTTCTTTCTCTTAGATCTAAAAGCGAATTTTGAATAGAAACATTCTGGCACTCCCGGTGGGACCCTAGGTTCCTCCTGGGTTCCTTTTTTTTTTTTCACTCATTTAGGAGCATTAGGTTCTTACCTTTTCTCCTCTTTCTCTTCTTCTCAATGACACTATAATCAAGAACTAAAACGAATCTTTCTTCCTTGCATTTCTAGACTAGTCTAAACATCATATTCTCAACCCTTTCTCAAAACTTGTCTGCATCACAACATCACATTTCGACTTGGGCATTAAAACGTATTGCACTTTCATTTCTGCTTGTGCTTGCATTAGTCCACATCTAGTAACTTAGACGCATATTGAATGAACCGTAGACACTTGATGTTACACTACCAAACCACATGCACTAAACGAACATAAAACTTACCTGAGACAAGGCCCGACTAGGATTTCATCCCCCAGCAGATACCTTACCCGTCCCGGTGACCCTACTTGGATTTCATCACCAAGGGGGAAGCCCACTCCGTTCTCTGGCGGAGGATAAACTCTAGGCGAGGTATATCTTGGCTAAGCGAGACCAGCTAACCACTGGAATTGTGAAGTGAGGGGAGCTTGCTCCTTAGCACCAGGCCACATACCAGACCCTAACACATATCTTTGAGCACCTAAAATAACACCTGAAACCATCTTTAGACCGCCTTCTTCTAGGACCCATTTTTCAGCCAATCTCCCCAAACATCCATCTAAGGCATAAGCCACAATTTCTAAGGTTAATTCCTAGGATTTATCGCTTAGGCTTGTCTGTCTCTCTCTATTTTCCTCTTCTCATCTGTTTGTTTGAGTGAGTGAGGACGCTTTCTTCATTGTTTTCCAAGAACCTTTTGGTTCTCTGGAAGACACAGTCACCGACATCGGTTCTGCCACCGACGTCAGCCTTCCCCTGTCACCAACACCGGTTCTACTACCGACGTCGGCTTCATCTGTTACCGGCATCAGTTATCTGACCGACATCGGCCACATTTATTACTGACATCAGTTTTTAAACCGACGTCGGTCTCTGTCACTGTCCTTTTTTTTTAAAACCAGCAGCCTAAAACCTATCCCTTCTCTGTCAAAAACTCCATTCTGGTTTTCTGAGACTGCAAAAACACAGTTTTTGGAACCAAGACTCTCTTCTTAACCACTTTAGCCAACAGCCGCTTCCGTCTATCCTGTCTCTAACCAGTCCTATCATGGAGTTCCACTCGAAGACTGAAAGAACTCCTACAGGACCGACCCCGACCCCGACCCCGACTCAAATTCCCATCATCCCTGAAGGGGACCAAGATTTTGAGAGATTTTTGGACCTCAATATCACAGCCCTCCAAAACTATCTCGCGAGAAACCCAATGCGAGACCTTTCGGGTGATGTGGTGACGACATCCACACCATTCGCCACCCAACCCTTTATGACTCAGCCTTTCGCCTCAACTATTAACCCAACCATGGCCAATACGCAAAGTTTGGCCTCCCCGTCTATTTTTAGACCGACCTCCATCGGGGTTCCATTACCCCCTCAACTACCTGCAATTCAACCAAGTTCTACATCATATCAGAACTTGATTGCCTCGACCCCTCACACTCTTGTGCCCATAAATGTAGGAGTGTCAACCTATCTTGCTACCAGTGCCGCTATTCAACCACCTTTGGCAGTGCCCAGTCAACTTATCCCTTCAACCTTCACAACGCAACCACCTCTAGCCTCCACTTCTACCCCTGCGACTAGTCATCTGTACATTATACAACCGACTATGTCGCACGCCTCCTCTAGCCTCTTCCAAGCGCCTTACAACTTAGGGGGCGCTCAACCCGCCAATCCGTCAGCAGATCTTATCAAGATGCTGATGGATAAAATGTCCAGTCTCGAAGCCTCCATTTCTGGTTCAAGCAATACTTTGTCATATGAGCAAATTTGCAATGAGCCCATCCATCCTTCTGTCCCTATTCGACCATACCCTAACCATTGGGAGATTCCTAAATTCACTCGCTTTCAGAGTAAGGAAGACCCACAACAACATCTACGGGCATTTAGACATGCTTGTTATCTTATCGCCCACAATGATGCATTACTTCTACGCACGTTCCCTATGTCCCTTTCTGGCCCTGCCCTTGACTGGTATAGTTCTCTTGCCAGACACTCTATCTTTTCATTCATCCAACTCGCCCAACTATTTCTTGACCATTTCTCAATCAACATCACTAAACAAGTCTCAATCACAGACCTTTACTCCATCAGGCAATTTGACGACGAATCCATAGCCGACTTTGTCGCTCGTTGGAGAGGTCTGATTAACCAGCTCTCCTTCTCTTTACCTCAACCCGAGCTCATCGAGCACTTCTCTCGAGCATGTGCTAGACACATCTCTTCTACCTTGCAGATTCAGACATTTCACACTTTTGACGAAGCTTTCATCATGGCTCGAAAGCTTGAACTCCGTGCCCTTGAAGAAGATAAGGTCAAATTGCGTAATACCAACGCAAAATCTATTGACCATTCTTCTTCCAGACCTTCTTCTTCTGCCAACTCCAAGTCCAAAGGAGTGGCCAACACTGTGGTCGTTAGATCACCATCCTCAACACCAACGAATTACTCTCAACCTTCGACATCTTCCAGCATCACCAAACAATTCCAACAACGGTACATTCAGTGTTCTTACACTCCACTTGGAGAACCATACGCTTCCGTTTTGGAAAAACTTCTCAAGCAGGGGGTCCTCAATCTCCCTCCAATCCGACCACCTCAATTTGACCCTTCAAAGGCCATACCTACATGGTATAAGGAGGCCGACTTCTGTCCCTTTCATCGCGTCCAAGGCCATGACATCGACAACTGCCAAACTTTCAAAAACATCGTCCAAGACATGATCGACAAGGGGGATCTTATTTTAGATAACCCGAACGCCCCACCTAACCAACATATTGACATCTTCAAACAACCATTTCCGAATCATCTGCCTACTCAAAACAATGTCCAGACTTTGACCAATGACCCTCAAGACCATGACATTCACACGATTAGCACTATCTTGCCTCTTGTCCTTGACCAACCTCTTCCATTAAAGGATGAGGAACCTCCTTCTCCTATTAGTCCTCCATCTACCTCTCTTGTATTGGAGGACGCTTTGACCACATCAACGCCATTAAGCCCACCTTCATCCGAAGACCCTACCTTACCTACTCCTCAACTACAAGTAGAAGGCACGATCATCCATGCCCTCTGCCCATTTGAGGAGCCAGACTCTCTTATTTCTTCTCCACCAAGAGAAGAACCAGTCTCTCCATCCGTTTCAATCGAGGAAGACCCAGTCGCGGTTTCCTCTTGTCCTTTACCTGAGATTGTTACATCTCACTCACCTTCGTCCACATCCAAACCCAAACCCACATCTAACCTCACCTCGCACAACGGTGGCCCTCGACCCAAACACATGAAAGCTACTAGACCACATCGGAGAACTCCTCCCCCACCTTCGTCATTACCTTCAATCTTGGGCCCACATCCATCCACTTTAATAGGAGTGCCTCCCACTCCCATCCTTCACAAAGGCACATTGCCTCCATTACTTCCTCATCCCATCAGACATACATCTCATCCGAACCCTCGACCTATGCCTCTTTCACCTCCCAAACCAACGTCACCAACCCTCACTGCAATAAAGCATCCAGACCCATTAGCAGGTTCATATGTCTTGCTCTTACGGCACTTGTTGCAGTCATCTCGTATCGACCTCCTGCCTCTTTGCCAATATCAATCTCTCAGACCTAAACCACCATGGTTCGATGACACTCGTATTTGTGCGTATCATCGCACCCCTGGGCATGACACAGAGCATTGTCATGCCCTCAAGGTCGCCATTCACCAATGTCTTGGGAATGACACCCTTCTTCTCGACCACGTTATCAACAAACCCTCAACACCACCCCACTCATCAACTCTCGGATTAAGACCATCTTGGTTTGACAACTCTACATTCTGCCATTATCATCACACTCCGGGACATGACACTGAGCGTTGTTGCGCTCTTAAAGCTGTCATTCGTCAGCACCAGAAAAAGGATTCCCTTCTCATCAAGGGTCCTCTTGACCACCTTTTCGACAAAACATCAACCTCGACTCATGCCTCTCCAACCTCATCACCTAAATCGGGATCTCCACGCTAGACGGTGGTCCCTTTGCCGCCTTTGACCCCCTTATTCGACATTAACACCATCCATCTGACCACTAAACCTCAACCGACCTTAACCAACCTTTCAAACATTCTCCCTACTCGCTGGGGGAATTCATCCTTTATTCAAACCTCGACCAACTGTTCAACCCAGTCTCTACCACATATCAATCACTCATTTTATCTTAAAACTCGACCAAGTATCCATCGACCCAACCCCCGACCAATTATTCGACTAGTCTCAACCAAACTTCAACCAAATATCAATCAACATCTGACCAATCTAGAAAGAGCCAAATGGGGCAAGTCCGCTCCTAATTGACTCATACCTTAACGCACTAGCATGGCCCAGGGTCTTATTAGACCTTAAACCCCTTTTTATGTCTTGCGTCTTCGACCTTTCTTCTGTTAGTCGAGTGCTCCATCACTTGACGTTTTACTTGAGCTCGTCCCTTGAGCAACCCCTTGTCATTGTCATTCCTTTTTCTATCAACCCTGCTTCCTAACCCTTGTCAACCCCTTTTTTGTCAAGCAGTAATGCTTTGTCCTAATAAAAAGGGGCATCCTTAAACTTCTACAGCCTTGTCCATGACTCTAATGAAATAAAAAAAAAACAATCAAAATCAAGATGTCAAAACATATCCATGGTCACAAAATCAAGTCAAAATCAAAAAGACAGACTGCTCCCTCGAAGGACAGCTGTACTATCATTACTGTATTACTAGACTGATCCCTCGAAGGACAGCTAGGCCAACTTATCAAACATTATTAAGCAAAAATATAGACCACTCCCTCGAAGGATGGCTATGACTAATCTTGCTACAAACAGCACTTTTCTTAGAAGCTTCCCGCATTGATCAGCTTCGCAACATGACCACTACATCAAAAGACATCTCTATGTAGGCTTCCTGCATCGATCAGCGTGCGCAAAAACAAAAAAAAAAAAAAAAAAAAAAAAAAAAAAAAAAAAAAACGAGTCATGGACTTGGCTTGTAGTTGTCTCAGGGTCTCCTATAAAAGGGGCAAGGTTATTCCTGCTCTTAGACTGGGTTACCCTATCCTCCTCCTATCACCTGCTTAAGGGACTTCGAGCTCACTTTAATGTCAAAGTGATTCGATTACCGTTCTAACTCAACACTGGTCAACGACGTAATGCATGAACAGGGCTTTGGTTCTACTAACCCCAATCTATGCTTCCTTTCTGGTCCTTGTCAATGAAAGAGCGATTTGCCTTTCATCTTTTCTCTTTGCTTTGGTCACATTTAACCACATCAATCGGTGACTCATCTCAAACCCAGCCATTTTCAGCTGACATCACTCTAGACCATTTCACATAGTTTCTATGGACACCAGTACACATGGAAACTATCGACTAGACCCAATTTATGTTAAGCATAAACCAATACTTGCTGAAGCATAAATAGACTTCTATTCATTTTTAGCATATATCCATCGCGACTATGGAAACTTGCTAGGGATGAAAGACTCTCGACCAATTCTACAAAATACACCATCTGTAGCATCATTTTATCCTCATCTTACCCTCGTCATTTCAACACATGACCAATCTCATCATCGACCAATCTTCTCAATTTGTCTGAACTACATTGGTCTGAGGCCCTATGACCAGGGCTATGTAGGCAGCACTCAGATAACACATCCTCTGAGGTTAGCTCGACCACCCCCATTTGTTTGTCTCCTTGATGGACAAACCTTCTCTTCTGCGACCTTGCCCTTGACCAAGACCAATTATTCTCTTTGACCAAGACCAATCATTTTATTTGACCAAGACCAATCAATCCCTCTGACCCTCCCTCCCTTTTAGGGAGAACTACATCAGCCTGAGGCCCTTACGACAGGGGCTATGTAGGCAGCACTCAGTTGACATGGGGTCTTCTGGGGTTAGCTCAGCCGCATCCTTTCATCCATCCATCCCCTTGACCAATGACCATCCTTCGACCTTCGACCACTTCCAAGACAATGTTGCCTTGGTTGTTTTTGCGTGTGTGCTACCTCACGACTGGTTAGCAAAATTGTCTGCAAATTATTTTTGACCCTTCGCAAGTATAAGATCGCGAGCCAGTTGATCCCTACTACTTGTGGCTTTTTCGTGTTTCTGGGAGCACTTCCTGAGCCCTAGATACCTAGAACACGATGACCATTTGGAGCTTCAGCTTAAATTGAGTGACCCAATCAGCAGACGACTAAATGCTGGGGCCCAGTTACTTCAATTTTGGCACTCCTTGACCCTCGACATGCGACAATTTGACCCGACCATCCCGTGACGTGGTATACGTGCAATCACGACTTTTGCAGCATTTTCACTCACTTTTCATCTTTCTCATCCATTTCTCTGTCAAATCGACACTCGATCTTCAGTTCCCTTCTCTCGACTATCGCTTTGAGGGGGGGAACACCTCATCCTTTTTCTGGGGCAACCAACTCCTATTTTTGTCTTGCAGTTCATCTAGAACAACCAACAAGACAAAAAGGGGCAAATGTAGACACCGCAAACGTGTCTGCACCTTGGTCCTCCCCCTTGGCCTTAAACCCCTATCCTAACCCTTGACCTTGGCCCCCTTTCCACCCTACCCTTGCCACCTTGGATCCTCCCTTGAATCCCTCCACCTTCCCCCTAGCATTTATTAGGCCAAATCTCTTCATTATCTTCCCCCCCATGCCCATTTTGGCATCCTCGTGACCGTTCTTCCCACACCCCCTCACTCGGCGGCGTGCAAGAATGGGCAGAGGCTATTTTTAGCCTCTGTCCCCATTCTGCGACTGCCGACATCGGCGACCCTTCGGCCGACGTCGGCGAAACTGTCGGTGTCAGCATCCTTCATTACCCCTTTCTGCATCCGTTGCAGCCCCCTGGACCCTTGAGCTCGCAAACAGATCTCTCTTGGTGTTTTGGCATTCGTCTTGTCTCCGTTTGGACCTCGTGCAACAACAGCAACAGGTGCAAAGGTTCTTCATCAGAGTTCTCTTCTTGCAGAATCCTCTGTGGCTTCAACAACATCTTCTTCAACCCTTCATTCAGCAAGCAAAGAGGTAAGCAGACTCTGTTATTTGATTTCTTTTCTTTAAGCTTTCAGCTATCTGCTGCTTCCTATTCCCTCCATCCTTCCCCCTGAGAGGCTAAAAAGCCTTCTTAGGCCCTGTCCTCTGTCCATCCCCCTCTCACATTGTCCCACTCTTCATCCCAATCCCAGACAACTCCCTCATCCCCCTTTTGCCAACAAAGACCCTGTACAGGGCAAGATCACTCCACAGTCCATTCAGACCCGTCCCCAAACTCTGTCTCACCCCTCTTAGCATCCCAGACCCGACCACAGGCCATTACCCCGATCGACGCCGGTCACTTCCCCGACCGACGTCGGCAGGATAACCGACGTCGGCAGACCTCTTAACCGATGCCGACAGCATTTCTGACCTCGGCGACTGTCATCAGCCCGACTACTCCTTTCAGGTAATCATTGGTGTTTTCTTTCATTCCTAATCTGTTTATCATTTCTATATTCTGGCATCTTATATTTTCTTAGTCTTTATCTATCTGTTATATGTGGGTTGACCTCCCTTAAGGAAGTTTTTACACTTTCGGGAACAAGCTTTCGCTTGGCAACCCACTGCTTATCTATCTAACATCCTCTTGTCCAAGTTTCTCTTCGTTGCAGGTGTCATTCCTCCACAGCCAAAGAGGAGTGCTCACAAGCGTCTGGATTTACGGTGCGCAATCTTCAGTCCAGGTACTTCCCATGCCTTGTCCATTACTTTTTTAGTTTCTTCTTTCTCTTAGATCTAAAAGCAAATTTTGAATAGAAACAGATAAATTACATCAACTCGAATATCCCTCTTCAATGTTATTGGCATATAAGAGGTACATATAGGCATGCATTGAAACTATAGTCAAGTAGTGACTGTAAGATGATCAATGTATTCAAGGATTATGACCTCATAGCCAATTTATGTTCCATAAAGGTATTAAAATGAGGATTTACAACTTTTAAAGGCTTGAATTAAGTTCAAACATCTTATTTTCAATGTTTTCTTCCACTTGAGAACACTTGTAGGTTGACATCCATGTCTGACTGTGGATGTAATGGTATTAAATGTCACCACAATCCTTCTTGTCATATTTGGAGGGACTAAATTAATTTTTAATGAAATAATAAGATATTAAACACCTTATATACTTCTCAAACACCTTCATGAATGCTTTCAAACCTCTAGACACCATGGCTATAGTCAGGAACAAGTGAAAAGTTGACTGTGAGCTTTATATGACTATGTATTTGAGTCAAAGCATGATGTTTTAGGACCAAACATGGAAGGAATGTGATTATTATGGAATGGACACATACATAAAATCATATATCATCCACATGAAACCCTCATAGAGAACACAACCTTATGCATGTAGTGAACTTGACTGCAACTTCACCTAGAATATCAACTTATAAACTGAATGAATCAGCTCATGAAAACATCTTCAAACATGTAACCAAGCATGGGAAACATTATAGGATATATTCAACATACTATGGAAGCAAATTCATAAGCTAAATTATATGGATTAGCTCAAACAAGAGCAAAACCTATAGGGTGTGGGAAACAATAGGGAAAAAAACATATTCACCTCATTAGAGATGGTTTATAAATCATAGGCAACCACTCTCTACACTCCAAGCATGAAATTTAATCTAACCAATTTTACTATCACCCCCAAAATCATTTGACCTAAAAGTTCTCTAACTAGTCGTACCAACCAAAAACCAGTTGACCATTTACATGTGCATGGTGGAATGATAAGAGAGAAGAATGATTTTTGAAATTTTCTAGAACTTTCAAAGCATTTCAAGAATTTAAGTGAGTTTTATGAAGTTTAATATTCATTCCATGATATTATCTCACATTCCATTCTTTCTCATAGGCCATACACCTCTTAAAACTCCTTGTTTTACAGTTGTTTTCTTGGTTTTTAGTTATAACCTACTAGTTTTTAGTTAAAATATGACATGTCTAATAAGGAATAACACATTGGAAATTGGAATGATTTTGGAACATATTGACACAACTCAAAACCATACCACTTGTATTAAATTCTCATTTATGACCCCTAAGTGACTCAAAATGACATAAAGACTAATTAGACCATGACCAAGGCTAAAATGACATCAAATCACATCTAATTAACCTAGACAAACCCTATTACATTATATTATACCCATATATATTTTTTTGACTATAAGGGGTTGACACATATTGACTTGTGCTCAAAATGGTCAACATTACCTTTGGAAGTGGTTTGGAAAAAATGTTTTGTAATTTGATCCTATGTATAACATATTCAAGTCTAACACTTTACTCACTTACCTTATCTCTTATAAAATGATACCTTATGGTAATGTTCTTAGTCCTTGAGTTAATGACAAGGTTCTTTGAGATTATTATAGCACTTATATTATCACAATAGATAAGGTTAGGACCATCATACTCTACCTTGTAGTCTTTTAGGGTTTTCCTCATCTATAATACTTGAGTGTAACATGAAACTACTAAAATTTACTTAGCCTCACAATTGGATATTGATATTTATGGTTGCTTATTTATTATCCTTGAAACTAGGCACCTACCTAAGAATAAGGATCCTCTACTAGTATTTTTTCTATCATCTAGACTTCTTATCTAGTCTACATCGTATAGGTTGTCAAATTACTTCTTGATCTTTGGATACCATAACCATTACTCCATAGTCCCCTTTATATACCTGAGTATCCTTTTGACTGCTTATAGATGATTTTCCTTTGTATATACTTTAAACCTTCCCATAAGACCTACTACTTACATGATGTTAGGTCTAGAGGCAGTGGTATATAGAAAACTTCCAATCATGACCTATATGACATCTGATTGACCTTTATAGACTCATCTTCCTTGGTCAAATTACACACTATGATCATAGGTGTACTAAATACCTTGTAATATTCCATCTCAAACTTCTTCAACATCTCTCTTTTGTACTTATCTTATGAAATGAATATACCTTTTTTAGATTGAGTGATTTACAACACAAGAAAGAATGACAGATCTCCTAGCATGGGCATCTCAAACTCTTTCTTCATCACCTCTACAAATCCATTGGTCATGTTCTCATTATTTCTTCTAGATATGATGTCATCTACATAGACAACTATAATCAATTGATGGTCATATTCTGACTTTATGTATAGATTACTATCTGCAACTCCTCTTTTGAATCCTTGATCTAATAGATACCTCTCCAACCTAGCATACCAAGCTTTGGAATCTTGCTTTAGACCATAAAGATCCTTTTTAAATATGCAAACATAGTCCTTGTCACTTGATAGTGATAACCCCTCAAGTCGATCCATTTACACCACCTCTTCCAAATTCTCATTCAAAAAGGTAGATTTGACATCCATCTAGTATACCTTGAACCTTTTGAATCCTGCACATGCTATAAATAATATGATGGCCTCCAATATTGATACTAGTGAAAAAGTCTCCTCAAATTCTATCCTTTTATCTTGTTTATATCCTTTTCATACCAATATAGCCTTGTTCCTAGTGACTTCTCCATCTTCATTCAACTTGTTTCTAAACACCCATTTTCTCCCAATGATATTCTTGTCTTTAGGCCTAGGAACTAATTCCCAAGTCTCATTCTTCTCTATTTGGTCTAACTGCTCATTCATAACACCTAACCAAAATTTGTGTTTACTTGCTTCTATAATAGTATTATGTTTAATATTAGATAATAGAGAAACATTCTCTTGATTTAGATTACTTACTAGTCTCCTCCTTATTTGCATACCTACATTCTTGTTGCCAGTGATTTTAGATTTAGGGTGATCCCTTTGAATCTATCTTTAGGGGAATTTTGAGTCTTATCTCTCCTCAACTTCTTATTCTTCCTCATCAAAATCTATAGTTTCCTCTTCATTCTTGAAGTCTAGGATCTCTAAAGTATCTTTTGACTATGAGTGTGATTTCCTTATCTCATCAATCTTCACATGGTGTTATCTACTATCTTTTGTAACCTTTTGTTATAACATCTATAGGCTAACCTCATTGATGTGTATCCTTATAATATACCTTCATAATATTTGGAATCAAACTTTACTAAGTCTTCGTCATCTCTTTTGATCAAACATTTACTCCTAAACACTGTAAATTGTTGCACATTAGTGGGTTTGCCTTTCCAAAGTTCATAATGAGTCTTGTTTCCATTAGTATTTATGTATTCTATATTAAAAATGTAGACTACAATGCTTACTACCTATATTCAATATCCATTAGATAATATATATTCATTTATCATGTTTTTAGCCATCTCTTGAACATTTTTTATTTCCACTACCCCACTCTACTGAGGTGTCCTAGCTACTAAGAAATGTCTCCTTATTCCATGAACCTCACATAAATCATCAAACTTATTGGACCAAAACTTTCCTCCTCTATAAAATCTTAGAAACTTGATCTTCCCATTCTTTTCATTCTCAACAAGAGCCTTGAATGCCTTGAACTTGTCAAGAGTTTATGACTTTTCTCTCAAGAATGCTACCCAATTCATTATTATGTAGTCATCTATGATTAATATGAAGTATCTATCTCCTTAAATGATTTTAATTATTGTAGGCCCATATAGATCAGTGTGTATTGACTCTAAGGGTTTATTAGTAGAGTACTCCTTAGACTTGAACCTTATTCTAGTCTGCTTACCATGTTGACATGCTTTGCAAAGTATGTTTGTAGGTTTGGTGATTTTAAGCTTGTTATTCATAGACTTCTTAGTTCTTATATTGATTATATTTTAAAATTTTAGGTAACCTAACATTATATGCCATAACCAAATTTCATCCATATTTCTCATAAAACATCTTTCCTTCTTGATCTCATTCAAGCCATATAAATTGTTCTCAATCTTCTTAGCATTGGCAATCAGCCTTCCTAATTTGACTCTCCTTATCTCACATCTTCTATCATGAAAGGTTAGTATGTATAGTTTATTGCACATTTTAATTAAACTAAGACATTTATGTTTTAAACCTTCCACATATAACACATTTTGTGTCTTGGTCTTCCCATTATCCAAAATCAAGATACCCTTGACAACTATATTGGTAGTTGTGTTGTCCTCCAAACCTCACTGCTCTTTAGCATTCTTATTTAAAGTTTTGAACTTATTTTTTTCTCATATCATGTATCTTGAGAAATCATTATCTATATACCATTTCATTCCTTCATATTTAATGTGAAAGGAAGTCTGAGCTAGAATAGAATCCACGTTAGTCTTATATTCTTCCTTAGTAAATAATCCATCTTAACTCTTAGTCTCAATATGATCAGTCCTAACTTGATTTGGCTTCCATACCAATGTTTTAACCCTTATCATGAACTCTAGGTGATTCATATATCTTGTTTAATCTTAAGGGCCTTCTAACTTTATTAGGACATAATATTTTAATGTGTCCCATATTATGACAACTATAACAAATAATATTTTTGTACTTACATCTTGACTGATTACTCATTTTACCCATGGTTCTATGATAACTTGTCATTAATTTCATTGGGATGATTAATTTGTCTTTTCATGTTTGTACTCTTGGATTGTTCTGACTTCTTATTCTCTTTCTCAAGATTTTTCATCTTGTCTATGAGTCGTTCATGTTCAATCTTCAAGGAATCTAGCTTTGTCTTCAACTAGTCATATTCAACTTCCTTTGACCTAAACCTTGTGTTGACACATTCTAACTAACTCTTAAGATCCTTGATATTCTTATTTTGATGCTTCAAATCATCAAGGGCACTTATGAGCTTAGCTTCAAGGTCTACTTCATTTTCTCCTTCTTCATTTTTATAGTAGACTTCTTCATCATATATGTTGTCTTCTTCTTTTTGATCACCAGGTATCTTGTGTTTCTTAGGATCACCTTCAAGCTATTAGAATTGATTTAAAGGACCTGATCTAATAACAATTATTGGAAACAAAATTATTTGGGGTGAATTAGTCTCTTAAAACTTTCTTTCACGTGTACTTTAACATTCATTGAACCACTAATGCAATAAAAAGATATAGCAATACATAAAAAGTCATTCACATGAGCATAAAACAAAACCACACATATTAGTGGGAAACCCTAAAGGGGAAAAAAAAACCGCTAATCCATAAAAATTTATTACAATCTTATAATTTAAATTATCACAATTTTTTGAAGCACTAACTCCACATGGAGCACCAACCCTAACTAGCTAAGCACCAACCCAGCTAAGCTTTAGTAAGCACCAACTTGCAAGGAGGATCCAACCCCTAGATGACTCATCACCAAATCATACACATAATTGATTTTATCTCCTTAATTAGACATTTTTATTCATATAATAGATGATTATCACCTTCTTTATCTCTTCTTTCTCTTCTATCCCTTATAAACTGCCTTCTAAGCTCCTTCGCTCAACTAGGTATCTTCAAGATAGATTAGGTCATATGAACTTGATATTAATATATAGTACCCATATTATATATTAATTATAGTTTATCTACACCTTTATCATTTTATAAAATACCTCCTTTATCTCTTTAAAGAGATATATCCTTCACTTGTTCTCACTCATTCTCTAACCAGTTAATTAGGCCTATTAGGCCTTGTTCTTATACTAAGCTCTTATTCATACACATATTTTTCATCTATACACACTTTTAAACTTAGATATTCCACATAATATTCCTTATTAAATTCCACAAAAATGAATCAATCATTACATTAGGTTTCCCATAGCTCAAATGGACCAAATCCTTCTTTAGACCTTTAGGAGACCTAATTCAATTAGGCCTTCATTAGTAAATGTTACCTTTTGATCTCCTTGGAACACTTTTAAAATTCATACACAGAAGTAAAAATTCATGTTCAAATAAAATATACCCATAATAATCTCATATTAGGTCCATGGCCCTTTTTATCTCCAATCTTGACTTAAAGCCCTTAACACACACGGAAAGGTATATCTTAAATGAATAAATATAAAACAATGTTTAGCCACATAAAAATGAAAATAAATAATATTAAAATATCCTAAAATACCTCAAAAACTTCATAAATTTATTTATACTTCATTACATAGGGCAAAAGGACTCAAAAACACTCATGCAATTTGCTCACTTAGAACTGCCAATTTTCCTCAAAGACCAATCATGGTGACTCATACCTAAAACACATGTATAGACATATTAAATTACTTATGATTTATTTATATTATCATATGATATTATTATACAGTTTTTTGATAGAAATATGATTTGGTCAAATGGAAAAATTGGTCTTGTATAGCAATCTCATGACCATATATCTCATTGTCTCATATGAACTAGACATGTCAACTTGTGAGAAAATTTTTCACTATAACTCCTAACCTAAAAAGATTATACCAAAAATTAACATGTATTAAAGTTATTTATAAAAATATCCATGAACTTGGTTTCATCACTATTTCATGATAACACATCCCTAATCATCTTCTCACTACTACCTAGATTTCTTACTGTTTCCACCATTAGGTCGATTAGTGACTAGTTAACTTGGATGAACCATTTAGAATAATTAAGGGATATAAAACATTAATATACCTTCATTTAAATTAAAAATTAGTCTAAACCTTCATCCTCCATCTATGATCATACTTTGACTTGGTCAACTTTGATTTCTACAACAAACCTTCTAGAAATGTGCACTTTCTTATAGGGTTTACTCACACATCTGACAACTCAATCATACCTGGAGATGATTTAGAGAGTTTAATTCAACATAAAATGGTTTTTTAATTCATTTAAGACCATTCTAGGCTATTTTGAATAAGATATTCAACATTGGGTCCTTATTAGGGTTCTAAGAGGGCTTAAACTGGTTCCCATTCTTAACAATTATTCATAAATCATAGAACTTAAATCTAAAAAAAATGCCTATAATTTTAATATATGAACCTTCCCAATATAAAATTAATATATTAGGTTTCCATGCATAGGTTTTATGAGCTATTGAGCACAAGGTAAACCTTCTTGGATAGATAACCCTTCATTCTATGCACTCAAGAGACCTTAAAACACATTTACATGCCTTATCCTTCAAAATTTGATCTCAAAATTCATGTACATTATTAAAACAACTTTAATCACCTTTTTCAATGCTACCCTACTCATACTTCCCTTGAAAAATGATCTTGATACCCCATTAGGCCACACTTTCTCTTTTTACTTGCTTAGACCTTGACCTACAAACCACATTAAGCCTTAAAATAACCTTCATGCCTCTTTCCATTCATTATTAACCACTCTCAAATATTAAATAAACCTCATAAATTCTTTAAAAATATCATACATCCTTCATATTCCTTGAAAATAGATCATGATGCCTTATTAGGCTAGGTAGGGTCTAGGAGTGGTCTAGGTGCATAGTTGGTTTGTAGGTCCTACCCCTGTAGGATCACCCTAAGACTCTTATGAGTGATCTAATTATTTACATACACACTCAAGAAGACTCATACATCCAATCATTCATGTGTGCACTCATTTCACCAATCCATCATGTTATTTCATGCACAAGACTAGGCATTCTATGTATATATCTTGACAAGATATTACAAGGCTTAAGCACTTGATGAATTTGAACCTTCCCTACTGACCTTCACATCAGTCATGAAATCATAATAACATATACCAATAATATCTTATGCTCTTAGAATCATTACAATACTGATCAATATACTCTCTCATAGCTATACTCATCAAATACCTCATGAAGACCTTCTCAAGAACCTTTGACATCAATGACAACATTATGCCAAACCTCAAAAAAAGGAACAATGCTCAAAACCTAATCCTTCCTATCTTGTTATAATAAATCTTTATCACCTATAATTAACACCTTAGAGATTATTTTTGTTGTTTTGTTCTCTTCTTTTAATGGTATAAGTGTATGCTTATATCCTTCTTTCTCATAAGTGTAGGTGTTTATTTTTGCATCGTGAATGGATTTTTTATCATATTTCCATGGTTTTCTTCGGTTCACATGAAAAAATTCCATAGGCATCACATCACACACAACTTGGTCTTTATAACTCCCTATTTGAAACTCAACTTCTCATTGTTCATTGACCAAATTTTGATGGCATTTTTGCATTCATGAAACTTTATATAGAGTAGGGTATGTAGTCTTATTTAATCCTAATTTATCAACCATCTTATTATATACAAGATTATATGTGCTTCCAATATCTATAATAACTTTACAACATTTACCTTATGTTTTGTAGGCAGTTTTGAAAAGTGTCTTCCTTTGAGGTGGTTCTTAAATCTCCTTAGTAGGCATAAGAAGCACCCTCTTCATGAGTAATGATTCACCACTTTCATGAGAATATTCATAAATAGTTGATGCAACACTTTTCTCTTCATCATCTTGAGCTATGTGAGCAATTCCTTGGTTTATAGGTGAATATCCAGTGAACTCATAGGATCTATGCCCAAATTTTCCACATTTAAAACATCTACCAAAAAATTATCTACCTCTACCAAATGGCCTCTTACATTTGTATGGATAGCTTCCTCTTGTGATTTATTTAGGTCTTTTTAGGCTTATTTCTCCTTTCTCATGTACCTACAATTGATTTCTATCTACATGTTCTCCTCTACCTCTAAGAGGATTACTTCTACCCCTTGAGTTTTGTGTTTGTCTTCTTGATAGTGTTTCTTCTACTTTAAAGGCATAATAATTTGCCTTTTTAATTGAATTAGGATTAAAAAATACTAATTTCTTCTTGAACAACAAATTTCAATCCATTCAAGTACTTAGCAACATTTTCCATGTCTTCTTCAATCTCACCAACTCTTATGGTTAACCTATAAATTATTTAGTGTAATATTTAACTGACATATCTCTTTACCTTAAATTTTTAAGCTTTCTAAAAAATTCAATTTGATAATATTTTGGAATAAACTTACCTTTGAGCTTGGCTACTATCTTCTCCCAAATCTTGATTTTAGGCTTACCGCTTCTTCTTTTTTCATATACACCATCCCACCATAGGGATGCATGCCCTTGAGCCTTGTCATAGAAAACTTGACTTTATTTTCCTCATCAATATTTTCATATTCAAATTACTTATCCAAATGACTTATTCTATCAATCAAATCTTCCACATTGAGGTTGCCATCATATGTAGCTACCTCTATATTAGGTTTTGCACTAACCTCAAGTATTACCTTTTACCAACCTTTCCTTAGATCCTTATTCTCTAATTTATTTTGGAGCTTCTTCTTATGGAGATCCTTCATCCTCTCTATCATTGATATCACCAATATCATATCCTCATCTTTGTGCCAATTCCATGGCCTACATCCTTGCATTGATATTTTTGATTTATTCAAGTGATACTACCTATGTAGGCTATTTCCCTTGACCTCTTCATATTATTTCTCTAATAGCCATATTTATCTATATTTATTTAACTATTTGTATTGATATCTGAATAAAAATATGTGCTTTGATACCAAAATTTGATGCCAAGAGTGAACTTCTTCACTCTAATATTCGATTAGATATACCTTGAAAGTCTGTAACTTTAACTAGGGTTTCCTCTTTAAACCTTTAATGAGATAACTTAAACAAAACACTCTCTTTATCTTGAATTAAAAAAATCACAAGTCCTACAAAAGACTCAAAATGAAAACACAAAATTATTAAGAAGGATATAATGCACTTTATCTCTAAGAGACAGTGTCAATTCACTTATTTATTATTTCCTCTATTAAGAAGCCTATAAATTTTTTAGATGAGACTTTAAATATAAACCTTGTCCTTTTAACTCTTTAAATTCATAAGGGATATTAAATACTCCATTAAATAATATTATACATAATAAAGTTCTTAAATTGGTTCAAAAACACCTACTATAATATAAAAGAGCAAATATCCTTGAATGAGGTTTAACTCTATCTTAGGATTGTGCCTAGGTTTGATAGGTCTTGAAAGAGATATTTTAGTTTGAGACACATTTTTATAGTTATTATAGTGTATTATTGGTTTTTAAATATCACTATAATATTAATAAACCAATCTCTCTTTATTTGATTCTAAAAATAAAACTCAATAAAACCTTTTTCTTTAGGACTGTACATGTATATTTCCACCTACCCTAAGAAAATTTGAATGAATTCAATCTTCATTTACCTATTTCAATCCCTAAAATGGTTTATAATACCCTCAAAATACTATAAATTTTTTAATTAATTTTTAAAGCAATCAATAGAATAAATACATTCAACTTTTCTCTTTCTAGATCTTAAATCATAGTTTAGGCTTGTTCTTCCTTCTTGATTTGTCTAAATTAAAAAAATCAACTAATAGATTGAAATAATTCTCAAAAATATTATATGGTGGTAATATAACTTAAAAAACTTTAATATCATGAGAGATACATAATTTTTTGAGGATATGGATGTTGCATAGGATCTTTAACAATTTGAATTTTTGTTTAGGTAGGAAGCATAGAATAATTATGTTTACAATGTCTAGACATAGGATGGTCCCAATAATGAAATACTTATGATCAATCCTAATGATGCCTCACGTGACTTATCTCATGATAATTTACAACCTTTTGGTTTTTTTGACAATGCTTCAAAAATGTTGGGACCAACCCCAAATCATGTAGACAATATGTCTCCTACCCTAGGAAAATGGACCCCAATTGTTCTAAACCTTCATGGGCTGACATGGTCAAAGGATTAGATCTAGTGGTCTAGGTATACTCAGGTCCTCAATTTTTCATAGTAGTTGCATATAATAAAACCTTCATTCCTATCTTAGACTCAATTGTTAAATAAGATGATGTGAAACTCACCAAATCAATTCTTACTAGGGTCAATGATTACCACCCAAATATTGATGTTTTCCAAAAAATGGACTAAAGAAATATGGAAACCCAAAGGTCACTTGGAATTGGTTTCTTTGGATAGGGGATTCTTCCTTATTAATTTATCTCTTCAATAAGATTGCATTAAGGCTTCCTCAGAAGGCCCCTAGTTTTTGGGGAAGGTAAGCATCTCGGTTAGAGGATGGAAAGCTAGTTTGAGCCTCAATAACACAAACATGGATGATGTTACCATATGAGTTATCTTTCTTAAAATCCCACTGAAATACTAGCACCCAAAGGTTATTAATGGGATCATTAGATTTTTATGTCAACCCATCAAAATTAATCCAGTCACTCTATCCTGATGGAGAATGGTGGCTTCCCATTTTCACATCTTCTTGCCAACCAATAAACCCCTTCTTAATGAGGTTAATATTAAGTACAAATATGGTGTTTGGGTTTAGATAATTGTCTATGAAAACATTTCTATCATTTGTCCTAGGTGTGATTTTCTAAGTCACATGCTCTGGGATTACCCAAAAAGGGCCAAGATTGAGAGGATTCCTCTCATCAAAGGATCAATGTGGATGCACCAAGGAAGGTTTATCAAACAAATCAACCACTTAGTATTAGCTCTCCTTGATCCCCCCCAAGAACTCCTCCTATTATTAATCCCAAGGATCCTCCCTTTACCAACCAAAAAAAGGACTCTACTATGATCTCCCATTAATGCTCCAAGCTTGAAGTGATAAAGTTGGGATCTAATTCAGTCAGTCCCCCCAAGCATGGCTCCCCCATCCCCCCTATTTTATCCTTGTTATGATAGTTTTAAATGTATGGAATTTTCTAACCCTTTCACCCCTATTCTTTGGTTTTTTGGTTCTGAGCAAGTGTGTGAATTGGGTTCTCTAGTTTTGCCAACCCTCCTCCCCTTGCCCCTCTCCCTGGCCCCCCTTTCCACCCTTGCACCTATTTAGTCCCCCTGAATCCCCCCCTTTGTGTGCCTCCCCTCCCTTGTCTCTTAAAACTCTTCCCTTGAGTTCTTTTCCCCCTTCCCCACCCTTGTGCCTTGACCCTTTCCCACCCCCTCCCAGTCTTTTCTATTGGAACCTCTCCTCCCTCTTTTTATCCCTTGTGTAACCTTCCCCCCCACCACCTCTCCTCTCCCTCCCATCTCCCTCCCCCAATCTTACTATCTACCTAAGCTCTTGATTAGAATATCCCCCTCTTTATTGACCTAGTTTACTCCCCTCCCCCTTCTCCTAAGGCCCCCCTTTCCCCCCTCCTACATTCCCCACTACTCAGTGAAAAATGGGATAATGTTCTGAGCCATTATCTACCTCCTTGGACCCCCTAGGATGATGGGATTGTCACTTGCTCAAAAACCAAAAGAAGTAGGAAAAAGGCCAATATTGGTGTTTCCCCAAAACTGGTGGATAAATCCCCAAAAATGATTACTAAAAACTTAGAAAATATAAAAGAGATTGAAAATGGCTCTCAAAAAACTCTTAAGGTAAAACATGATAATAAATGAAGGTACTCTCTTATGACATCAAGGGTTTAAATAACCTCAAAAAATAAAGGACCCTCTACAAAACTGTTAAAAGGGAAAACCCTTCTATTTTTCTCATTTAGGAAACCAAAATGTCTGATCCTATCCTTAAAAATAGTGTGGCACAAATATGGAAAAATGCACATGACCTCTCATTGGAGTCCATAAGTTCCTTAGGTGGCTTGGCTATCTTCTAAGACCTAGAATTTTTTGAATGTGACTTGCTATGGAAATCCACCAATCAAATCTCATTCTTATTCATTGACATCGTAAGTAAGGATAAATAGATTCTCACCAATGTCTATACTCCTAATTCCAAATCTTCCAAGAAGCTTCTTTGGAAAGCATTATCAGACTTTCACAAGACCTATGTTAATTCGAAAGGGATTATGGCAGGCAACTTCAATACTCCCCTCACCCCTAGTGACAAGAAAGGTAAACTAGTTAATCTCATAAATAACATGCTAGAATTAAATAAATACATTACTAATGCAGGCTTAGTAGACATGGACCTCAATATAATCCCATTCACATGGTCTAAAAAAATATTGGGAGACAAACTACTTCAATTCCACCTTGATATATTCTTGATATCTTTAAATTGGGACATTCTCTTTTCTTATAGGATCCTCCCTACCTAGGATTGGGTCTGAACACAATCCCTTTATTTTTGAAGTTGAAAAAATCTCCAAACCCAAGTGCAGTCCCTTTAGATTTAAAATAATGTGGCTTATTCATCCAAGCTTCAGTGACTTCCTAAAATATTGATGCAAATAACCCTTTTCGGGTTTCACCATGTTCATTCTCACAAAAATCTCAACTTTCTTAAAAAAAAGCTAAAAATATAGAATAAGGAAGTGTTTGGGGATATATTTCTATAAAAAAAGGCCCTTAAAGTAGAACTTTCAATTATTGAAGAAACCAGTGCCTCCAAAAATTACAATGAACATGAGGCTTCTAAGGAAAAGGACCTCTTATGTCAATTTCACAACCTAAAAGCTAAAGAGAAGGCTTTTTGGAAGCAAAAATTTATATGTTTATAGATGGAGGGGGACAAGAATACAAAAATTTTCCATCATTCAACTTTGAGACACAAGAATGTCAATAGAATTACCCAACTTCAATTGGAATATGAGACCATTAGTAGGGATGAATATGACATCTCCTACTATATTTTAAATTTTTTTAAGAGTCTTCTCTTAGAGGATGGAGAACCTGAGGCCTCTCTAGTCTCTTCTACCCTATCCAATTTTGACAAGGTCTTCTCAGTAGTAGATAATATATCTCTCATAAAGATCCCCTATAATGAGGAAATAAAAAGTGTTGTATTCTCAATGGAAGGCCTTAAGGCCCCTAGACCAGATGGGTTCCCTCATTTTTTCTTCCAAAATTTCTAGGATATTATTCATTTGGAGGTTGAAGAAGCTACTATAGAATTCCTTCAGTCTAAATTTATTCTCAAATAAATCAACATTACCTTTCTAGTTATAATAATGAAAAATCATGGTGCACTAATATTTAATACTTCTAACCTATAAGCTTATGCAATACTACCTACAAAATTTGCTCCTTTATTCTGGTCAAATGCATGCAATCTCTTCTTGATTTGGTCATTAGAGAGCAATAGGGGTATTTTGTGATAGGTAGAAAAATCATAGATGGCATTGTCTTAACTCATGAAGCTATTCATTCCATCTATAAATCCTCAAGATAGGACATGCTTCTCAAACTGGACATGTCAAAGGCTTATGACTGAGTTTCTTGGCACTTCCTAATGTAGATTTTGGAAAAGCTTGGGCTAAATCATGACACTAGGAAAATTGTTTGGAATTATATTTCTACCCCCAAGTTATCTATTATTATAAATCAGATCCCAAAAGGTTTATTTCCATCATCAATAGGCTTAAGATAGGGAGACCCCCTTTCCCCATATCTCTTCATCATCCTAGCAGAAACCTTAGGGAGAAGTTTGAGGAGAGCTTACAACTAGGGTCTAATAAAGGGTATTTTAGTGGCCCAAAATATAGACTCTATCACCCACCAGTAGTTCATTAATGACACTATTATTTTGGGAGATGCTTTTGTCAATGAAGCCAAACATCTTAAATGCATTTTAAATAGCTATAAAAAAGTGTCCAACCAATGCATCAACTTTAAAAAGAGTTTCTTCTTTTTCATCACCACTCCACCCTTCCAATAGAGGAGAATTTCTAAAATACTTCACTATCAAGTGGAAAAATGACCAACAAACCACTTAGGTATTCCTCTTTATAATGGTAAATTAGACTCCCATCTTTGAAACCCATTAATTGATCACATTCAAAGGAAGTTAGTGGGCTAGGAAGGATACCTCCTCACCCATGTAGGAAAATACCAGCTTCTTAAGGCTTCTATTCAGAACATCCCTATATATCAAATGTCTATCTTTAAGATGATTTCTAATATTTCATCCAAAACTAAACAAATACAAAAAAACATTTTGTGGAGAGGTACTGAAGAAAGATTCATATTCAATTTGGTCACATGGGAAAAAGTTTACCTCCCAAAAGCTAATGAAGGCCTCAACCTTAGAAGCATCAAATCCATGAACAAAACCCTAGTGGCAAAAATGGGATGGTACCTAATGAAGGATAATGGTGAATATACAAGAATCCTAAAGGTTAAATACCTGGAAGGGGTGGAAGAGGATGACTTCATATGAGAAGAAGGCCCTACTAATAGATCAACCTTCTGGAAAGCCATAACTAGCTACAAAGATCTCCTAAAGAATGGAATCTTATGGAAAATTAGGAATGGTGAGAAAATTGATTTATAAGAAGATGTTTGGATATCCCCCACCTCCCTCTCCACCTAGAAGACTTGAGTTGGGTGGTATAGGTAGCTCAAGAAAAGATGGGGATATAAGTTGAAGGATTACTGAGAACTTAAGGGAGGAATAAAGTGTTGGAAAGTCCTCCTTGATGAAGATCTAAAACTTAAAGAATCTCTAGAAATTCAAAACCTCAACTTGGCATTAGGATAGGTCCACATTCCTTTCATCCATAAGGAAAACCACTTTGTATGATGTGCAGAAGATAGCGGCTCCTACTCGATGGCCTTAGGACATGCCACCAACCTCAATTTGGAAAATGATTGGAATCTATGGAAAATTTATTAGGTAAAGCATGTAACTCCCAAAGTTAATTTATTTTTTTGCCTCATGGCATAGAATAAAATTATGACTATATACAACTTATGCAAAAGGGGACTGATTATCCTCAATAGGTGCCCAATCTATCAACGTGTGGAAGACTCTATTCACCATCTTTTTCTAGAATGCCCCCTCAGTCTAACCTTGTTTAACTAGTTATTAATTCACCTTAACATGACCTAGGTCAAACTAAAAAACATCTCAAACCTCATTATGTAATGGAATATCCCCTAGAATTTACCTTCCCTGGTATTCCTTTGGCATTCTACCCTCCCTCACTACTTTTGGTGCACATGGAAAATTTGTAATGACAGCCTTTTCCTCAATAAAAGACACCAATGCAATGGTGTCTTCCCCATCTCTGCCAAGCCATCTCAAAAATCTAGAAAGATTTCCCACTAAAATATAACAAGCCTACCCCTCTTAGCCCTACTCATTCTCAAAAAATGGGATCTACAATAGGTCTTATATTTTCCCTCAAAAGAGTTAATATACAAGCACACTAAATAGAAGGATCCTCTAGATGGTTGGGTGAAATTAAATTTTGATGGTGCCTCTAAGGGCAACCTAGGTCATGTAGGGAAGGAGGTATTATAAGGAATTCTAAATGGGAGATGTTGGTGGCATCTGTAGGTCCTATGGATTTTCAAACAAACCACCTAGCTAAGGCCAAGGTAGCCTTCTAGGGTATATAGTTGGTGTCAAGCATCAACCACAATAGGACCATTGTTGAGGGAGACTCATTAAACATCCTCAATGATTTATATGGAAAAACTACACCTTCCCATACTATTAAAGACATAATTGATGATGTGAAGCACCTCCTAAAAGGTATACCTCATTTTCAACTCATACACACCTACAAGGAAGGATATGGGGTGTCTAACCTCCTTGCCAACATTGGAGTTGATCTCCACCTTTTAACAAATTATCATGATGCAGGAAGCATCCCCTATAATATCCTTAATGTCATTCATAATGAAAGTATTAATGTGGATTAAAAAATCCATCTCTCCACACATGCATGATCTCATCATGATGGGGTGAATCTTAATCAAGCTGATCCATAATCATTTCAAAAGAAGGGGTCTTAATTATTTTATGATCCCTTGGTAGGACTTCCCACCCATTTGTGTCTTACTCATCTCTACTCCATCTAGAAGCTTCATCTTCCTAGTTTGACTCTCCTTTTTTAGTCCCCATGGGTGGAAACAAGGATCGACTAGAACCAACATCCTATAAGGAAGTCCATGAGCAAAAGAAAGTTTGGATGAAGATCAAAAAGGGGTGCCTAATATAACTTATGGAATGAATCGTTGAGCATAAAAATGAGATTGCCTAAGACTTCATGGTGTCTTGGAACAAGTGGAAGGTTTCCATGCATGGTATCAATATTAATTTCTTAGAGGAGTTCATCGATGACACCACTGGTATGTCATATATAGGTGCCAGGGAATTTAAAGACTATTCAAAAAATCAAGAGTCCTTACAATGGTTCTTTAGAATAAATGATTTCATGTAGACAAATAAGTAAGGGTTATTATAGGTTGACCTCCCACGTTACTAGCTAGAAATTTGCCTTCAGATCATGTGATATATGACACTGGAAGGTAAATATACTCTTATCTTCTCCCACCATTTTCTACTTCTCAATCATTTTATTGGGTATAAAATTAGTCTAACCTATTTCTTACTTAAGTCCCTTGAGAACACTATCCTACTTCACCAATTAAATGATACCAATCCCATCCTACATCAAGGCCTGATCCTCATCCTTTTTAATCATGACCATGTCATTTTAGGCTGGGAGGTTCCCCCTAGGAGTTACTCTTCTAAGGATGACTCCTATAAGGACTCTCTAGAAGAGGATCCTACTAAGGGATCCCAATAGCCTTCTGACCGTACCCCCTAGAACAACTTATCATAATCCCCCCAGATGACCTCCCTCTCAAATTTTTATTCATTCCCAAAACAAAACCTATTGAAATAGGGACCCCTACAAATTCATCTTAGAAAGGGAAGGCCATGGATATGAAGAGATGGAAATAAACAAACAACTGCTAGAAAAATTTAACTCAAAAGGTGCAATAAGTGGATTTTGGCTTGGCCAAACTCATCTAATATTGGAATGCTTTACATAGACATGTGAAAGCAACTATTCAGGTCTTTATTCACTCTACTTATCCCTCATAGTCCCTAAGGGATCCCCCCCTAAATTGTCTCCCATGTAGGTAAAAGGTAAAAAATGACCCAAAATGATCCTCCCTATTGAAGTAGCTAAACGCCCCAAAAATTGTACCTAGGTGTTTCAAAGGAAAAACCAACCATCCCAATGAAGGACACTATTGCAGTTGATGACCCTCAGGAGGGACCTTCCTCCTAATTCTACTATGTTTTCCTATTTTTTGTTTTTGCTCTCTATATAATTTTTTGCTTTTTGGTTATTCAGTGTTAGTTGGCTTGTTTAAACTTTTGTAATGCACTCTTGTGGATCTAGGTCCTTATAAAACCTATATTATATCATATCAAATAAAATACAATAAAAAAAACTTGCATACCACATTTTCATCTAAGGAACAATACAAAAGAATCAATTTCCTTTCTTTTTGGGTTTATCTGGTGTTCACTTACATAAAACACATCACTCAATCAAATGTTTATCACTGTACATATATTCTTTTAACTTGAGAACATGTTTACTAGATAGAAAATACCCTATATTATCTTCACATAAAATTTTGGAAATTTTTACAAGTTAAAATTTGAGATATTTATTTTTTTGTGATGGAAACCTTATTTTAGGGTTTTACAAACTTACAGGGACCCAAAAGCAATTTAAGGATTATTCATAAATATTATAATCTATAAAATAACTTTAACACCTATATAAATGTATTAAGTAACTTTTTTCAACTTTTCAAAACCTCTAAATGAACTCATGTAAAATTTTGAATAGGATTCAAGATACTGAAATTGACTGTAGTGAATTATATATGTATAAGAAATAGAGTATTGGAAAAGTTTGATGAGAAAAAATTCAAACAAAACACTAATTCAATTTAAACTTACAATGATCTTGTTCATTCATCCATGAATAACATAAATACATAATTTCAAGTGACATAAGACCCTTTATTTGTAATAAACTTGAATTTCGATACACTCAAACCCTTTTTCTTTAACCAAAGACTACCATTAGCCTTTGCAATGGTGTAAATTTTATATTTTATCCTTTTTCAAGGACTTGAAATCCTCCAAATTTTTAGTTTTTATGATGATATCATTTTTGAAGCATTTCCAATCTTGTAGTGTACATATATGGTTGATATTCTTCCTTAACTACTTAGGACTAAGAAATTATGTACACAACCTAAGAAGATACAAGATATTATGGCGCAACATTTAAGTACATTAACATATATGCATGCATGCATGCGCACGCGCACGTACACACACACACACACACACACACACACACACACACACACACACACACACACACACACACACACACAGACACACACACACACACACACACACACACACACACAGTTTTTCCATCGATCTAGTGCATCAACATAATTGACATCCATACAAGTAGAAAATAACTCATCTCATGAAGAGAGATCATTGTTGATCTTAAGTAAATGAGGTAAAAATGGTGTATAGGTAGGAGGTAGGATTATCAAGGTAGGTAATCATGAGGTAGGTTTGTATTCCTATGTATAAGTTTAATATAAGCTCATAAATGATGGACGTGGTGAGGTCAACTTCAAAAAAAATTATTAGTAGAGATAAGGTTTAATCTAGTATCCTCAACATATATATATAGAAATAAGTCATCATATAAGTTGAAAATGCCTTTATCCCTATAGGATAAAAAAATGATATGATTGCACTAGGGAAAAAATATCATTTGTGTAAAACATCAAATATAATACCACAATGATCTAGTATATCTCTATGTAAATTAGAGTTTTAAAATACCCAATAAGTAGTGATACTAAATAAACCCTCATAGATAATTAATGGATCACTTAAAATAATAATAGCATCAAAAGAATGAAAGCATAGAATGATAATTAATGGATTAAAAAAACCATTAATTAATGTATATCAATTCATTTCAAGATAAATCTAGAATTAAATATTTCTCAAACTAGATCAAACTATCCAAAGGTCAATGTAACTCCTAATAGGATCAACAATCTATGTGTATGAAATAGAAAAATGCATCTCAACTAGTTGGATATATGTTTTATGAAACCAACTTTCTACATATTTCAAATATAAGAAAGGTGTAAATTTAAATCCATAATAAAATGTATTTGATAATTTGGGAAACCTCAAAGGACATTTCCTAGCAAAAATTAGGGCAGCATTAATTAATTGAGTGTGTAATAGTAGAAAAAAATAAATAAACTTAGTTTAAAATTATATATATATATATATATATATATATATATATATATATATATATATATATATATATATATTTACTTTAACCATATCAATAATTTTTTACAATTATTAACAAGGATAAATAAAACAATAAATAAAATTATAGTGTTTAACATAGAGAAATCTCAAGGGAGAGAATGACATGTCTATTCATAGAGAAAAATCTAATTCTAGTGCCTTATTATCCCTCTCCTTCATAGCTTCTTTGTTTTCCTTATTCTCTACTCTAGTGTCCCACTGAGGTATGTGTCCCACTAAATGTTTGGATAAATTTAGGATTTATAGTTGGTTGGAAAGGGTGCAAGGTCTTCCTTCAACATTCAAGGAGTGTTAAGGGTTTAAAAACCTTCTTATCTACCCTGCTTGATTTTATGGTCAGCTCCTTCCTTCACACGTCAATAACACAATTTAGTCTCTCAATACATGTTGAAAAATATCTCTCCCCTCCAACCCCCAAATTCTTTTTTTATTTTTAAATTTTAATTTATTCCTATGTCCTTAAGGACTAATTCAATGGATAAGTGACTAAAATAGAAGAAAGGTGAAATTTGGCCAACCATTTCGACTTCAAGGATTTATATTAAAATTTAGATTATGACAATGTGTTTTTTCTAGTATATACTTTACTAAAACTTGAAAATAAATGTTAAATGACCATCATCAAACATGGTCATGACAAGAAAGATTTACCATCACGTTTTAAGTCACTTCAATCCATCAAAATAAAATTTATTTGAATCAGATCATTGAAAATTTTATGCATAAATTAGTTTATTTTAAAAATAATAAGAAATATTTACCTTAGAATTTATTAATAAGCAATTCCTTTTAAATGTTAATGATGGTCATTATTATTGTATTCTATGCAATATAACACACCCCTTGTTTGTAATATGTCCACTTGCCTTAGGTCATAAGAGTTATCAAACACTTAAAACAATTAAGATATTATAATGCTTTGTAACATAAATCATTGCTAAGAAATATGAAGTCCAATGAAAAAAAAGGTAACAATGGACTCTTATCTGAAATGATTCTATTAACACACTCAAAACATATTCATAATGTTTTCTTACTCACATGTAATTGTGTTATTAAGTTATAAAATTTATGTACCTATTATTTTTACAACACGGCCTTTCAACAAGAACACCATAACCCAAGTGAGTAGGGAAGGAACTCCACTTTAGAATTTGTCATGACAAAAATACATTAGGAACACCATAATGTCTAGCTACTACCAAGGTTACGGATTCATGCTTTTTATATTAAAAACATCAAATGCATCAAAAACAAACACTAAGTCAATATTTATAAATAAGGAAACTAGAAAATTGTCAGGGAATTATAAGTTTTCATAACTCTTACTTTACCATTTGATGACAAACCACACTAGTAATCTCCTCTACCTTCCTGCTATAATAGAGATTATATGCATAGATTCCTTTTGTTATATCCATACTAACCTTGTTTTTGTGATACATTCACTTTGAACCCAATGTGAATGTTATCCCACCTTTGAATGGTATATTTTCACATTTTTCATCATACATTTTTCAATTTGTTTTTATATCCATATGTATTTCCCTTTAAAATTCCTGAAGGATATTTTCCAATTCCTAGAATATAATTTCTCTAAGAAAGCCAAGAATAGGTCAATCAATGGTTTGAATTTTCTTAAATAACATCCTATTGATTGAAACTTGACCTCTTTTAACCTTGATAATACCATGTTTTATCCGTTAACAAAGGTCAACACTAGATACTCTAATTCAAATCATATGAAAATTCTTTCAAAGAATATAATGACCAAAAGGGTAAGAAAATGGAAAATATTGATGTTACTCTCAAAATGCAATAGTTATTAGAATAAATTCCTAATTAAGTGGGAAATTCCCTCAAATAAATCTAACTCCTTATGCATGCTTTACGCAAAACTCCTCCCACTAACCTGGGAAAAATAAAGTATTTCTAAGAATGGGGAAATTGTGTGCTAATAAAAATGATTTCTCTTATATTTTATACATCCACAACCCTCAATATTTATATTATCATAGTGGGTGTTGTAACAATACTAATTATCAATAAAATTAAATTGCTCAAGTTGATCATTTTTCAAAAATTTATTCAAATATTAGTCTACAAGAAATAAATGAAAACTACAGCCAATATTAAAATAGCATACATGTAAACCTAAATTATGCAAATGGAATCTCTACATTAAGAAATACATTGGGGAACTTATTATAAATATCCCCACTCCCCTCTTATAAATTTTAATGGGAAATTTATCAAAAAACATCAAACATTATCAAAAAAAACTTTTTCTAAACTATGTCCTTGAGATTTATAGCCTACTAAATAATTACCTCAATTGTTTGACCCTCAAACTTCCTATTAGTGGCATGCCAACTGAGGCCACTACCCATTTTGCATAGTGATCATATTTTTAAATATGACTATGAAATTATGATTTATATGTTCTAATTATGGAATTATGTTTTTAAGTCACATCTAACTGAGATGTGCACATATTTCATGAAGACTCTCATGTGTTGGGAACCATTATAAATACATATTATCAGTCATGTTTGATTCCTTAAATATGAAATACTGATGCTTACATTTCTTTATGAAATGTCTATTTATGAAATTAAATTATGTATATGAGATATATTGACTTAAATCATGTTGAATCATTACTTCTTAGCTTATGAAATGGCAACTACTTATGTATTGAATCATATGAAATTATCTACATGTATGTTGATATTACATGAAGGATTGACTATGATTAATTGATTTAAATTTCCTAGTTTGATTAAATTTTGTAGCTTTGGCTATTATATTAGATGAATTTGATGTGTGCATTGAGTGTGTAGGAATGAGAAAATGGCCAACGAAGAAAAGAGAATACACCAAGCATGGTTATATCAATAATTAGTTTTAAACATTATTAAGATCATGATAAGTATTTAATTGTGTAGTTAATCACCTTTTTGACTTAACATCTATTTTAGGTGACCATCCTTTAAGCTTGGTCAGTGAAATTTTTTATCACCTGACTTGAATATCTTGTGGCCAACGTCTAGAATCTCTAATTGTTGATTAGCAGATATTCCATGAATTTTCTTAGCACTAAGATCAAGTGGTAAAAGAGGTAATGAATTATTATAAGCAACCTCAGAAATTTATAAGAGATATCATGCACCTTAATTGGGTATAGGAAAGAATGCCCGTTAATGAGGCATGATCAAACAAACAGAGGCGGCTGGCTTATTTTATGATTTATACATATAGAATTTGAGATCCTTTAAATGGGGACTTTTTCCAAATTGGAAAATAATTAGACTTAGTATAAGAAAAGGAGAAGTATCATATATAATCAGCTGGTTAGGAAAGTTGAGTTTAGACAACTAGAGGATAATGCCTAGGTGGTATGAAGGTCGATAGGTGGGATTCCTTATAACCTATGTTTTCTATTATTCATTTAGAATGAAATAATTATATTCTCTATTTTATATTTTTTATTTTAGGGGAATAAGATCATTTAGTTTATTCTACCTATTTTATTGTTTACCCATGGTTGAGCATTGGTCATCATGTAGTGTTTGCCCATTTGAGGACCTTAAAGAGATTGTTACTCCTTAGTTTGAATTAATTGATTATGGTTCTTTGTTTGTTATCTTATTGAAAAGAGAATTAAACCACTTGGTTTATTTTTCCTCTCATTGTTTTTCCATAGTTGTGCATTGGGTGGTATGTAGTTCATTGCCCAATTGAGGACCTTAGAGAGGTTGTGTTCTTCTTTGCTTGACTTGGGTGTTTTAAATTTTGCTTAAAGTGTAATAATGTTATTTTGGCATAATGTAGTGGTTGTCGATAAGTAACATCTTCATGGTGGAAGAATGTCAAGCCCTCCTATGTTGGGCATGGTGTTATAATGCTTGACCTTCCTATGAATGTCATGGTGGAAGTTGTTAAGCCCTCTCATGATGAGACATGATAGTCGACTACTTAACCCTACCATAACTATTAAATGGAAGGAATAGAGTGATCTATCCTTTTACTATTCCTAAAAATGGTGGGACTTATTTATGATGAGAAAGATTACCTTCTAGTTTATATTTTTGAATGCTTAGCTTCACTTGAATGATAATTTGAATGTTTTTTTGCTTGTATTTATAATAAAGATTCTCTTTGGTTAAGAACCAAGAATATAACTGTAGGTGTTACATGGTAATTCCCTTGTGTTAGATACCCTTTCATAAATATATGCACATGCCTTCACCAAGTGATAAAAACATGCTTAGATCTATGAGTCTCAAGCTTAGGTGTGTCTAGAACAGTAGCTTGATGATGAAAAAAATTGGGTGGTGAGCCTTCCTTCTTATGGAAAATAGATGCTTAGGATTGGATGAAGATCACCATTAAATATTAGCTGGTCCTCCATTGTTTAATCAGGCCTTAACATGTGACTCTTGCTATGTAATCAAATGTATGAATTTGGTGGTATCATTAATGCTTTAGTATCTAACTTGTTTGTAATATTCTTATAAAAGAATGAGTTTGGATATTATTTTAGCTATGGATTATGATAGTTAGTTTCTATATACTTAAATCTAAGTGTCAATATAAGATGTAATTATTTATGAATGCTTGATTTATATGAACTTGGGAAGATTCATGTATGTAATAAATTATTTAGCCTTTGAGGCACATTCAAATAAATAAATATAGTGATTTCCTTGATTATATCTTTGTCATGAGTATTTGTCAATTAAGCATTATGCATTTCTATTTATTTAAATGAGAATATTTAATAGAATCAAACTTATCATAAATAAGTGGAAGTTAGATAAATAGCTATGAGATTGTCATTAGGAATAAAAATTTATCTTGTTGAAATGAATTGAACATTGATGTTTTATCATATTATTATGTCAATAAAGACTTATGTTGTCTTTGTGTAAAAATTTTGTGGTAAAATGATTCATGCCTGGTTATGACCATTTGTACTCAGATCCTTGGGAAGGATTCATTTTTTAAATAAAGATCCTTAGACTTAGCGCTTGTCTAATGAAAGATTATGAGTGGTTGATTAAATCTTGTTGAGCAAAGTCTCTTTATTCTATGTAGGTCTCTCCATTAAATTTATATGGTTTAATTATTGAATCAATATTATCAAGGAATGAATTGAGCCAAGGGTTGTTTCTAGCTGAATCATTTGTCTGAGACTTTAAATTAGTCCTTTTTATGAGTGGACTCCCTTTATACTATTGAGTTTTTAATGAAAATTCAAGTCTCTCTAATTGTTTACATGTTTGTCTAAACCAATGAGAATATTGGTTTAGCATCAAAAGATGATTTAATTGGGAATATTTTTATTCAATCACTTATGTGATGATGGCCTTGCTTACTAAAATTTATTTTGAGAAATGAAGGCCGCTTAGATCTTACAGTCGGTAGTAACTAATGCAAGCATTTTTATTTGCCTTAGCTGAGTTTTCATTCATTGAGCAGTCTTTGAGTTTTCCTTTGGTTATGCCTAAGTTAATTTATGACTTCAACTACACCAATTTTTTCCTTTACCCTAGCCATATCCATTCATTTATTTATTTGCATAACATTTTTCCTTATTTGGGCCCTTTATGTAAAATTAATCATTTGATTTAATCTTGCCTTCACCACTTATAAATTGGTCATTGCACTACCTTTTTGCCTTAGCTAATTTATTGCCTTGGTCATTTATTTCATTTTTTCCTTAGCTGATTTCATGAATCTAGACAGATGGTTCAAAGGAAGCCATGTTCTGCCATCCTCCTAACCTAGGAATGATGTCAGTGTAGTTTTTCATACGATCAGTGCTAGCATAGCATGTAATCAAGATGTTTCCATGTGGCATCATCCTAATGACCCACAATACCAGAGAGGAATGTATAGAGTGTGAAGACTCTAGGATAGTGGAAAAGTTAGATTTTACCACATGACATCATCTTAGTGACCTACAATCCTAGATAGGACCATACAAAGTGTGGTACCCTTGAGCTAGTGGGCTAGTTAGATGTTACCACATGGAATCATCCTGATGACCCATGATCCTAGAGTTGGCCATGTAAGAATATTTTCCCAAGCCAATGGGTGAGTGGGATGTTTCCACATGGCATCATATTAGTGACTTGAAATCCCAAAGTTGGTTATATAGGAAGTTTGCCTTAGGCCAATGGGTGAGTAGAATGTTGTCATGTGGCATTATCCCAGTGACCCATGATCCTAATTTTAATTATACAAAGAGCTTACTCCAAGATGGTAGGCTAACATGATGTTATCATGTGGCATAATATTGATGATCCATAGTCCCATCAAAATCTATGCAGAGGGAAAATCTTTCAGGATAGTAAGCTAACAGGATGTTTCCATGTGGCATCATCTCCATAATTCATAGTCCTGAGGTTATAGGTGTAATGTGGAAGCTCATCATACTGGTGAGTAAATGGTAGGATGTCACATGGTAAGAGAGGTCCCTAGGAGCTCAAATAAAATATAGTATGGCCTTAGAGTTCATCAAATCTACCATGTGGATACCAAATGCATCATGTATGACCTCGATTTAAATTGATGGTCATTTTAATGTCATAAGCAATATAATCTTTAGTGTGAGCTCAAGGATAATTCTAAGTGATGTCTAAATGAATTAGTAGTGTGGCCTTTAAATTTATGGCATGATCTGATTATGGAATGGTGGTAGTGGCATGGATTACATGAGTATTGTGATTAACACAAATTCTAATTTTTGCCTATGTGTTTATGGTTAGTTGTTTGTGTTTTGATTATATCATGTTTATTGTTTAAGAAAAAATGGGCATGGCATTTTGCTATAAAATCCCAAGATATAACATTAGGAGCTCTGGGTAATTTGAATTGCTTTTTGATTTTTAGTTTATGCACGTATTCTAATGTCTTACCTATTGGCATGCATAATTATAGGAGTACATTGAGCATGTCATGATGAGGATCCCTTTGGTGAGCATCAGCCTCCCAATCAGTAGGGACTAATTGAAATTGGACCCTAACTCCTCTTATCCATGAAATAAATGAGGGATATTTTTAAAGAGATATTTCTTTTAGGATAACATGAAGCATAAAGGCACTTTATAAAACATTATCAAGATTATGATGAATCAATCAAAAGAGAAAGAGAGAGGTCTAGGAGTCCTCTATGTCACCATGTTGAGAGATGGGAGAGATGATACATGGACCATCATCCTAGACTTGTGCCTAGATATTTAGTGAAATATTTCATTGGGTTATGCCCTCCTGCATATAATGGTACTCAAGAAGGATTCATAGCTGAAGTATGGCTAGAAAGCATAAGAGGATGTTTTAATTTGTATGATTGTGAACCGAATGGGGAGGCTCATTTGGTACTCAACTTATTAAATATTTAGCTAAGATGTGGTGGGAAAGAGAGGAGTAAAATCTCCACTTGACACTAGCTTCCCTCACTTAAGAATTGCTTGAGGAGTATGTCAAATCATGTTACCTATCCCTTCATTATGTTTAAAATAAGTTGGATGAATTTCATGACCTTAGACAAGGGAATATCATTATTTCTCAATATGAGTTCCATTTTATTGACTTGATAAAATATGTACAAGGTTACATAGATGAGATAATCTAAGTGAATAGGTTAACTAGAGGCCTAAATTTAGAACTGTCCAATGTAGTGTGCATTCTAGTTCTCACAATCTTAACAACAGTAATTTAAAAGGCCTACTTGGCCGAGGAGTCTCATGTAAAGAATTGGGATATATGAGAAAATTTTAATGGAAAATTACAATCTCAATATGAATCAAGGTCACAAGGTGCCCAACCTGCACCTAGGGGAGGTTGGAAGGCAACTCATTCAAACTTTAGGCCCCCCATCAACATTATTAAGAGAGTAACAATTATGGATGTAGACAAAGTAGGAACTAGTTATATCAATACCACTAGAGGTGAGGTAATGATAGACCTCATGAGAACTAATAGTCTATAACTGAGTGAACCCATCAGTCTAAGCAAGCAAGACCATTAGGGTCAACTACCTAATTTGTACCTAGAATAATTAGAACCCCTTCACGGTGAGACCAATGGATGGGTGTTTGTTTCATGTGTGGATATATGGATCATTATATATGATATTGTCCTCTAATAACATTAGATATAATTAGGTAGAAGGACCTAATGTTAGATTAGACAGTAGGTAATGTGGGTCAAGGATATAAGATTTATGTAGTGGTAGATGCCCACCAAGCCAAGAACTAGGAAATGATCATTGAAACCACAAGTATGATTGAAATAATTTAAATTTTAGTTTTGTTTGATTTAGGATATTTATACTCCTTTATTTCTCCTTCTATCATGGACCATTATGGGTTGGTGGTTGTTAGGTAGTTGGAAAGTTGGGCAGTTGAGTTGGCCTATAAGGCCACGATGTTAGTTAGCTCCCTAGTGAGTAATTGCATATTAGATATTGGTGTCTTTTCCACTACATTGGACTTGCACATTATTCCCTTAGGCATATATTACGTTGTCTTGGGTATGGATTGGCTTGTGGCTCATAAATCCAAGTTATATTTCCATTACAAGGTTATCAAAGGTGAAGATGACCTTGGGATACCTATGGTATTATATGGAATCAAGAGACATGTTTCCCTTTGCATGATCACTGTGATGTAACTCAATAATATTTTAAGGAAAGGCTATTAATTATTTTATATCATGGTAAGGGATAGGTTGGATGAGTATAAGAAGGCTTCTCTAGATAACCATCATGTTGTATGGGAATTTCCTAATGTGTTTCCAAATGGATTTTTGGGTATGCCTCCTTTATGGGATATTGCTTTTTAGATTGACCTAATACTTAGGACCGAGCCCATCTCAAAAATACAATATAGAATGACCACCCATTATTTGTGTGAACTCAAGTTTTAGCTTGAGAAACTCTGAGAGAAAGGATTGAATCATCCTCATGTGTCCCCATGTGGAACACTGATCATCTTTATGAATAAGGAGGATGGATCCCTTTAGTTGTGCATTAATTAAAATCAATTGAATAAGGTAATGATTAAAAATCAGTATCACTTGCCTAGAATTGATGATTTTTTTGATCAAATGCATGGATCCAAACATTTATCCAAGATTGTTTTGAAATATAGAGACCATTAGTTGCATATCACAGAGTGTAATATGCATAAGATTGAATTTTAAATGTGGTATAGGCATTATGAATTTACAATTGTACCATTTGGGTTAACTAATACTCCAAAAGTATTCATGAGTCTTATGAATGGAGTGTTTTTCTCCTTTTTAGATCGATTTGTGTTGGTGTTTTTTGATGACATTATTAAAATGAAGAGGAATATGAGGACCATTTGAGGTAGGTCCTACAGGTTTTAAGATAAAATCAATTATTTAAAAACTTGGAGAAGTACACATTTGCATAGTCTGAGGTGAAATATCTTGGGCACATAATTTCAAGAGAAGGAATCTCTATGGATCCTACCAAAATTTGTTCTATTAGGTAATGACTAGCACCCTTTAACATTACATAAGTTCATTTTTTCATGGGATTGGTAAGTTATTATAGATATTTTCATGATAATTTATCTCATAATGTGAACCCCATCACTTCACTTCAGAAAAAGGGGAAGTAGTTTGTTCAGTTAGCAAAGTGTGAAGAATCTTTTTAGTTACTAAAAGAGGGACCCACTAGTGCATTTATTTTTCTCTATGACCAATCCTATAGGAAAAATACTTATTTACACTGATACACCGAAGGAAGGATTAGGAGTTGTGCTCATGTAGAAAGGTAAAGTTATTGTGTATGAATCTTAGAAACTCAAATATTATGAGATGAGATACCCTACGCATGATATTGAATTTTTAGCCATCATTCATGCTTTTTTAAGATGGTGACACTTTTTTTTTGGTCATCATTTTTTTCTAGAAATATATCATTGAGTTTGTAACATATAGTTAATCAACCTAACCTCAATATGCATCAAAGGCATTGGATAGAGTTGATGTGTGAATAGGAGTATGAATTTTTCATATCCAAGGAAAGGAAAACATATTTATTGATGTCTTAAGTAGGAGGTGCTATGAGTTAGAAGCAATGAGTTTGTGAACTGACCTGTGGAATCAAATTTTAAAGCAACTTCCTGAGGACAATCTCTATAAAGAAGTAAGGCAACTATTGGATTTTGTTATGAACCTAAAAGGTAAATGTGAAGGATAATATCTTGAGACTGATGGTTTATTGTGACATAAAGGGTGTATCTATGTTCCCTTAGTTGGTGGTTTTCATGAGCTTATTTATCTGAGTCTCATAGAGATCCTTACCAAACACAACATGGAGTTAAGAATATACATGTCATGTTAATGCAATTAGATAATTAGGATAGTTTGAGGCATGATATTTATAATTTTTTGGCTCATTGTCTAGAGTGCCAGAGGGAAAAATTCAAGCATCAACATCCAATAGGATTGTTATATCCTCATGATATTATAAAATATAAGTGGGACACTATTTGCATAGATTTTATTGTAAGCTTGCCTACCTCAACTTATCATCATGATGTGATCATGGTCACATTGGATAATTTAACCAAAGTAGCTCACTGTTCTCCCACAAATACCACTTATAATACCAATTTAATGGCCAAGGTCTTTCTAGATGGCATTGTTATATTGCATATGAATCTTTGTATGATTATTTTAGATCAAGATCCAGTATATACTTCTCACTTATGAAATTTTTATATAGGGAATTAGGAAAACAACTCAATTTTAGTACTTCCTACCATCCTAAGGCTGATGTATAGACTGCTAGAGTCAATCATGTCTTATAAGACATGTTTTGCATATATGTTATTAACTAGCAATCCCATTAGGAAGACTATTTGTATATTGTTATATTAATTTATAATAATAACTATCATATCTCAATTAAGGTGGCACCTTTATAGGTTTTATATGGTTGATCCTATAGATCCACACTAATTTGGGATTAAATTGAGGATAGAGTCGTGGTTATCCCTACCATGTTAGAAGACATAGAGTGACAAGTGATTAAAATACAATAGCACCTGGAGACTACCAGGGATCAGTAGAAGAATAATGGTGATGTGAAAATAATTGATCAACATTTTAATGTTGATGATAAATTTTTATTGAGGATGAAACCCAAAAAGAGCCCCATCCCTTATGAAAAAGGGGGTCAAAGTTGGCACCTCATTTTTTGGACCATTTGAGGTCATGGAGAATGTTGGCCCAGTAACTTATAGACTTGCCTTGCCACCTAGCTATCTCATGTTCAAGATGTATTTAATGTCTTTTTTTTGTGTCAGTATGTTGCTAACATTAATCATGTATTGTATGGGACAACCTTACAAGTTGAGATTAATGAGGCTATGACTTTGGAACCTATTAGAATTTTAGCATGTAGAATACTAGCACTTCGAGGTAGAGATCTGGATTAGGTAAAGGCCCAATGGGATAAATATGATGAATCAATAGCTACTTAGGAAGATCCTACACATTTTAGGGTTTGGTATCCTCACCTTTTTTAGTGACCTCTAGGTGGAAGTCTGCATAAGGGGAGGGAGATGTAAGGCCCCATTTTGCATAGTGCTCATCTTTGGTAAGATGACTATGAAATTATGACTTATATATTCTAATTATGATATTATGTTGTTAAGTCATGTCCAACTAAGATGTGTAAGTATTTCATGTTTGCTCTTATGGTTGGGAACCATGATAAAGACCTATTATCAATCATGTTTTGATTGCTTACTTATGAAAAAATGATGCTTACATTTCTTTAGGTAATGTCTATTTACAAAATTTGATTATGTCTATGAGATATATTGACTTAAATAATGTTGAATCATTAATTATAAGCTTATGAAATAGAAACTACTTATGTACTGAATCATATTGAATTATTTATGTGTACATTGGTATTCCATGAAGGATTGGCTATGATTAATTCATTGAAATTTTGTAGCTTCGACTATTAGGTTAGATGAATTTGATGTGTGCATCGAGTATGCTAGAATAAGAAAATGGCCAATGAAGGAAATAGACTATGCCAAACATGGTTATAGCACTAATTATTTTTAAACCTTCTTAAACCCATGCTAAGTATTTGGTTTCCTAGTTCACCATTTTTGTTGACATAGCATTTGTTTTAGGTGGCCAACCTTTAAGCCTAGTGGGTGAAACTTGTTGTCACCTAACATAAATATCTTATATTAATGTCTAAAATATATAGTGGATGATTAGAATATCTTCCATGAATTGACTTAGTACTAAGATAAAGTGGTAAAAGAGGTAAAGAATTCCTAGAATAAATTGCATAAATATGTAAGAGCTACCATGCACCTTAATTAAGCATAGGAAATAACATCCTTTAATGAGGTATGGCCAAGCAAATGGAGGTGGTTGACTTATTTTGGGACATATATATATATATATATATATATATATATATATATATATATATATATATATATATATATATATATATATATATATATATATATATATATATATATAATTTGAGCTCCTTTAGTAGGGGATTTTTACCAAATTATAAAATAATTAGACTTTCCATAGGAGAAGGAGAAACAATAGATAGGATCAGTCGGTTGGGAGAACTAAGTCTAGACAAATCGAGGATAGTGCCCATGTAGTCTTAAGGTCGATAGGTGGTCTTCTTTATAACATATGTTTTATGTTGTCCATTTTGAATTATATGATTATATTCTATGTTTAATCTTATTACTTTCAAGGGAATAAGACCATTTGGTTTATTATTCTTTTTTATTATTTTCCCATGGTTGAGTAATGGCCTCCATGTAGTGCTTACTTATTTAAGGGCCTTGAAGAGATTGTTCCTCCTTAGTTTAAAAGAAATGATTATAGTTATTTGTTTTTTCTCTTACTAAAAGGAGAATAATACCACTTGGTTTATTCTGCCTATCATATTATTTTTTCATGGTTGTGCATTGGGCACCATGTAGTTCCTTGCCAAGTTGAAGGCCTTAGATAGGTTGTGTTCCTTCTTACTTGACTTGGATGTTTTAGCTTTTCTTTAAAGTGTATTAATGTTGTTTTAGCATAGTATAATGTTTTTATTAAGGAGTATCTTCATGATGGAATAATGTTAAGCTCTCCTATGTCGGTCATGGTGGTAGAATTCTTGACCCTTCTGTGAATGTCATGATGGAAAATTTTAAGCCTTATCATGATGAGACACGATAGTAGACTACTTAACCCTCCCATGACTATTGTATGTAATAAATAGAGTGAGATATACTCTTGATTATAACAAACAATGGGCCTTGTTTATGCTAAGAAATCTTGCCTGCTAGTTTATATTTCTAAATTCTTAAATTCACCTAAATGTTCATTTTCTTGTATTTGGGACTAGGAATATCTTTGGGTAAGAACCAATAATATAACTATAGGTTTTGCAAGGTCATTCCCTTATGTTATGGTACCCTTACACATATATTAATGCTCATTTTCACCAAGTGATATAAATATGATTGGAGTTGGGAGTCTCGAGCTTAGGGTGTCTAGAGCAGCAAATTGATGATGATAAAAGTTTGGGTGGTGAGCCTTTCCTATTATATCCAGTTGATGTTTGGGAGTGGATGAAAAGTACTATTAAATACTAACTGGTCCTCAATTATTTAATCATGCCTTTAAATATTACTATTTCTATGTAATCAAATGTATGAATTTGGTGGTATCATTAATATTTAACAACTAGCCTACTTTTAATATTCTTATAAAAGAATGATTTTGGATAATATTCTAACTATGGATTATGATAGATATTTTTTATGTACTAAAACCTCTGTATCAATATGAGATGTAATGGTTTATGAATACTTGATGTATAGGATCTTGGGAAGAGTCATATATTTATCAAATTCTTTAGCCTTTGAGGAAATTTCAATAAATAAATAGATTGATTTCCTTGCTTATATCTTTGTCATGAGTGACTAGTCTGTTAGCATTATGCATTTTTGTTTATCTTAATGAGAAGAGTTAATAGAATCAAAATTATTATAAATAAGTGGAACTTAGATAAATAGCTATGAGATTGTCATTGGTAATAATAATTTAGCTTGTTAAAATGAATTAAAAATTGATGTTTTTTGGTATTATTAAGCCAATCATGAATAAAGACCTACGTTATCTTTGTGTTGAACTTTTATGGTAAAATGAGTAATGCTTAACTATGACCATTTGTATTCAAACCTTGGGAAGGATTCATTTTATAAATAAATATCCTTGGCCTTATGGATTATGTAATAAAAGACCATGAGTGGTTGATTAAATCTTTGTGAACATAATCTCTTTATTCTATGTAGGTCTCTCCATTAAATCTATATGGTTAATGATTGAATCAAGATTGTACAAGGAATGAATTGAGCCAAGGGCCATTACCAATTGAATCATTTTTCTAAGCCTTTAAATTATTCCTTATTATCAGTGGAATCCCTTTGTACCATTGATTTTGTAGTGAAAAATCAAGTCTCTCTTATTGTATTCATGTTTAGATAAACAAATGAGAATATTGGTTTAGCATCAAAAGACTATTTACTTGGGCACATTCTTATTCAATAACTTATACAATGATGTCTTTATTTATAAGAATTTATTCTAAGAAATTAATACTCTACCTAGATCTTACAGTCAGTAGTAGCTAAGCAAGAATTTTTATTTATCTTAGCTAAGTTCTCATTCATTGAGTCATCTCTAAGTTTTCCTTTGGTTATGCCTGAGTCAATTTATGAATTTGACATCACTAGGTTTTTACTTTATCCTAGCCTTAACCATTCATTGAATTATTTTTGTAGCATTATACCTTATTTAGGCCCTTTCTAGTGACTCAATCATATGCTTTAACTTTGCCTTCAATGCTTTTAAATTGGTTATTATGTGGCATTTTTGCCTTAGCTAATTTATTGCCCTGGCTATTTGTTTCATTTTTGCCTTTGTTAATTTCATGACTCTAGATAGATGATTTGGAAGAATCCATGTGTTTCCATCTAATTAACCTAAGAGTGATGTCAACATAGTCTATCATATGATCAATTTTAGGCTAGTGGGAAATCAAGATGTTTCCACATGATATCATCCTGAAGATCCATGATCTTAAAGAGAATCATACAGAGTGTAGAGCCTCTAGGATAGCATTCAAGTAGGATGTTTCCATGTGGCATCATTTTGGAACATCATGATCTTGGAGAGGACCATACAAAGTATGGTTTCCCTGGGTTGGTAATCTAGTAGGATGTTTCCACATGGTATCATCACAATGACCCACAATCCTAGAGTTAGCCATACAATAAGCTTACCCTGAGCCAATGGATAATTTGGATGTTTCCATGTGGCATCAACATGGTGACCCATGATCCCAAAGTTATCCATATAGGAAGCATTCCCCAAGCTAGTAGGTGAGGGGTATTTTTCCATGTGGCATCATCCCAGTGACTCATGATCTTGATTTTGACTATATAAGGAGCTTGCCTCCAAGATAGAAGGATAACAATATGTTATCATATGGAATACTCCCAATAATCTATAGTCCCATTGAAGTCCATTCTAAGGGAAAAACCTTTGGGTTAGTGGGATATTAGGATATTACCATATGACATCATCCCAATGGTTTATAGTCCTGGGGATATAAGTACAACGTAGTATCTTGTCATACCATCAAGTAAATGGTAGGATGTCACATGGAAAGAGAGGTCCCAAAGAGCTCAAATAAAATATATCATGGCCTTGGAGGTCACTAAATATTCCACATAGATACTGACTGTGTTAATTATGACTTAGGTTTAAATTCATGATCATTTCAATGTCATAAGTGCAATAATCTTTGGCGTGAGCTTGTGGAGAGTTTTGAGTGTCAGTTAAATGAATCGGGACTATGGCCTTCAAAGCTATGGAATGCTCTAATTATGGAATGGTTTCATTGGTAGGGCTTGCATGAGTGTTATGATTATCATGAATTATAGTTTTTGCCTATGTTTATGGTTGATTTTCTATGTTTTGATTGTGTTGTGCTTGTTATATAAGAAAAAATGGGCATGACAATATCAGTAAATATATTGGGGACCTTATAATCAATATCTCCACTCCCCATTATAAAATTTAATGGTAAATCTATCATGCAACATCAAAAATTATGAAGACATTTTTTTTAAACTATGACCTTGACATTTATATCCTACCAAACTATTACCTCAATTGTTTGACCCTCATACTTCCTATTGGTGGCATGCCAATTGGGGCCACTCCCATGGAAAATTATTGTAATCTCAAAAATATTGCATAGTCCTTCCTAATTAGAAATAATTTTGACCATTAACTAATTATTTTACAAGTATACAAATAATTTGTCACTATCAAGAAAATCTCAAATACTCAAATTAAACTTCTAACTAAACATCAAACTAAAATGAATTCAGGTATATACACCAATCCTTTACCAGATCATTCCTATAGCACAAAAAGGATCCCACTTTAAAAAAATCAACCAAAAAATATTAAAAATATTACCAATAGCTAATTAAAAATATATAATTGAGACTATGGTTAACCCTTAAACATTAACCAATGAAGATATAATCTTCCAAATGTAAGGTATGAATCAAATCATTGCACATAATAGCCTAGTTTCCCAAAATTCACCAACAAATATTTCAAAAACTTATAGGACTATATAATATAATATAGTATCTAAAAAAACATATTGAAAACATTAGAAAATACAAAATTCTAAAAATCTATAAAAATATACATCTTAAGCCAGGTTGAAGATGTAGAAAAAGTATAAATCCTCCCTCCAACATCTTCAACCATGCCAAATACATTCATAAAATATCCCATTGCACTAAAAATAATAAAATTCATAGATAAATATTTAAAAACATAAAAATTTACATCCATTTGTTGTTAAGGCCAAATATGAGATCATATTGACCACTTCTCCTAAGGAACAATCTAGCTCTCAACTTTTATTACATAGTTATCCATTTTACTTATAAAATTATTATTTTTGGAACTAATTATAACATCCTTTAAGAATTTAAGTCAAAATATGTACTTAATATTTGACATGAATATTCCCAAACAACCACTAATTGGACAAGAGGTCCCTTTACATGGCTCTGCTAGGTGTATAATGTAACAATTCCAATACTTATCCATGTAATTTGAGAAAACTAATGACCATTATTCCTCTATCAAATTCCAAATCCAATATGTGATTCTATAAAAAAAAAAATTATATGTGTGTGTGTGTGTGTGTGTGTGTGTGTGTGTGTGTGTGTGTGTGTGTGTGTGTGTGTGTGTGTGTGTGTGATGATCATCCATTTATTATCCATGTTAGAATAGTTGATCTTCATTTCATGCAATCCCTCGTTGACGAAGGCTTTGGCACATGCATCACTTCTTAACTTGGTTTAGTCCCTTATATACTCTATATTAACAAGTGTTCCCATGAAAATATCATTATGACATGTTACCTTTTTGTCTATTTGAATCATACAAAGTCATAAGATATAATTGGTAGAGATTCAAATCTACATGATGGACTTATTATAATAAAATCTTAATTATTAAGGTTATGCATTATATGGATTGCTTAAGATTTTGATTTTAATTGAGACATGCAAAAGACAAATATACTTATTGAAACCCACACAAATATTTAGGGAGCTTGTGAAGTACCATTATAGTATTATGAATTAGTAACATATATGTTCAGGAATTCATCATACAAAAAATATTAGAAATAAACTTGTTCATCCTATGAAAAATAATCAAATTAAATAGAATCCAACTTTATAAATTGTGATTATTTATTACTTATAGTTTCTACATGACCCTTAGATTCATCTCTTTATTTTTTATTTTGTTTTAATCCTATGGAATGTTCAACATTCCATTTATATTATCTACTTACATGAATTATTTTTCACATCTACAACTATATAAAATTATTGTGAACTATCATTTGTAATCCCCTACTAACACTTTCCTAGACATAAATAGTTGTCTTGTCTTGAGACAAGGTCATTTTCAAAGTGAGATATCCCTCATCATGCTTTACCACTAGTTGATATTCATGCAATTTCTCTTTTCCTACCCTACTTTGAAGCTTTGGTCACAAATTTGTAGAAAGTGGTATTTATTGGTTTTCACTTCCTTCACATTAATTAGCCACCCTTTCAGGTTTTCAACTAGATATCATACCATCCTACTTCTATTTATGGGTTTTAAATAGGATTCCATAACTAGGATAATGTTGTTAATGGTTTTTCAATGTTCTATCCCTACTCATAAAAAATTCAACAAAACCTATTGCTGCAAAATATTGCACTAGCTAAAAATTAAAAATAAAAATTAGAATCCAGGTATACTTTATTGTGGTGGTGGATGTGGGGTGTGTTATTCACTATATGAATAATTTATTTAGATATCTAATATTATGAATATGATTCCCCTAGAATTTAATGAAAATATAGCATTGGATTGCCTATGAAGCCTTGTAGAGCTTGTTACACCATTTGGTATCATTACATTTGTTGTGCTTGTTAGGCTCACAATATTTTTAATAAATTTACTTGTGACAAATATCCAAGCTCATCTAGTTATCCTTGACTAAATCCATGATATTCGTGAGGTCTCTTTTTACCATGTTCCAATATCCTAGGGTCTCCCATATGACATTGAATAATGTGCATAGTTATGAAAGAATTTACATGATTACTCCCATGTATTCTCCCATTTTTTAATAATTAGCATATTTACCGTAACATTTTTATCTATGTTAGCCTAGATTTGTTCAAATTTTTCCACAAAGTGATGTGTTTACATGCCCATAAATGTGGTATGAAAATTTTCAAATTCACAAAAACTTACATGTTACATCACATTGTCCCTTAATTGAAGAAAATCTATTGGAGCGACTTATATTTTGGTTTCATCCCTACTTCCCAAAATGAATCACTATATTGGATCTATTTTATCCAAACTTTCCTTTATTATTTCATCATCTCATCATTTTATGATTTCTAGTTAGTGAGTTTAAGTGGCTACCTATTTTTCTTATGTTGATTCATTTTTGAAAACTTTCTTATACTCTTATAAAAGTTCAAAGATTATTTGGGATTTAAGGTGCTACCTATGCACCTACTATTTTATTTATTTGAAGTTTTTCATGTAATTCTACTCTTATGAGATTTTTTTAACTAAGGTCATGAGTTGAAGGTTATTAGACATTACTTAGACACCTAAAACTTGTTGGACTAATGTTGGGTAGTTTTCTTCCATCACCTTCTTTTCAATATTCACAATGTCATCCTTAAATATTATTCTCTTGCTTAAGTTGAAGTGTGGTGTGCATAATAGACACATTAAATTTGTTTGTACCCTCAACTTGATTTTATAAAGACAATTGTGTTTCTTCTACCACCACTTTATTTTAAACTATTGTCATTAAAGTTGCATTGTTTGCATAAGATTTTATAGTTGGGATTGTTTTAGCTAAGTGTTTGGTATGATGAACATGGTGCACCTAATGGGTAGTCCTTAAACATCTATCCAACACTTAATAATTGTATATTCATCCCCCTCTTTTCCCCTATATATAATATTGATTTTATAGAATCATATCATATAGTTCTTTTCTCTGGTTAGGCGTACGATTGAGTTTTCCTTACCATCTTGGTATCAAATCCTTGATTTATTGGGGTTATTACTTGGTCTTCCTAAATTTTGTGTTAGTTTATTAGCCCAAAGTATTTTATATTTGTTTAATTTCCTCATACATATCTTTTTGATGTATTTATTATTATTTTGTAGTCTGCACTCATTGTAACTCTTCTTTTTCCACTTCCTTTTTTGTGTGGTGTTCCTCCTATTCCTTTTTCTTCTTTGCTTCCTTACAAGCCTTCTTCTTGTTTGTCTCTTTCTCTTCCTTCTTCTTCTTTTCCTATTCTATTTTTAATCACTCTACCTCTTGTTTCACTAATTATCCTTCTCTTCTCACTTCTTCTCTACTTTATCATGTGCATATTTTTCCTCTTCAATGTTCTTCCATACTTCTTTGTGTTTGTGATCTTATTCCTTATTTTTCACAACTTCATCTGTCTCATCTTTGTCATTGGGTACTTTTGATTTTTATTTTTTATCTCTTTTTTCCTTCTCTTTTGTAATAACCTCTTTTTCCTCATTTGAAACTTCATTATGTTACTTCATAACATCTATAAATGGATACTTCTCCATCATGGCTTGTGGATTTACTTGATTTGGATGTGTCATATAAGTGGATTCTCATGATATGTTAGAATTATGTCCAAAAAATACCTTATAGCTAGCTCTCCTATTTGTTTTGTAAGCAAGACTAATGGGAGGAAGGATGCCCTAAAAGGATTTCAAAGCGATCTTGTGATATATAGAGGTTCTGTAACTTTTAGTGGAGAATGGGGAGAATGGGCAGGGGTATGTAGTGGATTTCCTACAAATGCAAATAGAAGAGGTGGGAGTGGTTAATCAAGTACTTATGGTAGGTATTAGGGTGATAATGAAATTTTTATGATCAATGAAACCAAATACCATTTATAAATAAAATATTTAAATTGAGAGGAAAGTAGAATTACGAATTATTTGTATCTTTATTATGTCTTGAGCATTTTTCTTATGTCGATGCCTCCTTATTTTCTTCTTATAAGGATACAATATATTTTACATGATCTTCTTTCTACCCACCTCTATGTGTGTGTTGCTCTTCTACTCCATATGGCCTATCTTCCCACATCACTTGTTGAACTCACAAAACCTAGATGGGCTTGCCTTGGATTCTTCCTCCCCCTCATCACTAGAAAGGTTATTTTCTCTCATATTTTCTTCCCTACATTTTCTTTTTTGAGGCTTTGTTGGACTTGATAATTTTTCCTCCACAACAACCCATGGCCCCATAGTTTATTTCAAGGTTTTTCCAATGGGTAATAATAATATAGCCTATGCCATAAAAATTTTATGTCATTCATCCTCTTATATGTCTACATGAATGGATGTCAACAAGGTTGGGAGTTAGACAAGGACGACATGTAATATGGAAATTTTTAGCAACACGGATTATATTTCTTTCTAAAAGAACCACTCCTTCACCTCTTCCCAATATGGGATGTTACCTATGTATTCTTCTATGATATTTCATACATTTTACATTAAGATTCTAAGAGTGTCATTATCAACATCGTCAATGATTATGAGAATCCTATAATCAACTATTTGTGTTATCATCTTCTTAGCCTTCTTCAAAACAATTATTAAGTTATGTAGGTAGTTCCTTCATCTTTGTAGGTGGATTTTGAGATCCTAAAGGTGTTTATTTTGATGTCGTCAATTGTGGTGAAGATAGTGGTGGTACTATGGACATTGAAGTTACCTTCTATAAGATTAGTTTGTTTTATCACTTGATTTATATTTGCACCTAAATAATGGTGATGAAGAAAGGTACAAGAAGTGTGGGTTGAGTTCCAAACCTATTTTCACTCACCATTACTCCATGAAAAATTTTATTCATGGAAATTGGTGAAAGATACTCCATGACATTGTATAGGACCCAAGGATTCACATTGATTAATGCCTTTATCTCTAAAATACATACCATTAAATTTTGTATGTGTTTATAATGATTCATCAAATTTAAAAATATGAGGTTCAAAAAATTATTTACCTATTACCATTATTCCTTCTAGTGACTTCTATTGTGTAAAGTTGACTAGTAATATAAAGAAATAATATTAAAATAATGTTGATTTATTGAAGAGGACTTTATATATATATATATATTTTATTATCTCATTGTCTAGGATTTTGGGCCAATTAAACTCCTTTTACAACTAAATCATTCAATGCACAATTTCAATGACCTCTTTTTTCACTTGCTTTGCTCTTTTGGTTATTTTCTAGTATCATTTCATCAAGCACTCTTATAATGCTCACACTAATGTGTCAATTACTTTCTCTATGGGGATGTCACAAGTTTCTCATGAATATTTATCTTAAATTTAAAGGAAACATTGTGGTTTTGTGGATTTGTATGTGTAAAATGACTTGCATTTTTCCTTCAACCTTATTTATTATGTAACCATCACAACATTGATCTAAATTATTATCTATGGTGATATTCATATGGTACCCACATTATATCAACTAATAAATGTTTGGTTGAGCTCATCATTCTACCAAAATATTTGAATCTACACCATTCATTATACATATGAGCCTTTCATTGGATTATTTAGTGTAATGACAGATTTTTTGTGACCACATGCTCCTTGGGGTTGTTGGTATACAAGTCACTCTAGTTCAACTGCATCGATGCAATAAAAAGGCTTTAAAGAATCCCACTTAGTTTTATGTAGTGTGAGCTTGATTCTCATCACCTCCTAATATAATACACTCAATATTACAAAGGTGGTTTTTCTACCATTATGTAATTTCTAATAGATTGATTTTATTTTTTTATGATCTTACACCTGACTTCCCATATTTTTGTTCTCAATTTTACATATTTTGTAGCCTTATATTATATTTTGATTATGTAAAATTGATTTTTGAATATAAAAAAATATGAATTGTTCATGTTTATGATTCCACAAACTATGAATTAGAACCCTTCATTCTAAGATTATTTACATACCACACCACCCCACAATCATTCGTTAAGCTAATTTGCACACCAATTTTCTCTTACATTAACTTACTAGGTTTTATTAATGTGACTCTTTCCCATTTTTGTAGTTTTCCTAATTAAGACATTAAATTGATTTGTTATGCCACCATTTTTTGACTTATTCCCCTAGTGACTATATTATGTCAACTTGTAGGTGTAACTGTGAACAACCAGTGAAGAGGAGTAATGGTTAATTTCATATAGGTTTTGATTCAAAATTTCACTAGGGAGTTTTTTTTATCATCACATAAAAATTAATTTTTTATTTACTTTGAAACTAAATTAACATTGGCACTATTATCCATGTTTTTTTCTCTTTTTCCATTCATATATCCACTTTTCATAACACATTACTCTCAATCTTAGTGGATTTAAATATTTCAAAAATTTCTCTCATGAACTTAATATGTCCTTACCTTTGAGTCTACTATTAAGAACCGGTTTTATCCCTAGTGCCACTTTCCTTACAATCTCTAAATTTTCACACACACTTTCTACCTACTTTCTAATCTAAAAATTATTCTTCTCTGTGATTTTCACTATTCTACAAAACTTCTAAAAAATTTAAAGTCACCCTTACTTAGGTCATGTAACATTCACTTTTTCTTTCCCATCTACATTGATTTAGTGGTGGTAAGGCTTGATCCTATTACCATTCACGCTTCTTGGAATAAAAATAACTTGTAATTATTGAAAGACTATAGTTACCTAATTTTTCATATGATAGATTATATATTTCCCTTTCCACTTTATTAATGAATTTATTAGGTTTTCTTTGAACATTATTTCATATAATAGTGCCAACCATTCCTATTGAGATTCCTTTGATCATGGGTTGAAATCATTATAGGCCTTCCAAATGTATTTCTAAAATTTTTGGTTCTAACTTTCCATCCTTATTTATTCCATGTGAGATATCTCCAACAACTAGTTTTTCATATATTTATTATCATATATCCATGTAACCATTTCCATGTGCAAGATAGGAAAAATGTATTCCATTAGCATCACTTCTTCTATGGAATTAAATAATATAAATAGGGTGTGTCAAGTAGTACATTTTTTTATTGTTTATGTATGCCCATAATAATAAAGGGATATTATCCTCCTAGTCATCTCTCTGCACATTATAAATTTTTGTTAGCATTTTTTTAAATACCTTATTAGAGGATGTTAATTGGATGTTGGATTATGGACAATAAGAAACACCATTTTAATGTGAGATCATAAAATCATCTATTAATGTCATGATGGTATTTTTTAGGAAGTGTGTGCCCATATCACTAATTTTTTTATGGGCATTTTATCCTTGTTATGTTGTTCTCATGTAAAATATTTCCAATGTCTTTTGTTTGGTAACTTGGATTCACATCTGGGTCTACCTATTATGTAAAATATTTATTAGTAGTGATTATTTTTTAGGAATTGTAGCATTTATATGGAAAGGTAATATGTCAAAAAAAAATATCCCCCTCTATTCAAATGGTTGTGAAACAAGAACTAGATTGAGTAACATTTCATCTCTCTGATTTAGTTTTCAAGTGGAATAACACACATCACAATGTTCCACAATTTTATGTGCATCTTTAAATTTTTTTGGCCACCATGTCACACTCTAAAATATATTTCTCATAGATATTTCTCTTAATAAATGACCTCTCCTCACTCTTTCATGTGATTCACTCAAAACTTGTGCTCTTTCATGTTATAAATCCCCTACAAATGACATCATTTTTTCCCAACTTATATAAAACTCCATTGATAATTTTGAATGTAAATTCTCTTGCAATAAATTTCTCCCTTTCTATTTATTTACAATGATCTATAAATGTTTCATGTTGCAGATAAAATATAATCTCCTCCAATTTCTCAAGAATCATAGTGACTCTAAACAAGTGTGAATCTAATGAATACTTTTGTAAGTCCTCTAGTTCATCTTTTGTATGTATATATATTATATGTTTTAGACCCATATTATTTCTTCCTAATTTGACATTAATCTTAAATTGACACTCGTGAAATCAAATCAACCACATAGAAATCTTGCCATCTAACAAGATATTATTTACCAAATGTCAAAATTCATGTTGATTAGTGAAGAACTCAAATGGGGTTACTAATAGGTAATTTTGGAATTCATATAGTGAAAACACCATAGCTAAAGCTTCCCTTTCCATGATGTTGTATTTATTCTCCACAACTAATAGCATATTTTTTTTGAAATGAATTGGATTATTTAAGTCTCCCTCTACTAGTTGTGCAAATGTGAAACCTATTTCAAACCATGAAGCATCTAGATGGAAATGAAATGTCTTACTCTAAAATGATTAAACTGAGATAGGAGTTATGACTAGTCAATTTTTTCATTTATATAAATGAAATTTTTACTTTGGTGTTCATTCAAATGCATTATCTTTGTATATTAGATTCTCCATGGGTGTTAAAATATCTACATAATTGTGAATGAAATTATGGTAATACCTAATGTGCCCTAGACAAGATAGCACATATGATGGGTTAATGGGTGGCTTAATTCAAATGATAATTTTAAAATTAGTTTTTTTAACTAGAATCCCATCACTACACACCACATATCCCAACATAACTCCAAATAAAGTAAATACAATAATTTTTTTCCAATTAAGCATGATTTTCAAGGCTCTTCACCTTTATAGCATAAGTTACAATTTTTAAATGTGTTATTTGAAGAGATAAAATATTTCCAAATCATCCAAGAAAACTTCAAGAAAATCATAAATAAATCTTTGAATGTGGTGACTATTGCACTCGAGAATATTTTTAGTTTGTTATTTAATCCAAATGTAATTACCCTATATGAAAGACCCCCATTTGGTTATGAAATTAGTTATTAAATAGTCTTCCTCTATGTTGTAAATATGATATTACCCATTGAACCCATTTTTGAATGAGTATAAAGCATACCCGACAACAACCTCTAGAACTTCATGTGTGTGATTAAAACTAGAAAATGGCAATTTATGCAAGCCTCATTTAATGTGAAATAGTCTCCACACACTATGATTTACCTTATTTTATTATGTTGAACCACCATTGGAATTACCACATATGATTTTTTCATTGGATAAATAATATCTACTTTAACCATGATATTAATTTGCACTTTAATATTTAGATTCACATTGGATTCAATGTGTATAACCTTTTCTTGATTCACCTTGTGCTCTCCTTAAGTTAAATATGAATCTATCATAAATATGGTTCTAAATATTTGACTTCACTGAAGGTTGTGGGAAATATTTCTTCATAGTCTTGTAAAAGTTTTACTTTATATGGTTTTTACTATTGCATCCAATAATCTCCCATTGATTCAATTTTGGGTACTTCCTTAGTGCCTATGTTTTAAAATAACCTTCACATTAGTTATTTATATATCTTATTTCATTTATCTTACATGGAGTCCACAACACTCATCTGACATGTCTATTTTTATATATATCTAATTTCATAGCCTTAATTTTTCTAGCTTAGCAGTGTTTTCCTTATTTGGTATCTTAATAATTCACTCTGTTAAACATCTCTTTTAGGTCCATGTCATCATCACTTTTATAAGTTTCATATTTCCTTTTACTATACTATATCTTATTAAAATATTTGAGAATATGTATTTTCTACTACTAGGTGTAGTGACATTTCTCTACATTTTCATGGATGCTAGTATCACTTGATGCATAGACACTTATTTGTTTGAGAGATTCATATCATCCACTCCTCTATGGCCTAATAATATCTTCATTTTATACAACACTTTATGCACCACTAGGTTTTCATCCTCAAATATAAAGTTTTGAATTAATTCTTACTAAGGTTGAGGTAATGTGTTTATTTCTCACCTACATTCATGATGCATATACTGATATTTGGTGGGAGGATTTAACATACCTTAGAAAATATAAACCTAATATCTCAATATTATATGGTTAATTTTACATATTTCCATGTAATAATGGACATGTATCTTTTGAAATTACCTACATAGAAAATTTACCATTTTTTGGATAGTTTAGATGTGATATGGAACCTTGATCACAACATGTTGAAACCTTCTTCCAAACTCAAATCATATAACCTATGCATGACTCACCAAATTTTTGTGATGGATTTCAATAAAATATTTAAATTTATTATGTGATCATCTAATTTTGGAACATGGATTTCCATCTTACTAATGAATCTAGATAGTTCCTATGTCCCAAAGTATTGAGGAATATGATGGTTTGTTGTAAACACCATGAGCATCAACCTTAATTCATGATCACTTCATCCCAAATGTTTCATATCCACATAAAAGTATCCATTAATATAATATGCTAAATCCCAAGGTATTCCAAATTCCTTAGTTAACTATATGTAATCTTGGTTAGTCATAGCTAATTGGTAAATATTATCTATTTTTGACCTAGTGGGTGATTACACAAAAGATAAATTTTATCATGCTTTTTGACCCAATTATGGAACATAAAGAATATATATCGGTTGCATATAAAACTAATCTAGTCCATTTAACTTGTGAAAAAACTATGAGGGTTATAATAAATATGGAAAATTGTACTCTTGGGCCATGTTTTCCTTTAGTTTATCATTTACCTTATACTAATTCTTTAGTATGTGAGAATGGGGAGAGTTGGGTTCCTTTGGTATCATATAGGGTTTGTGTTTCACTTTATTCATTAGAATGAAAATGATAAAATCATCCTAATTAACTTCAAATTGGTTATTTATAATATTTTTAATCAACCAACCGTCATTATCCCACATTTTTCCAATCAATGCAAGATAGTGCGTCTCATTTGTCTTCATGTATATGAACTCAAAGTCTCTTTGTAATCTTATCTCTCTCACCTTGATCTATAACTCTTACAAGATACCAATGGGTTTAATTTTCTCATATTATACTAATTTCAAAGTTACCAGACTAAAGCTTATCATAGGTTTTGTATTAGCTTCATAAGCGAATTGATGTATCATATTGATGGTGTTTCCAAAATCAAGTTCAATATCCATTATAACATCCATATCCCATGGTTTCATTATTTTTACATACCAAACCATTTTATCTATTTTATCCTCCCTTCTTAGTACAATCCATAAATTTATATAACAAGTATGTGATATTTTATGATATATCCTCATTTTCCAATGGACTTTTCAACTTTAGCAGATTCGTCAATGTAGTCACTACTCCATCTTTTTGCATAATGTGAATGATTTTACATCAAATTTTGGTTCCATATTCATTGAATTATCATTACTTCCATTGTATGTTCAAATGGACTTAAATAATTTTACCACTTTGTTCATTAGTAATTTCTCTCTTCTTGGTTTAAGTACTTATCTTCTCTCACATTCTATATATTATGATCCGTAAGCATCTCCAAGTTTTTAATTCCTTAATATTTGTGTTATATCCTTATAATTTTTATGGATAAATATTTATTGGGTTAGTGTTCACCACTTTTACATTTTACATCATCTTATCCTTCCTTTATTTCTCAAGTGTGGGGAAATTCTTAGTATTATGTTGGAAAAAAATCTACAATATGAAAAATAAGTCTATTTTTAAGGTTTACTAGGATGGTTACATGAAATGTGATTCATTTACATACATAAGTATTAATCTATAGGACTTCATTTCAACTAGCTTCCCTATCTACAACCTTGGTAACCTTCATGATATCCATCTTGCCTCTTTGAATAACATCACTCTTGTAATTGGTTATGATATCCCATATATTATATTTATAGTAAAGGAGGTTCCCAGTTTGGTGATATTGTGGATAAGGTCACACCCATCATGGTTGATATTTTGGATAATAATGTGTCCAAGTCATTTGATATTGGAGCATTAGTGATGCCTAATTTCCTTGATGAGGCATCTTTGTATCTTGTGATATGGGATTATACTATTGTGATGTAGATTGCACAGGTATTAAAAACACATTCTTGGTGATATAATATTTGATATATTATATTCCCATTACTTTTTATCTTTTTAATTGGTTGATTTAAAATAAAATAAAAATAAACTCTAATGTTGTTTTACATATTGTTGAACTAAATGAAAATATTTAGTGGAGTGACCCTATTTGTGACAAATTTTGTATAATTCCTTCCTAATGTGAGAGATATTTATAATGATTCTATTTATATTAAAAATTTATACACCATAGAGAGATATATTTTTTATTTCCCTCCTACATCACATCCATTTGTTACAACACCACATCTATCTTGGCATTAGTCTTTGTATTTCATGAAGAAATGTCTTTGTAATAATCAATTTGCTTGACTCATACTAAATCTATGATATCTTCTACCTTGTTTTCAAATTTTATTTTCACTATTTAATACCTTAATTTACAACATATGTCCTCTACAAATGAAAATACTTTATTTAGATCTACAAAGGAAAATCTTTTTTTTTCATATCATATAGAAACCTCCTATCATAGTCCCAAAGTGATTCCACTATTTTTTATTTAATTTATTTTAGTTATGAATAATTTATATTACACACTTGTGTCATTTATAATTTTCAACAAGGTTTTTCATTACATCAACCAAAAATAATTTTAGAGCCTCCACAATTATATATTAACTCTAAAGCTTGGCTAGTTAAGGCCCGTATGAGTTCACAACATTTTTCCTTGTTATTTTGATCACCCTTGGCTTCCCAATTCATTTTTCATGTCAATAGGTATTTATTAGGGTGTTTGGATCCATCATAAGACTAAAAATTCATGAAATATTTAGAAAGGAGTTCCATACCACCTATGAGAGGAATATTCAACACTTACTAGGTTTAATAATTGTTATCTTAATCTTAAGTCTGGTTGCAATACCCATTCACATGGATGGTACACTTGAATTATCAAATTTTTTGGTTGGAATACCAAATAATTCTATTCTTATACATAATCTCCTTGTAACTTCTCCAAACCACTTCTTATTTTCTACTATTTAACTGTAAATTTATAGATTACTTTCTTCTACTAATAGTGATGGTGTGGGGGATGCGCTCCTACTAAATGAATGAAATGAATCTATATCTTGACTAGACCTTTCTAAAAATAATGAATTATAAAAATATTGTTCTTCCCATTATGTGTGTGTGTGTGTGTGTGTGTGTGTGTGTGTGTGTGTGTGTGTGTGTGTGTGTGTGTTTAAGTTTAATATTATCCCTAAAACTAACACTAAACTTCTCTATCTCCTCTACAAAATTGGTTCCTTTGATTCTTCACTCCATATCCCATTCCCATTCTTGAATGGCCTCATCTTCACAATCTCTTCCTGCACTTTCTATAGCTTATTCCAGCTCACATTGATTCTAAATATCTATCACATCTAGTGTAAATCTACTTCCTCATAGTCTTTGTGATTTTACTTTAATAACTCTACTCATATATTTCTTCAGTCATTCATCATCTAGAGGATTTTATTTGCTCCATATTTTATATTGTCACAAGTCTCACTAAAACCATGTGATCTTATTTGGATTTTTACCTTATTATTTTGCATGAATTATTTTATCCTAATGGGATTCACCTTGGTCCAATCATGAGGGTTAATCTTCCATTCATTCACCATGCTTCATAGTTCACATCCCCATGCTACCCTGCATGACTATTCCATGTCGGTTAGATTAGGCACCATAACCTTTTCCATAACCAACATCTATACAAGCATAGAAGATTATTCTAAGAACTTTCCTATTTTCCCCATTATAAATAGGTAATTTTTAGTAACAAATGAAATGTATCATTGAAAATAAAAATAGATACATACTCGTCAATGGTAGTTCTCACCTAATGGTCAATTTATTGAGTCCAATCTATGTCTAGATTTCATAAGTTTTCTAGCTTCTTTTCATCACATTAAAAACCCTCTATACTATAAGGCTATAAAAAATAGTGTAGTAGTATTTATAACCATGCCACTAATAACTTAGTTAGTACACACCAAAAAATCTCATATATATCCCCATATATGTGTTTGTTATTAATCTCTTACATGGGGATTCCTAGTCTAATAAATTTTTCTTTAAAAAAATATGTATCCTTTCCTATAGCCATATTTCAATGTCTCTTTGAACTAAAACCTAACTTAACATCTTTTTGGTCGTAAAAATGGAACCATTATTAGTAATAGTCTCTGTAAAGCCTCGTCAAGACATGTTATTATTATAGTCTATTCAAATTCACACACAATCATAAGGTAGAAGTGTTAAAAATCTAGATTCACATGATAGACATATTATGATATAATATTAATTATAAATGTTATGCATTAAATTTATTTATTATGATTTCAAGTTCAATTGGGACATGAAAAAGACATATATACTTGTTTAACCCACACAAAGATATAAAGATCTTGTGAAATTTTTATCTCTTTAGTTATTTGTCCTTTCAGTCTTAGGGAACATTAAACATTTCATTTTTCTTATCTAATTCCATGAAATATTACAAAATATACAATTGTCAGATCTATAACAATTAAAAATTATTTCAAACTATCATTTTCAATCCCTTACTAGCAATCTACCACTAATTCAAAAACTATCTATAACACTTGTTAAGGGTTTGAAAAAAGATAACAACCTAAAATAAGATGCATTTATCTCCTCATCACCTTATCTCCTATAAATGTTATTTTGAATTTTGTGGTTTTAAATTATTTTATTTAATATAAAATCTTTATTGGTCACCTTTAGTCTCATCACATGAGGATCATAACATCCTTCAAATCACAATGTATAAAATTCCCCACTTGGGAGCTATTTATAAATTACAAGGTAATACTAATATTTTTAAATTTGATCAATTACAAATTTTTGGAGTTTGAAATATCAAAATAAAGTCTCTATTGAGCAAGCACAAATGAATAAATTTGTAGAATTCTATATATTTATAGTCAACAAATCCACTATTTGAATATGACTGTCACTTTTAGGATAGATTATCACAATTAGATCATTCTAATTTTATTCAATAATTATAAATATATTTTTATTATATCTACTTCATCATATCACAATTTTATTTAAGATACCCTTTGGAATTATTTCTAGGCATTATTCTCAACATTTACAACCTCTTTCAGGATAGCAGTGAGTCAGAAATGAGGTTTGTGCTTATAACTCTCTTTTATCAATTATCGATCATGCTAAGTTATTTCATTCATTTAACACTTAGGCATGTATTTATTTATTTATTTTACTATAATTAGATCATATTTGTTGATGTTCCCTATTTTCATGAATTAGTGTATGTTTACGTACTGTAATATCCCTTGTGCACCTTTTCTTAGAAATACCCTTCGCAAACAAATAACTTTTCATTCATTGGGTGGATGAATGTTTTTATAACAATGATCAAGAAAAAATACATAACCAACCTTTCATACTATGAATAACTAGTTAATTATATGGACCACCATGCCATGAGTAAATATGAAACTTGAATATGGAAAAAGAAGATTGAAGGTTTGCAAGTAATAATGATTATTACACTAAAAGGGCCAATGCATAATAGTGTGTACATGGTTTAACATAAATAATACACATAAAATTCAAATATACACCCCCAAAAACATGAGTTCAAGTGATTGATATTAATACAACATATGTGTTTTAGCTAATATATATAAAAATCTAGTTAATCAATATTTTTTCAAAAAACATTGTTAAGTATTTTTTAGGATTTATTTTTGGAATGTTCATTTAATACCTAGTGGGATACAATATTATTATTTGACCAAAAAATTAGTAAATTTTTATGTGTAAATTTTTAATAAAATAACAATTGTCTTTGATATAGTTACAATGCCCCTTGGTCTCCACATCTTGAATGATCAAAACAATATGCAAATATTGAGATGAGATATACAAAATATGAACCAAAAGGAAATGATGACCATTTTTTGGCACTAATAACCATTATGTGTTTCAATCATGGTGTCCATATGTATATTTACAACTAGTTCTATCAAGACATGTCATTTTTAAGTAGATTGCAAAGTATGTCATAAAATTAAAGAATTTTTTTTAAAACTATTATAACTATTTTCTACATAATGGAGAATAAATTATGAAAAACACATTAAAATTATTTCATAATACAAACATATATAAATATAATAAATATTTCATTCATATAGATCAAACATGTGCTAAAGTAGACAATTGAATATTAAAAAATTAACAAATAAGGCTAATAGAGAAATACATAATATTTGAATTACCTGTACAGTTTCAAAGGATGTTATAATTGTGAAAATAGGTCCAAACCAAGATGAAAAAAACCAATAAATAATTTCATAAATAGATAAATTTAATAAAAGGGTCAAAATTGGCCCCCCATCGATTTTGACTTAGTCAAAATTTTCTCTCCACTAATTTTATTCTTATTTTGGCTTATTTTATCTTTTGCACTATTTTAGGTCTATAAATAGCACTATGTGATGATGATTAGGGTTCTAGTTTTGATTCACTAATTTCACAATAAAAATGTGTTGAGTTGCATATCATATGTCCTTTGACCTAACCTTTAACAATGTTGTAAGAATGAGTTTGTGCAAGTTAGTCAGACTAGAAAACATCTTAAGGATTTGCAGCTATATATATTGCATGCTTGAAATAAGGGATCTATATATTTCTAGTGCTTGGTGACTATAATCCTAACCCAAATCAAGGATAAGTTTACACCTTCTCTCCATAGATAATAAAATGTAATACATGTTTCACTATGATAATAATTTAGTCAAAGATTGAACAAATTAAACACAATAATAATACTTTAATATTTCATCACAAATAACAATTACATATTTATAGGCTTATATTCTCCTTAATTCATGGAGTTAAGCCTTAGCACAATAGTTAACAAAACATATAGAATCTCTCACTCCTATTCTCATGTAACCACTCTATTACATATGATAATTATATTGACTTATGTATACAATATTTACTCACGTAAATAAAAATAATGTGAGCACTAATAATATTTTCCTAACATTCCCCCATTAATGTGAACATGAGGAGGCAATAACACTCAATGACTAAGCAACATGTTACTCTAGAGCTTGCATATGGTCTTGACACTCACATTGATTGTGCAAACCAAATCTACCATGAATAGGGACCCATCAACCTATTCATGTAAATATATGTTTCATGAATTAGGACCCATAAACTAACTCATGCGAACACATCAACTAAGCCAGTCATGATATCAAGAACACTTCTTCCTATATTTCCTATGGTATAGATCTTTGTATGATCATTACAGCAAGGGAAAATATTGATTACAATAATTTATTTTTCACACCAGATATAAACTAATAAAATATAATATTTTGAGGACTAATTCCTCATTTCCTTCTTTTGTAGCCTCTATCATTGATCATTGTCAATCAATCAAGAACAACATATACAATCTTCATTATCACTAAATATTTTCTTTAGATTTATATGGGTTGGTGTTGGTTGTCATTATATAGTAGTTTATATGGATGTTAGCTTCTATCGATAATGCATCTATTTAAAATAATAACTTTGATAGTGACTTTATAAAAAACTTGGCTAAAGACAAACACACTATGTTAACTAATGACCTCTACCTTTGATCACCATACTTACTAAATTACCTAGTCGAACAAAAAGCTAGATAAATAATTACAATATTATTTTGTTTAATTAAATTTATTTGAATGAATAAAATTAAGACAAAACACAAAATTAAATGGACACCACTCTTATCAAATAGATCATACCATACCATTGTTTAATTTATCAAAACAAACAATGACTCGTAAACTTAATCTTAGAAAAAATTAAAATATATATAATAACTATAAACAACTTGAATATAAGGATCTATTATAAATATAAACAAAACTTATCTTTAAAATGCCTAAATGTTGTCAAACCCCACTTGAGTTGGGTGGGGGATGGTTTTCGCATAGGGTTATCTTTTAATGACCATAACTTACGGTGGTCCCCTATTCTTACTAATTTCATTTTCTTGGTTGAATTACCTAGTATTAAAGCCCTACATTTATTCCATAAAGGGATTCACACTATTCAATATTTATTTGCCTCCATGGATTGGATCCCTTGAGCTAAATTAAAAATTAAGTTTTAGTTAAACAATGAGGACTTACCTTCAATTCTTCACATTTAAGTGTTTTGCCCTAATGTTATGTTGCATAAACTTGCCCTATAGCCTCTTAGGGCCTGGTGGAAGGACTAGAGGTGGAAATTTGATACTCATTTCAATAATTTCTCTCTCAGGTTGCTTTATCAGGTGAAGATTCCCTTTTCCTTAGCTTTAGGCAAACTCAATAGGTGTTGGGATATCTAATACTCTCCCAAGATTTGGCTCCCTTGTCTGGAACATGTGTGGCACCCTGGCCTAGAGCCCAAGCTGGCTCATTTTTTTGGTGTTTTATATATCAAGGGCATCCTCTTAGTGAGAGAATGGTCCATCTCTAAATTACCTAGCTCATTTATCTGACTTGTAAGCTTTTAGACTCATTTAAACATTTGTTTTGGTTTTGTCTGAAATCCTAGTCTACCGGGTGATGGATTCATTAGTTATTTCAACCTTACCACCTTGAGCCTTTCTCTTGGTGATAGGTACTATTTGGGGATTATTTTAATTGGTTGAATTATATTAATTTTCTTTATAAATTTTGTTGTGCAATTATTCTCTTTCAGTTATGGAAAAACAGAAATAATGTTATATTTAATCATGGGACCTATGAAATTTCATTTTCTATTAATGAAAAGGTTGTTAATATTTCTTTGGCCTCTATGAAGATTCAAGCTCAAGTGGAAAAGATGTCTCTAAACCTTTGCCACTTGTAGGAGCTCCTTGAACACTAAGGGAGTGCCCCTTATACCATGAGCTAGATATCCCCTGATGGCCCACCTCGCGATTTGCTACTTCCTCCTCCTAAAAGATAACAAAGCAAAAGTTGGTCTAGAAATAAGAACCACTTCTCTCCTCTCCCTCCCCTAGTGGGTGGCTAAATTCCCCACAACAAATCTAATGTTGGTCCTTCACAACACTCTTCGACTAGCATTGTTATTCCTACACATCTGACTGATGGATGGCCTGTCACTATTTAGGATGACTCCCTTAATAGCTAGATTACTCCAAAGATTATTGAGGTGGAGAAACTTGCTTAGATGGTTCTTCCCCAGGATGATCCTTTGCCTCTACCTCTTCGGGTGACTTCATGTGCTTAAATATTTACTCTCTGGTTTTTATTTTTATTTTTGTAGATTATACCTTAATTGATTAATTTTTATTTCAGAGTTGGTTTGTTCCTCCACTAAGAAATTTAAACCATGACTTGTCCAACTAATTTACTTTACAAATTTACACTTATATTAATTATTATTTTATATTAATATAATTAGAAACATTCCAATAAAAAAAATGCCTAGACCCAACTAATTAATAACTTGAAACAACGCTTTAAAAATAATCATATTCCTAAAATAAATAACACAAACTATATATTTTTGTCACATCTTTTAATTTTAAAAATTTAAAACTACAAAAATTTAAATAACTAGAGAAAATTGACTGTGGGTGATGTGGTAATTTGATATGGTTTAGAGGATGATGTCAACCTACCCACCATATATGCCCCTTTTTTGAGGTGAGGGACGTGTACATGGTCTTGTAAATTCATCATATCAAAAGAAAGACTTGTGTGTATCATATGTTATCATAAAATATCGTCAAAGTTCTTAAAATTATTGTACAAAATTCAAAAACGTGTGTGTATCAATAGAAATATATCATCAAACATGTAAATATCAATAGTAATTTATGACTAATGGGAGAATGAGGTTATCAAGAATAAAGGAAATTTATATGTTCTATTGTAATTAGCATAAAATAAAAGAAATATGTCTATATATAATCATATATAATATATGTCATCATGTAAAGCTCATCAATATGCCTAACACTCATATTTCAATGTAGTATAAGCCATCGAATAAAAAGGGAGGGGGAAAATATATGCCTTTTACACTAGATAGTGAGATGTCCCAATATGGACAAGATATAGCAATAAATTTACCATGTTTGATAACCATAATGTGACTAATTTTAAGGAGGATAATTTTTTTTCTTTAAACAAGTAGTGTAAGATCAACAAAAACATTGGTGTATTATGTTTTTTATTTTTAAGATATGAACAATGAATCTCAGGGAGAAGATATGGGTATGATTCTCCCAATGGAAAGGTATAAATGTGGTAGCAATGTAAGGGTGTGTGGTTAAAATTCCCCAAATGGAAATGTATAAATATAGATATCACCAATGAATCTCAGGATATAGGTAAGGGTATGGTTCCTCTTGTAGTAAAATAAAGTATAATTTATAGTATTGAGATTTTAGTATCAATGTAATATTATGACATCCTAGAAATAATAAGATATAATTGATATAAAAACAATGAATAATATATGGATACAATTCCCTATGATAGAAAATTATAGATACAATCATTTAAGGATCAAAATAAATAGGTGTTTACGATGCCCCAATGTCAAGGTGTGTCTAGTAGATTCTAGGAATGGGAAACCTCTCTTTCAACAATTCATGTAGGATGGCTAATGTTTTTTTTTCAAATGGAAAGTGTATGAGCTAAATTTAGATATGTAAAAATATTAAACTATACTACAAAAACAAAGAAAGAAAACAACAATCACAAACTTCACACTTTGAATGCACAAGATTCTTCCATTGCAATATATATCTGATTTGCTCTTTCAAATATGTGGTGCTCACTCCTCCAATGCAAAGAGATAACGGGTAGAATTTTGGTGAAAAATAAAAAATTTGATTCACTTTTATTCACTTGTATTCTCTTGTGCATAGCTTTGATTTCCTGATTATGATTGTGATCTCTAGAGTTTTTGATGTTATTGCAATCCTTTGATGTGATGCTTGGAAATGGAGATTTGCAAGCTTGTTTATAAATACTTGGAGAGGGATCAAATGGTGGATGATCATTTAGAATTTTTAAATGCTCCAAATGATCAATAATGGCTAATGATCCTCACCCATGAAGATGTAGGCCTTTTCAAAATGGTTGAGAAAAGAGTGGGGTTGGTTAGTTGACTCAACAAGACTAAGTCAATTTCCTTAACAACTCAAAGGATGAGTCATAAGAGATGGAGAACTTTGTGGATTTGGTTGGGATGAGGGAGAAAAAGGTGGGAGATGTTTTGAATAGGTGGAAATCTAGATTTATTATTTAAAATAAGGATTTAAGTGTTCATAATTGACTTATTAAATATTTTGAATTATTCAATTATTTGAATTTGGGAGAAATGTGATTTATTAATTTAATAATAATTATTAATAGATTTAGGTACATGTCGATAATAAATGAAATTTAGATGTTTACATTTTCCCCTCTTTGAAATAGTGTTGCAAAGCAATAATGTTTTGAAGAATAGTAGAAGTAGAGTGTTAATGATAGAAAAGGAAAAAAACTGGCCCAAATGAATGAAAATGAGTGTAATAATGCCCCCTTGAGGATTTGTGAAAGAATATAGACAAACACTCAAAATTGATGAAAAGAGGAAATGATTAAAATGATGTGGATGAATGAAAAATCAAGTTATGTCAGAGTTGATATCAAATGTGTAAGATATTGTTAGAGTAAAAAGGTTTCTCTTGGTTAATTAAAACTAGAGTATAGATTTTTAAAATAATAATTTAACCATTTAGAAATTGCACACATATTATTGTTGCTAATGATACAGGGGTCAATTGAGAAGGTGTGGGAAAAATATATCCCATCAATAATAAACTAAGGATATATAAATAGAAAAATGATATTGAATTAGCAAATGATTGTTGATTTTATGCTGAGAGATTATTGCAAGATTTTGAATACAAATTTAGAAGAAATTAATTTAATGTTTCTAAAAATTTGAAAAATGGATGAAGAATGAGTTTTATGGAGGGATGGAAATGAGAAAACTATCATCAATAATATAGATACTTGTCTCAATACTAATGTTTGCAAAATTGTAGAGGTTATATGTAAAACTATTTACCCCTAACTGTTAAATGCTAGAGAAGATATTGGAAAAAATAAATTTCCCACTTTATAGATTGCACTCTTGGATTGTGCTTAGACTCAAGGGTCTCACGAGTAGATGTGGGAATGATATATCCCAATGATGGTAAGTGACATGAAAGAAAATGAAAAATATAAATTGTCCAATTTATGATAAAGATTTACAAAATTGATGTTTGCAAGCATTGATAAGGAGATATAGCACTTTGATTAAATAATAGTAGAAAATGTGGATGAAATGGCTTGGATGGATTTTGGTGGCCAAACTGGCCCTAGAGACCCCATGTCTCGAAGTATTACTTACATAATCCATCATGGATAAAGTCTAAGTGGGGATTTTAGGCTAGATGTAGTTCTCCCAATATGGGAAGAGAAGTGATGATGTAATGTAAGATTGACCCATGGATGTTGTTAATATAATTAAGTTAATGATTGCACATTATGATTGGATGATGGACAAAGGATGGACATTGTGATTTTATTGGTCCTAATTGAAAAGTGTGAGAGATTGAATAAAAATATTAGGAAATGATTTATGGAGGATTAATATGCAAGCATTAATGAGAAAATGAAGTGAATACATAGATTAATGATGATGGATCAAATTATTTAACAACATGGATGAGATAAGAGAAAAAAGACACACAAATGCATCATCTAAGAATGTGAGATGGTTTAATAGCTACCTTGTGTTATTTTCATTCTCTGCATTGGATTGTTAATAATAATTCTAGCCGAGTAAGAGCTGAGCAACCTAAGTTTTAATATTGCACATGACAATATGAACCAATGGTATAGAAAAACCATGATGACAATCATGTGATACATGTAAGGACTAATAGATTCACAAGGACAAAATTTAGTGCATCATGATATGGTAAATCATAATAACACCATTAGTAAAGCACATAGTGATCTAAATGCAAGAAAAAATAATAAAGATAAGATAAAAAGAGATGTTTGCAATAATTAAAATGATGTAAGTAAAATAAACATGAAAGTAAACAAACACTATAGAAGCAAGTAAACACCCATGATGTAAAATAAAGTAAATGACTATACAAATAGGTAATCAAATGAATAAAACAATCAAGCAAATGATTTTTTTGGATGTCCTTAGCTAGAGTAGAACCATTTGACATATGAAATTTTTGACAATGTTTAAATGTATGATGAGTAATCCATATAAGGGATGACTAGGGTACGTAACAAAGGACAAGGGATTTTTTGGTTGTTGCTTGGATTTTTTTTTTTTGTATTCTCTAGCATTTTGTATTTTTTGTTGGATTTTGTAATGTTTTTGGTTTTTGTTGGAGTTTGTAATTTTTTGTATTTTTTTTTTTGATTTATAGGTGTATATACAAGAAATACCAACAAAAGGAAAACCATATTCTAGCACCAAAGAGTGAGTGGTATGGGATGGAAGGAATGCATTATATATGGAGTATGGTTGAATAAGAATGGATTGGAATTAAGATGATAACTCTAGGTAACACATGACATAAGAACCAAGTGTCTACTCATCAAATAGAATTGCAAGGATACACCAAGATGTTTCTAAGAACATGTCTTAAGACGTTTCCACTAGGGTTAATTTTAGTGGTAAATCTTCGTTAATTCATGAGTATTCCAATTTTATAAATCTGAATTTGGTAATTTTTTGGGGTATTGAAGAGGTTTAAATCACCTAATTTTTTTGGATACAAGTTAATTTTTAGGGTTATATTTTCTAATATTTAAAATAAATTCATTCATATAAATGTTTTTGGCTCATACCTCGAAAGGCAATCTAGGTACATTCACCTCACATCAAAATGTTGATGGTTATCTACATATTTTCATATGTTAATGGCCATTTGCATATGATGATGGTCATCTACATATATCGATATTCATCTATATATACCAATGGTTGTCTTCTTATGTTGATGATCATCCACATATGCCAATGATCATCTGTATATGCAAATGATCATTCGCATATATTGATGACCATCTACATATACTGATAGCCATCCATAACATAAAATGACATAAAAAAATACTCAAAAAATAAATATTATTACATATTTGGAATCTTCTTTAAAACTTATGTAATTTCAAAAAAAAATCATTGCAATTTGAGTTCGTATGCAAAAGTTATGGCCTCGAGAAGTTACCTAGGTTATAGTGTACTTGTCAATGAATGTTCACATGATGCCAGTGGACATCCACAATGTTGATAGATGTCCACATGGTTGTGGACATACATCAACATCATGTGAACATCTGCTTATAAGTGTACTGTAACCTATGAAACTTCTCCAGGCCGTAACTTTTGTATATAGACTCAAGTTGCGATGAATTTTTTAGAGGAATCCAAATATGTAATAATATTTATGTTTAGAGAAGTTTTTTATTCATAAAATATTTATTTTCCCACTCCATATCTTGATTCACCTATACAATTAATCATCTTCCAAATTGATTCACCACCATTGCAAATCCAATTCACCTATGAACTTCTAAGAATTTTTTAATATAGCCCACTAAAATTAACCCTAGTTTCCACTTCCTTATCAAGGTCAAAATGGGAAGAATAATGGTTTTTATGATGGCAAGGATTGGACAGGTTTCAATTTTTTTTGGTTTAAATGGATAAGGATGGGTTTGGATAAATAAGGTAGTCAAGAATGGTGTATGATGGTTGAGGATGAGTTTAGGATGAACTGGATAGGTGTAAGATGGGTAATTATGCTTTAGGATAACTTAGGATAAGTAACCATGGATGGGTTTAGGGTAAAATGATGGGATTAATTTTTTTTAAGATGGATACAGATGGAGGGATGATTTAGAATGCATAGGATTGAAATGGAATGAGCTTTCCCCCAAGTGTAGGGTACTTATAAATAATTGATTATTTTACGCATGATGTCAAAAATTGATTTTTTGTGAAGATCCTTTCTAAACAAGTTAGCAGATAAATGCAAATACATGAAATAAACTATGAAAATCAAAAATATATTAAATCAAATAACCATAATTTAATTACAATGGTTGAAACACATAATTTTTGGCTTCTTCAAGGGGGAAACCTCCTTTGAGAAAGATCAATTAAATACAATTTGTGGATGCCTTCATTGGGCCTTAACACTTTATTAAATACTAATTCTATTCTAAAAACTATTTATTCCCATGTATGTGGGATAATAAAAATGTGCTCCAGGGATGAATTACAAACCATATCCATCCATATCAAATAATACACTAATAATGCAAAGAGAAAGGTAAGACACAGGGTTCCTAACATCCTCTCCCTCTTGGAAAATGATTTATCCTCAAAGATTCAAATGTGGGAAGCACTACTAAATTTGGAATAATGGTTGCCATGTGGCATATTCAGGTTTCATGCCATGCTATTGGATTAAGACTTATATGATGGAGTAGGATCAAAGTTGGCAAGTATGCTATACCAAGACTGCTTTTGGTTCAAGATGGAGGGAGCCTTCATTATCAAGTTTTGGTAAAACTATTTGCACTCTAATGTTGGTTCCAATAACTTTCATCAAATAGGAGACATGAAATATTGGGTGAATGTGAGAGGAAGGTGGAAGCTCCAAATTTTAAGTGACATAACCAATCTATTAGACAACCTTTTATGTCCCATAAAATTTAGGTGCAAGCTTGTGACACCCTTTTTGTTTTAGAGATGAGTGTTTATATGGTTGTAGATAAAGAAAAACCATACCATTGGGTTGAAAGGTGCACTCAAACTGGTGTTGATCAGCCTATTAATTCATGTAATTCTATGTTAGGTGGAGATTATCCCATAGGGTATGGAAAGTTTTATCCCAATAGTGGAGAGTAGTGTTGACTACCTAAACTGGTGAACTATTGGGTGTATATGGGAGGATTGGTGGGGGAACTTGACCATAAACCATTTCATATAGAGTCATTTTAGTAGATGTGTGGTATGAGGTATTATACCACTATTTTATGAAAGGTAACCACTTGACCCACTAATGTTTCTTCTTTATGACAAAATAATGAAGATAGGTTTTTAGACATTCATTAAAAATTTCAGTCTAGCCATCAGTCTATGGATGATAGCCTGAAGTCATTTTCAATAGATGTGTGGCATGAGGTATTATACCACTATTATATGAAAGGTAACCACTTGACCCACTAATGTTTCTTCTTTATGACACAATAATGAAGATAGGTTTTTAGACATTCATTAAATATTTTAGTCTAGCCATCAGTCTATAGATGATAGCCTGAAGTCATTTTCAATTATGTACCAAACAACTTGAAGAGTTCTTGCCAAAAATGGCTTGTGAAGTTAAAATCATGATATGAGATAACAGAGGTAGGAATAACATGGAGTTGGAATATGTGATCAATAAATGTCTAAGCAATGATAGAAGCAGTGTAGGGATGGGCCAAAGTGAAAAAATGAGGATATTTAAAAAGGCAATACACTACAATAAGAGTCACTAATTTTTTACCAGATTTAGGGAGGACTTCAATAAAATCCATGGAAATTTTAGTCCAAATATGTGTGGTAATTGGAAGTGGTTGGAGTAAACTAAGTGGGGCAATTGTTTCTCCTTTAGTGCATTGGCAAGTATCACATTCAATAACAAATGTTTTAATATCCTATTTGAGACCTGGCCAAAAAAAATTGTGGTGAACCCACTCATATGTTCTCAAAAACATGGAATGACCAATGGAGGGGGAAGCATGCATCTCCTATAAAACTGAGTGTTTGAACTTGGATCCCACTAGTAACAAAAGGTAACCTTTATATTGTAATGTGTGGCCATCCTAAGTATAGGGAGGTTTAGTAGATAGATCAGTAGATAATTGAAGAATGAGTTATTGGGTTGGGATTTCATTATGCCACTCATTTTTAAGATCATGGATCTAAGTGTAAATGGGAAGAGAGACTACATAGATGTGTACTAGGTCTTCAAATTGGTGAGAGAGAGCATCAACCACCAAATTTTCCTTACCTTTTTTGTAGGTGATTAATATCCCATGAGTTTAGAAACCCATTTTTGTAGATCTAGGGAAGATACCCACTATTCTAAAAAAAATTGAGGCTTTTATGGTCATTTTTGATATAGAAGTGTCATCCAATCAAATATAGATGTCATTTATGAACTGCATGGAGGATATCTATCATCTCTTTTTCATATGTAGAACATACCAAATTGCATCTAGTGAGGGCCTTGCTAGTGAAGGTGATGGGGCAACCATCCTACATAAGTATGGCACCAAGACTTATTTCGCATGCATTAGACTCAAGAATAAATGACTTGGAGAAATCAGGGATGGCTAAGATTGGTGTGGTGCGCATTGCATGTTTAAGGTTGGTAAATGCTTACATAGATTCAAGCCCCCATATAAATGCATCTTTATTGATAAAATATGTCAATAAAGATACAATTATACCGTAATCCTTAACAAATTTTTGGTATTACCCTATCAGAATAAGAAATCCATGTAATATTTTGAGGGTGGTCTTTGGTTGTGGCCAATTTGTCATAGGTACAATTTTGGTAGGGTTAACATGAACACCATTGTATTTGATAATATGTTTGATATACTCAACCTCTATTTTACCAAATTAACACTTTGAATGTTTTACACATAGGTGGTTGGCAACAAGAACTCCCAAGGTTGTGTCAAAGTGGTGGAGGTGATCCTCCCATGTAGGACTATAGATGAGAATGTCATCAAAGAAGATTAAAATAAACTTCCACAAGAAGGGGTGGAATATTTGGTTCATAAAACTTTGGAAGGTAGAGGGGGCATTAGTAAAACCAAATGTCATGACAAGGAACTCATAGTGGCCATCATGTGTGGAAAAAGCTATCTTGGGAATGTATGCATCATGAAGATGAATTTGGTGATACCCAAAGCATATGTCCAATTTGGAGAAAAATTATACACCTTGGAGTTCATCAAACAACTCATTTATGATGGTAATGATGAACTTATCCTTGATGGTTAGTTTTTTTAGATCTTGATAATCAATGCAGAGGTGCCATGAACCGTCTTTATGAACAAGTAACACTAGTGAATAATATGGATTAGTTTTGGGACAAATGAACCCAACCTATAGGAGATCATAGATGATATTTTCAATCTCAATATTTTTATGAAATGAGTATTGATAGGGCCCAATGTTAGGAGCTACACTACTAGTAAGTAGTGGGATGCAATGGTCTTAAGGCTGGTGAGGTGGCAATCTTATAGGTTCCTCAAAAATTGTGGCATGTTTGACCAAAAGGTTGTGTAAGTTGAAAGGTGGGTGAAAGTATAGTGGTGAATTAATATGAAGAGAAAAGAGTTGGGAAATTACATAATAGGATCCCCATTTAAGAAGTTTATTCATGTGGTGAGATTTGATAACGTTTATGGAGCCAGGAAGAAGGCCTTACAAGGTGTATTTCTATCCATTCTCTAAGAAATGCATTTATAAATATAAAAATTCACAAAGGATGGGTCAAATATTTCATACCATTAGGCACTAAGAACAATGTCACATCCACCTAAGGATAAATCAAACATGTTAGCTCAAAGGTTATAGTCACCCACTAAAATATGAACATTACAACACTTGACCTTGTAGGGTAATATGCCTCCATTAGCAATCTTGACCTCAAAACTAGAACAAGGGTGGATAAAATAATTTTATTTTTTAGCTACTTGAGGGTTGATGAAGTTGTGATTACTACCAAAGCTAGTAAGGATGGTGAGGAGTTGATTCTTAAAATAACCTTAGATATGCATTGTTTGGGGGGTAGTGGCTCTTACCAAAGCATGTATGGATATTTCAATAGGGGGATATAAGTGTGTATAATCATCATCTTCTTGCATGATATCCTTGGTGGTATCCTCATAATCTTTTATATTTGGTGGAGAATCGACATCTAGTAGGTGTAATTTTTTCTCCATGTATATGTGGCCAATAACCCATTTATCATCACAATTGTAACAAATCCCTTTTTCATGTCATGCATGAATTTCAACTCCTATGATCCATTTGATGGGAGTTATCTTGGATTTGGTATACTAAAAAGTGGGATTATGTGGTTCCCAATTAGAAGTGTGATGCTAGGAGGTGAGTTTATCTTCAACAAGCTTTGTCAGACCCAAGTTTGCCATCATGGTGTGAGGTTGGAAAATTTTGACCTCATAGTGGATGGGCTCTTTGAGGCTACTAATAAAACAATTATTGAAGAAGTAATATGATAAATCTTAGATGTGATTATCTAGTTTCTCAAATTTAATTTGATAATCATAGATGGTGCCTACCTGATGGAGTTTGGTGAGGGCTCTCACAAAATCCTCAAATGTTGAGGAACCAAACCTTGTCAAAAGTAGGGACCTAAAATTTGTTCAATCAGGTTCATCATTTGATTTTATATACCATCAATACCATTGGAGTGCCTCTTGTTCCAAGTGTAAGGAATAAATTGGGACTTTTTTGATGGGATAAGTACTATGAAGGATGAAGTATTACTGGGCATGATAAAGCCAACTTATATGATCTATACCATTGAACCTCAAAAATTCTAGTTGGAGCCCACATGGTGTGTGGGTGGAAGATAAATTTATCTCAAAAGAAGACTCCTACAATTTTTTAATCAAAATGATATTATATTAATTTATTCCATGCATCATATCAATTAATTTAGTGACCTGGGCCTTTAAGGCTATGATTTCTTCCTCCATGATCTTGGTGCCTACACATGTGGCTACCATAACCTTTTATTTTTTTATTTTTATTTTATATATATATATATAGTGTTGGATAGGAAAACTAAATTTAAGACATGGTTAGTAAGGGAATTTTTTGACTAGGATGAAATTGAAAGGGGTAAAGGTATTTTTACTAGTTTTTTTGCATAGTCTGAGTATGATTGATGAAGGTGAGAGTAATTTTGGTAGTAGAATGGAAAAACTATAAAATTTGTCAAATAGGGAAAAAGGATTAGAAAAGTGGGATGAACACTATGGAAAAAAATTTAGGCAAATGGACAAAAACTAAAGAAGTTATGGCAAAAAAAAAAAAAGAGAGAAAATTGAGATTTATGAGAATTATAAGTGGAATCAGGATATGGGACCTTAATGAAGAAAATGTACAAAATGTAATTTTAGGTGTCACAATAAATTTTGAGAAGCAACAAGGTTATAGATGGAGAGATATGGCAAAAAATATTTTTTTTATTGGTTTCCATCAAATGTCTGGCATAAGTCTTCTAATAGTCTTCTAATACTTTACTGATAGCCTTCTGTAAATGATAGAATGGAGATGGTCCCAAAGTTTAAAAAATTTCCTAAAGGTTTGTTAAATTCTCTATGGCCACCAATGCTATCTAAATGAGTACCAATATCTAAAAAAAAATGGCCATGGATTTACCCCTAAATGATAGCTTTGGTTTTCCTCATGGGTGGGGACTACTCAATTAGGATGGGGCCATTGCCCTTTTTACTAGTAGGTCTTATTATTGGGCTAGCTACTTTAGGGTTCTTGTAATAGTCCTCATAATGAATTTTAGGTATTTCACCCAAGCACTTCCCATAGTTATGCAAACAATTTTTACCCTGATCCAAAATAGGAAAAAACCCATGATATAGCCAAGCAAAAAAACTGTTAATACTCATAGTGATAGTAACTTATTTCCAAAATTAACTTATAGATTTATAATATGGCATGGAGGGGTTGAAAAAATATCTATTACTACTTCTTGATCACTAGGTTCGTATTATGTCAAGGTGAGAGCATACAATGGGTAACATAAGAAAAAATCAACCTTGGAGAGTGCTCTGATACCAAATGTGAGAATCTTTCCTGAACAAGTTAGCAAATAAATGCAAATACATGAAATAAACTATGAAAATAAACAATATATTAACTCAAATAAGTATAACTAAATTACAATGGTTGAATCATAGAATCACTATCCTCTTCGAGGGGGAAACCTCCTTTAAACAATCTCAATTCAATACAATTCATGTATGCCTTTATTGGGCCTTAACACTTTCTTAAATACTAATTCTATTCTAACAACTATTTCTTTGCATGCATGTGAGATAATACAAATGTGCTCTAGGGATGACTTAAAAATCATATGTTTCCATAGAAAATACTACACTAATAATGCAAATAGAAATGTAGGACATGATTTCCTAACATTTTAACCATGGTGCTTGCCCAGGATGCCATATAAATGGTTTTCACCTTTGGATGAATTTATTTATTTTTCTCTTTCTGATTTTTTTTCTTCCTTTTTTTAATCTTTATCATCTCAATTATAAAAGGGTTTGAGATGCATGATGTTGACCCCTACTGATATTTTAGGTATGTGCTCTATAGATGTCTTCAATAACTTCATTGATTTCTAAGTTGGCTTCTTCCAAATTTATCAAGATATAGTCATAACTCCTACAATAGAGGATGTTTCTAGATAGGGTGAAGCAAAAAGTATGTTGGGTGAAGGATGTGTGTTGAGTGCATGAAATATTTGGAGGGATAAAATTATATTAGGGATAAGTATATGTGTCATGATGTAAATAGTGTGTGGGACCAATAATATCACATTCAACAAGACTAGGAGTAAGTGCGAGTGGGATGATTTGGAAATTCAATACTTCTTCAATGATGTTTTCAATTTGTGATGGGGATTCATCTTGAAAATGTGCTAATGTAGAGGATATATTAATTTTATCATCCATTGGTGCCATAGAAAGGTTTTCACCAAAGGATTCTTCTTGATTATTTTGATTGGGATTTATATTTGGATTGTCCAATAACACCTCAAAGAGGTTTTCACTAAGGGAATCATATTTTTGATTTTCTATATTTAGATTTGGAATTTTATTTCAATTTGCATTTTTATCATTTTATAGTGACTCAAAGAGGTTTTCACTATGGTGTGTGGATTTTATATTTGGATTGCGGGATTCATTTTGATTTAGGTACACTTGTTGTTCCTTAAAATATGAAAATTTTTCATTATGCTCTTATATAATGAGACCATATAGTAATTCTACAATTATTTGACTATCATGGAATAAAGTTAACTATAAGTAATATCATTTGTCCTCATCATAAGGTGTAGTATACTAGCTTGCAAGATAGAAGGTAGGATTGGTAATGTTGATGAAAGGAGTGATGAAAGAATAATCCTTGTAGATACTATGAATGGATATTATTTTGATTATGGATGAAGTTCCCTTAGAAACCTAAAATGTATCACTAACGTCATTACAGTGAATTTCAAATCGTTTGTATATGATGGTATGGGGTCCAATGTTTACTTTGAAATGGACAGGTTCAATAATTTTGTTCTCATGGATTATTTTATTTAGAAGTACCTATATCACTTAGGGTGAATTTTGTGGGATGATGGGATATTTGATAGGAGATAAGGATTTTGATGTTTGGGCAATGGGTGATAGGCTATGTTGGTTGAAGGATGTTTTGTCCAAAATAGGATCTTGGTCAAAAATGGGATCTTTGTCAAAAATGGGATCTTGATCAAAGATAAATTCTTGATCAAAGAAAGATTATTGATCAAAGATAGGTTCTTGATCAAAGATAGGTTCTTCAATAAAGATAGTCTCTTTATCAAAAATCGATGGTAAACCATGGTTGTCAAAGGTAGGTTGATCGACTATGGATTGGATGAGAAAAGGATGGAAGGTTATGACCTTGACTTGGAAGTGGTGTGGCTTGAATAAGATTAGTAAAGACATCTTGTCATATCCCCAAGCTATGATTTTCAAATGTGGATACACTTGGATCTACCTTGATGTACCCTTTGTTAATAAAATATTGAATATAATGCTTTAGCTTCATATAATGGGTTATAGAATGACCTTCAATTTTGTGATAATCACAATATTTAGTAGGTCTATACCACTCAAGTTTTGGGATATTTAGCATAAAGTATTTGGTGTTTCAAAATATTAATAAGTTTGCAGTGACCAATTTTTGAAAGAATACATCATAATATTCCCTTAAAGGAGTGAATTTTTTCTTAATAGGCATGGTAATGTTTTTGACACTTTGGGAGTTTTATAATCTTGGGGGGGTGGAGTGATATTAGATGATAGGGGTGATAAAATTATATTCCCTTTGTTAGTGTTATAGGGGATGTTAGAATCAAGTCTATAACTAGTAGAGGGGAGACTTGGTTGATTTTATAAAATAGGTTCACTAGTGATAAGATGATGTTGATGTGGAATGTTTTGGGATTCCCTAGTAATGAAGTGTACTAGAGAGGTAGCTTGATCTTGGAAGGATGGATTTGTTGTATTTGTGTTGAGGGTGAAAGTATTTAGATTTAGTGGATTTGTGAAGGTTGATGGACTTGATTCTATTCGGTTTGTGAATAAATGTGAATTTGATGTAGTTTGGGTCGAGTTTGGGAATGGATTAGATGTAAAACCAAATGATTGATTTTGATGAATTTGGAAAGGTTGCTTTTGATGGGTATAGGATTTGAAAGATTGATTTGGATGGAAGATATTTGGATTGATTGAATTTGGGTTTGATTTGTGAATGGATTTTGGTTCAAATATAAATTTGAAAGTGGTGGTGAAGGTGAATCAAAATTTTGATTTAGATTGATGCTAAGGTTGGAACTAGATGGATGGGTGAATGCATTTTGATCTATGATTAGTGACTTTTGATTGGGGTGGCACTTGTAAAATAATTTAAATAAATTTTGATGATTAAATCTAAAAAATTGATTTTATATTATCCCTAAAGTAAAATTTGGATGTTGATATATAGGTAAACATTAATAAGCATTAAATTTTGAAATTTATTGGTTGTGGTTTGGGTTGAATTGGTTGTTTGGAAAGTTTGAACAATTATCCATGCTTTGATTTGATTGATAGATGTGTGAGTTTGAATACATATTCAAACTTGAATTTTGATTGGCTTAGTGATTTATTTGATATTGATTCAAATGTGAATTTGAATAAAAATTAGTTTGATTGAACCATGAATTATAATATGAATTATGATCCAAGATGGAATTGGTTGTGTTGTGGTTCCAAGATGCCATGCATCTTATAATGGAAACACTATTGATAAAAAAATGATTGAAATTTAATTAAATAACTTTACAAAAAAGATACGTGTTAAACACAATAAAAACAATAAATAAAACTTCTATTTTAAATAAACAAGTAATTACACATTAACGATGAAAACTAAGATGAAGGGTTGTGAACAACTATGGGCCTTCTGATATCACTTACTCATTAGTGCTATCATTTGTGGCCTAATATTTAAAGGCACTAACTATGGAGGATCATATCATTCCCATGGCCTATTGAGTCTAGTTTCAAAGGTGCGTGGAAAGTTTCTTCTCAATGCTAATCATTAACCGATGCACCAAAGCTGAATAGTAAAAAGGTTATCTTAGGCTTAAATTTTATACAAGCTTATCTAAGGAGAAAAAACATGTAATAAATTGATAAAGTGGATGCACACTATTGGGTCTTGTCCCAAAGTTCCCAACACAAATGTAGGGGTCTCTATGTGTTGATAATTGTCAATATCAAATTTTGAGTCAGTTATTGAAACCCTGGGTATTGGAGCATGAAATCCCCTCACATCATGGTGTGTTTAAAACACACAATCACTTAGGCAATTGAAATAGTTGGGTCTTGATTTATATACCCCATCGATAAATGGGGTTTAGCCTACTACATGGTAGAGTAATACATGATTAGTAGAGCTCCTAAAAAAATAAAAATAAAAATAGATACTTATTTCTAATTTCTAAGTTTCATCAACAATAAAATGTTGAGGAAAGATCATACATAGATATTACTTGGGTAACATAGATAATTATAAAAACATTTTTGATTTCTAAGTATTATTACCAATGTAAAGCCAAGGAAATAGCACACGTGAATTTCATAATCACAAACAAAAATACTAAAACAAAAGTGATGTAATTACTAAGAATTATGAAAATAAAAACAAAAATGTTAGCAACAATAAAAAATAGCTTTTATTGATTCTTTTTGTTGATCCTCTTTAGCAAGAATTCTACAAACAAGTTTTTAGAATGTTTGCTTTGGCTATAAATTATATAACATGCAATGGAACAAGTGAAAAACTATGAAAAATAAGTTTAAAACCAGCCTCTATTATGAAAGAATTATTACACAGTCAGGTTAGAAAAACAAAATTGAAAAAATAACGTAGGAAAAATATAGAAAGCAGAAAATAGAAAACAAAATGACCCATGCTTACAAGATAATTTCATTGTATAGAGAAATGATTTTACTACCAGTAGTGATGAATTCACTTTAGAATAGAATGAATTCACTACCAAAGGAGATGATTTTATTTTAGACAAACATGATTTTGCTATAGGAAATAATGATTTCACTGTAAAAAAGAACAATTTCACTATAAGGTACAATGATTTCACTATTTTTGATGAAATCACTATTGATATTGACAAAATCACTATTTTACAAACAAAAATGTTGTTAACCTATAAATAGAACTAAAAACATAGAAAACATAGGAAAAAGGATGATTTTGATGTTAAGGTCTAAAATTCCATTGATAAAGCTCCCAAATTCGCTGATACGTAGAAAAATGCACACATCCAAATAGAAAATAATTGAAAAAAACTGTAGCTCATACCAGCACTAAAAGAATCAAGATTAAATATAAAATGAAAACATAAACAAAAAAAATTAAAAGAAAAAAGTTATCTAAGTACAAAAGATAATGATAAAAAGATTATAAAGAGGTGGGAGGGGTCCCATTGACCATGCCAAAAATGTATGACCTAAATTTAGATATGTAAAGACAGTAAAATAATCATAATCTAAGCTAAAATTCAACTATGTTAGAGCAACAAACAAATAAAATAACAATCACAAACTTCACACTTTGAATACATAATATTTCTCTATTATGAAATATAAATATTTTTTCTTTCAAGTAAGCGGTGCTCACTTCTCCAATGCAAATAGAGAATGGGCAGAATTTTGGTTCAAAAAGAAGACTTTGATTCACTTGTATGTAGCTTTTATTTCTTGATTATGATTATGATCTCTATATTTTATGATCTTGATATTTTGTGATGTGATTATGATCCTTTGAAGTGATGCTTGAAAATGGATATTTACAAGCTTATTTATAGATTCTTGGAGAATGATCCAATGGTGGAGGATCATTTGGAATTTTCCAATGCTCCAAATGATCAACAATGGCTAATTATTCCTCACCCATGATTATGGATACCTTTTCAAAATGGTTGAGAAAAGAGTGGGGTTGGTTAGCTGACTCAACAAGACTAAGTCAATTTCCTTGACAACTCAAGGATGAGTCATAAGAGGTGGAGAAATTTGTGGATTTGGTTGGGATGAGGGAGAAAAATGTGGGAGATGTTTTAAATAGGTGGAAAATATATATTTATTATTTAAAATAAGGATTTAAGGGTGCATAATTGAGTTATTCAATATGTTGAAGTATTCAATTATTTGAATTGGGGAATAAATGTGATCTATTAATTTAAGAAGAATTATTAATATCTTTAGGTGCATTTTCACACTAAATGAAATTTAGGTGTATATATAAATGATAATAAATAATCTCAATAATGAGAGGTAAAAATTCCATTACATAATGTAATAATGTTTCCTAATATGGCTAGATATAGTAATGAAGTACATCACACAAAATATTAAATATCATGCCACAATAGACACTTGGTAGAAAACATAGAGATGTAGTAAAAATAATTATATACTACAAGTAGTAGTTTGTATGATATAGGTCATGAAACCAAACATATTATATCACATATTATAGGTTTTGCAATTAGGCATAACCATAAAACTACACATAGTAGATGTAATCATTGAATAAGAAATAATATCGACATGACATGACATGAAAACTATAGGATAATATATGGATAAGATTGGATGATACATCAATAGGAAACATATATAATCATACATAAGCACAAACACGCACATGCAGGTAAGGAAGTAATCATGGGCACACAAGAAAACATGAAATGTATCTATGTATCCATCATATGTAAGAACACCATGTATATATCCATGCAACAAAATACATAAATGTAAGCAAGATCAAGATATATATATTAAATTTAAGTATCCATATATTCTAAATAAAAATTATGAAGGATATGACCTTAGACTTATTATAATATAGATTCTCTAATATAAATCATGCCACCAATGTGAGAATGCCCCCAACTGTGGGCATAATTGTATCCACATATAATATAATATAAGTCCATGATCATATCTAATCTATATATTTTTCATCACACCCACTCAAGTAATACCATTTGAATCACATATGTAACATGTATATGTAATACTCTAATATAATTAGATAAGCATGATATGTATCTAGCGACAAAAATAAAAGAAAAATGAAATCTTGTTTTTGTTTTTAATGGTTTTTAATTTTCATGATTTTTCTAGAAGATTCCCAACCTTCATATGTTCAATATATGGTTATTTTTAATACAATAATATTATTTTAAAAATGTATAAAACATTACTAAAATGTAAGTATCTAAATTATATCTCATTTATAGATGTGTGATGTGTATCATGGTGATATATGGAAAAAGTTGTATCATATGAATCATGGTGAAGAAAGGATCCAAGGACATGTGTTATCCAATCAAAGAAGGTGAAAATCAAGATCAAGTGCACATTCCAAAATAAATAAATAAATTATTCTTGAAAGGAATAATCAAAATGCAATAGTAAAAGACAAGTGACAATAAGCCATGAAAATTCATGAACTAAAAGAAAATTGACCAGTTAAGAAGACAAAAGTCAAGTATATGTAAAATAGAAAATAAAGTGTCACCACAATTTTCTCAAATCCAACTATGAATCAATTATCAAATAAACTTTGTGCATATCCCATAAAATCCTAAAGAATCAGTTTAGTTGTATGATTGAAATTATAGGCCTTTCCATTATGAATTAAGCCATCATTAATAGCATTAGTGTCTCTAATGGAAGGATATGTAATATTGACTTGAATTTTTATTGAAACCATATGATGTAATCATTATTGTGTTACCCTTAATGTGTCTACTTATGAAATTTTTGTTCTTATTTCTTAGGTGCCCATTTTAGCTTGCATGAAAGTCTATCTTTAAATGTCATGTGGTTATTAATTAATTACTTGTACTACTTAGATGTTGCTCATTATTGCTCAATATTATTGATTAAATACTTAGTATTTTATATCTAAGGCACATGGTATTTGAGATTTGAATGATTTATTTTATTTCTTGCACATGACTTGTTTTGGATTTGAAAGAGTGAGTATAGAGATATTTATATTTTGAACCACTCTTATAAGTTTCATGATTCAATTTAGAAGGCATATCTTTTATCTTATAATATTTGTTAAATCCAATGACTTAATAAAGGTGATAATACTTTAGAGTAATAGGTTATTTAATTCCATATTCATTTTTTCCTAGACCATTACCCTTTTATCCCATTTTTTGTGCACATGTGAGTATAACTAAAAATTGGTGTAATGATGCTTGAGTAAGACTATGAGGTTAGCCTTAGTTAGTAGTATTGGAAAAATTATTTATCATAGGTGATTTACCATTATCCTCATAATATGTTTCATTATTAGGCATGAATGATTGATTAGGATTACAATAGTCTTAAGGAGTAAAATATGCTTGGCCAATACCAAAAGCATGTATATAATGTTTATATTCCCCATGATTATATGATGTAAATTTAAGCTTCATATAATGTACTTAGAGACATGATATTATAGTGGGCAGAGATGTCAACATGTGGGATACATCCTCTTATATAGTATATTAAATTGAGTCATATGGTTAACTTATGGTATTAATTATATTTGGATATGAGTTGGCCTACATTGGGATTTTGAGTTTACCCTTTCATTATTAGTGATATAGGACTATATAAGGATGGGAATACCATTGTAAAACATATAAATTAAGTTATAGATTCTTATATTCTAAGTATAATTATGGGTTTATTCATTTTTAAAGGAGTATTATATGGTGTAAAACTACCTTAAGGGCTATCATTCTACTTTGAATATATTCCATATTTAGGCATCTTGACCTGCCAATATATTTTGTGTGTTGAAATCATTCTATTTATGTACATTTACATTAATATAAGTGAGGATCATGTCACGTAAATAAACGTTCTTCTATGTTATTAGGTGTGTAACCATATTGCTCTTTATTATCATCACAAGTATGAATATAATCACTGAAATGAAAATTTTAGATTTTTCAAATGCAACTTCTTCCTCAAGTTAAATAATTCTTGGTTTTGATTTATCTATTGTAGGATAATATTTTATGTGTTTTACTACCTTAAAATCTAAAATGCAACTTCTTTCTCAAGTTCAATAATTCTTGGTTTTGATTTATTTGTTGTAGGAAAAAAAAATTATGTGTTTTACTACCTTAAAATTTTGGAAAGGAACATCATCTATAAGATAAAGTATATATGAACCCCTTAGGGACATATTTTAAGCATTTATGTAACACAGATGGGATCACATTGATATAATAAATCCATGGACTACCATGTACAATATTATAGCCCATATTATTCGATATTGCTTGGCATTGTGTAGCTAAAGTTATAGGTCTTATAGTTATGCTCAATTTAATTGTTTCCAAAACCATTTTTAGTTTAATTTTAATCTCTTTTATGATCATACACAAAGCTATAATATAATGATGAAAAATTCCAAGTGATTTAATAACTTCTTTACTACACATATTCAATCTTGAACCATTATCTATGTTGACTAATTTAATTCCCTTTGTTTGAATTGAAAATTGAATGTACAAGGGTAAGTGTTGGTCTATAATATACATAGGAGACATGTCATATTATTCAAAATAGATGTTAATATTAATATATTTCAGTGTGTTAATAATAAAATCAAACTAATCAACTTCAATATCATGTGGCAAAGAGGAATCACAAAAGGCCTCATAAAGTATATATTTGTAAATGTTGGAACCTTAAAGTGACTCCAGGATAAAAATCTTGGCAAGGGTATTATTAAGTTGGTTCAAAAAATCATATATATTAGGCACTTGGATCGTAATCTTTGAATGAGGAGGGGGAATATTAGAAGCTTGAGGAGGGATATTTTAGTTAATCATGCCTTTAATTTGAAATGTAGGAAGAGGGATAATAACATTATGTGCTCTACCCCCTTGGGTTGTTATGACATATACCTCATAGTGAATCATCATAAAATCATAAATACAAGGGATATCACTGAGAGAATGGATATAAAAACTATAAAATTTAATGGTATCATCATATAAAGCATTACATACTACCCTACATGTTTCAATCCATAATCTAATATTCTAAGATAAATATAATGAAATAAATATGGAAACATTGATAAAAATTTGTATAAAAACCATATGATTACACCAAATAACATTTAAAATCTATATACCACTCATGTCATTTCATAAAGTAATGTAATATATAAATTTGACTTACCCATGAGAAAAGGGAAGAAACACAAACCTAGGCATAAGATACCAAGGGAGAATAAACTAAATCAAAGAAAATCTGACATGATCTAAGACAAACGAATCCTAATGATAAGGCACTAACAAGGAGAGGATCTTGACAAACACTAAACTAAATAAGAAAATCATGAAAATAGGAAAATCAGACCTTAAATGGAGAGTGTGATGAAACCTAAGGTTAGATGATTGCTAGGATCACGTCCACTAAATATAAGGAGCATATTTGAGAGGATAACGAGTAAAAGCATATATGTTTGAAGATAATAAATGAAATTAGCCAAGATGTAAAACTTTAAATATTATATGTGTAAAAGAAAACCCTAAGAGGCATAAATCTAATCATAGATTTTTTTTAGAATATTAATTTCACCAAAATGTTTTAACTATTTTTCACACATTGGGGAATACATTATCCAAAACACATTAAAAATATTATACAACACAAATATATGTAGATACAATTAATATAATCATGTAAACATATATGAAATATAGTAAAATAGACAATTAAAAATTTTAAACTTGAAAAATAATGTTGATATAAAAATACCTAATTTATGACAAGTTACATGTTCACTTTCGGAGGACATTGTAGTTCAAATAGCAAGACAAACAAAACCCAAAAATTGTTTCATGGATGGATAAATTTCATAAAAGATTCAAATCCATCCCTACACTTATTAGGTCCCTATTTTACTTGATACTATCCTTTAAACCTTTTTGGTATGTAATTATCTTGATAGGTACACTGAGTGGTATTTATTACCTAGGTTATAACTGAGAATTAACTAATTTCATTGGTATGATTCATTGTAATTCTTATACTTTGTACTTTGACCTAATATTTAACAATGTTTTAAGAAATTATATGTGTAATTTAATTAGCCTGAACAAACTCTTGAGGTGTTGAAGCTACATATCTCAAATTCTTGGACTCAAGGATTTATATAGTTCTAATCCCTTTTTAGTGTAATTTCAACATAAGTGAGAGATTGGGCTTCAGATTCTCTCCCTAGATAATCAAATGTAACTACATTCTTAGCTATGACCTTAATCCAATATAAGATATCAGAACTAGATGGATGCTAGCATAATTAGATCAATGTGTAGATTCCTATGGAAACTATGAAAACCTCTTGATATGGCTTGATAAATGAGCATAAGTAGATTATAAGATATCTCATTGATAAGAATCAAGAATGAAATATCTAATGGTGCATATATATATATATATATATATATATATATATACATATGTATATGTATATATATATATATGTATATGTATATATATATATATATATATGTATGTATATATATATATGTATATATATATATGTATATGTATATATATATATATATATATGTATATATATATATATATGTATATGTATATATATATATATATATATATGTATGTATATATATATGTGTGTATACACACACACACACACACACACACATATATATATATGCTTCACAAGGGCACACCTACACATGGGCCTCTCTAAAGGATGGTAAAGTAAAAATTAAGGTACAAAGGACCAATAATTAAGGGGGCATAACCATGGGCCAACTAAGACCTAGGCAAAGACACTAAAACAATGTTTTGGATATTTCGAGAGAATTTGAGGCCATGTAAGGAAAATGAATAGTCAATGTGTAGGTTCTTAGACATTTTGGATTGAATATAGGTATTATCATTGACCCAAGTGATGTAAGAGCATCATCAAGTCAATGTAAAATTTGGTCAATAGGTCAAAGTTTGATTATGTTTAGGTGAGGAGTGTCTTATAGGGTCATTTAGAAGGTTTTCAAGTCCTTAAAATTGCAAAAATATGGCTTTTGGAGCTATAATACATTTTCCTACCAAAATGGTAAATTCAAAATTTTGAATTGGTGTCACATCCCAATTTCTCCCTCAGCTAATTCACCTGATTATGTGTGGATTATTATGGTTTTTAAATTGATTAATTACTAATTTTTTAAGTTGTAAGTCATATACTACTATTGAACAGTTGTATGTTTCTTAGATTACATGATTATATTGCTATGAGCTAGTTATATTCATATATTCTTTACAATATGATCATGTTTTTATTTTTTATAGTAGTATTTTATGGATATATATCATGATCTAATAGGATAACTACCTTCTTATCATGAGTTGGATGCAAGATAGATCCATCCCTTAGAGTATGACATAAGGAGAGCATCATTAGAGATGATGATGTAGATGGAGGTGTTGGGAGATGATAGAGGAACAACTAGAACCTATGAACACACCACAATAGATAACATTCTTTATATGCATTTTTTGAATTGCTATATTTAGTATGTTTTTTATGTTATTTGCATTTAGATGATTAATTATGTGTTTTAGTTATGATTTAGTTTTCATTTAATATGTGGATCTAATTGTGTGATTGCATTATGACTATAGTACATAGATGGAGTGCATAATGTTGTTATATGAACTTGTCGTGTTATCATATTCATGATTGTTAATGTTAATGTTTAATGAGTAAGTAACTTTACATGTTTAGTATTTACTTATTGTTTCTTATGGACTAATTGGGGTGTCTTTATAATGTCTCAATACATTAGCTGGTTATAATATGATATTTGATAAATATCATTACTTTGGCTTGATGCCTTTGTGTATAAAATATAGTAAAGGCATTTGGATATTCTATATAGTGGTATTAACAAATAACTAAGTAATTATAATATCATTGTGCTTGATGTTGTTATAACATTTGTTCAATTTGTTATTACATCAAAATATTGTTATTTAAATTATATTAGTCACTCTACTATTTGAAGTAATCATTGCTTATAAATATTTAATGACAACCTAGTTTATCTTATGATCTAACCTAAATTAATGGATCAAATATGTTGGCATTAGTATGGGTTGTGCTTTCACTTTCTGGATATACTTGAGTTATTTACATTGATATCAATGATATTTTAAGTGGACTTTATAAATTCTATCCACGGGCATGCTAATTCAAATGACCATGCAAATTTTGGATTAAAATAATGATTAAAACTTTGTAACTTTCAATTGAATTGGGGATTTTTGGTCTATGTTAACTAGAGTTTAACCATATCATTTGATTTAATAATTTTTCATGTGAGTTGATGACTATTGAACTACTAAGATATTCTCACCATGCACAATTCTGGTCTAGTTCTTGGCTAAGGAAAATGGGATAAATTAGTGGCAGCCTAGTTGAGAAGGAAAGAGATAAAAATGAAATAATGGGGATGAGTTTTGACACACACATAACATTTAAGAATAGATAATAGCATGAATAAAAATCAAATAAGCTTGAATCAATTTTAGTGGGAAATATGGGAGCTCTATCGGGTTGGTAATGCATTTAAATTTTTGGGTGATAAAACACAAGTATTTTTGTGTGATTGCATAAAAGGGTTTAAGAAGTTATATTTGTTAAAATATTTAAGTGGATAAATATCAGGACCTATGGATGGTTCAGCCATCCAAAGAATCCAATCTGTATCTCAAGAACCTTGAAACCTAAACCCTAGGTTTGTATGCAATTCTAGTTATGTGAATCTAAATTCTGTGTATGAGGTCATGTGGTAAATTAGAATGAAATTGGGTTTTTTTTTTAACTTAAATTTAGTCAAAAATAAATATATGTTGGTATATATAGGGTTATGTATATATACCCTACATGTTTTAATGACTTAGAGTATATACATACATACCAAAGTATATAGGTTCATACAAAAGTTAGTGTATATATGTATAAAATTTTTGAGTAATGGTGTAATGATGAATGTCATTAGGGCATTGAATCCATTTTAAAACATGCCAAAGTATTTTTTTTGGATATACTCTGTTTAAATTAAAATGTGAACCCATTGCTGAGCTTTAATTAGACCACAAGCTTATTGAAGTGTGTCTCTAAACATGTGTAAAACCACACTCTATTATTATTTATCATCAAATAATGTGTGTGTGTGTGTGTGTGTGTGTGTGTGTGTGTACACACACACACACACACACACACACACTCACACTCACATATGAGTATTAGTCATGAACACAAAAATAGACAATGGGAGTTAGTTTTGAATTTAGTAGTAGACTGTGCTTTCATTAATGCATCTGAATGAAAAGGCATTCTAGTTCATACTGTGTGTATTGTGTAAACAACATACAGTTCATCAAGGTTTTATGAACCATTTAGGATATATTATGACATTTAGTCGATATACATGGATCTATTATATGGATATGGAAATTCTATTGCATATTAAATATGGAAAAAATAGTTATAAGAATTGGAATTTGTTGATTCATAAACTATGAATAAATGGAAACAATAAGTTATAATGATTATGTCAACTTCATTATCTATTTGAATCTTCTTTATATAAACATGGAAATATTTTAGTGGATTACTATATTTGTAATTTAATACATTCGGGTTTGGTTATGTTAAATTTACTCATTTGTTTGTAGTTAGAAGGTTGAGTTGATAGAAGTGATACTTGTTTTTAGAAATTTATGACTAAGGATATGCATATAAAGAATACATAATTTAGTGAGACATAAAAACCATTATTAATGTATACCTTGTATCCATATATTCATTCATCAAATGAACAATACAGTGATTAATATCTATGTATTTAATCAACATAACTATGATATTAGATATGGTTGAAAATTGATGAGACATTTTGAGTAAGTATAGATATTTATATATATGAAATATCTTTGTATAAATTAGTTAAGTACTCATACTTGTATACAGTTTAGATGTGTATGAGGAAATTATGTAATAATATATATATATATAGGTGTGTGTGTGTGTGTATGTATGAGAAGGATGCCTATAATTATGGTATATAATATGATTTTTAAAATGAGTTATCTATTATGTAATATAGTATACCATAGTTAAATTCATGCATCTCATATATGTGTATAATGTTAACATGAAAAATTTAATTCTTGATTAAATCAGAGCCTTTAATTGTATTATGACTGATTGTTGTAATTGTAAGTTCTACATATGGAAAATAACTAAGATATATATTTTTATCTTAGATAGTTATATATTTGAGTTACTTTGATAAGTAGCTTGTAAAATATATTTAATTATACTTGGATGGTATGTCTTATTAGGATTATACTTGTTTACATTTATGATTTTTGAAATATGTCAAAGATTCATTGCACACATTTGATGGACTAAATGTATGTATTTAGATTATTTATATACTTAGAATGTTGTATACCTAATGATAGGAAGTAATCCATATCACTTTGTTGGTTATATTTTATATTAACTAAATATCACACTGTTGGTACTAAATAAGTAGTGAGATGAACTTCACTAGTTTACTTAGTATCACCAATGCCAGATGAGGGTAATCTGATCAAGTGGTGTGTATGAATTTGACTAATCCTAGAGATCATTAACTATTTGAAAACTTTGGCCAAATTAATTTTTAGTTAAACATTATCATTTCATATGTATTATTTACATGTTTGTACGATATAATGTTAGAATGTATTTTATTTATGGTACACATATTGTATTAAATATCTTAAAACACACATGTACTAGCTTGTCTTTCTAGATTCCTGTACCATCACTATCTACCCATCCATAAAGAGAGGGCAATTTCCTAGTTGGGGGATTATGAGGGGGATCGATGGTATGTGGTTGGTGTGGAAAATCTCTCGAATGATGCTCTCCCTCCCCACAATATTACTTCATTGGACACTACACTTGACATTACCATACATACTAGAGTTCGTGGGACTCACGTTCCATGGAGCCTTGTATATAGTATTGGTATTATTACTAAATCATTATTATTGATGACAATGTAATTATTTACTCATATGTACATTGATATAAGTGGTTGTAATATTGTACCATCTATGGCTAGAATTATTTAATTAATTTTTAGAATATATTCAGTTATATTTTGCTTATTTATTTCATATTGATTAGTAACTAAATGGATTATTACATGCCTTATTTATGGTTAACATATTTAGTATGTTTTTATTAGAATCACTAATTAGATTCTCATGGCGAATTTTAATGTTGAACATGTGGAATTAATTTTTTAATTACAATATTATATTCAATCCTAGTGGGGATGTTACATTATGGTATCATAGTTGCGTCTCAAACTCTAAGACTTAATGATTCCACTAACATTTTATTATCCTTATATTTATAAAAAGATAATTGTGTGAGCTAGAGAATATGGAGAGGTTCCTTCAAATGTCAATAATAATAACCCTCTATTTTATCCTAACTGATTTGCAACTAAGAAAGTAACAAATTTAGATTAAATTCTTGTAGACATGAATGAAACTAGGGACCAAATTATAGCCTTGGAAACAAAAATTCATGGCCATGAAGAGGAATCCCATCAAGATTTACTTGAATATCATCCTATTGAGTAGTAAATACCTCAAGAGAAAAGGCATGAGGAAGTACCTCAGAACACAAGAGCTTGAGTAGTTGTAGAATTGGCTAGATATATGAAAAAGGTGAATCTACCTAAGTTTGATAAAACCATTATGGGAGACAAATTTGAAGCATGGTTGAATGAGATGAAGAAGTATTTTGAGATTTAAAACTATTTCAAAGTCACTAAAGTAGTTTGGGGATCTTACCAGTTGGTTGTTGAAGCAACTATGTGGTGGGCCAACAAAAAGTTGGAAATGAATCTTAACTACCACCACATGGGAGTAGTTTGTGACATTATTAAGATCATTGTGGCTTCCACAGTTATATTTTAACCAAAAACTTAGATTTTCATAATCTTAAGCAAGAATACCTATCGATGAATGAATATTAGGAATATTTCACCAAACTTCTCAAGTATGTACCTCAGTATCATGCAGATGAGAGGTTCAAAATTAGGAAGTTCATCATGGGATTAAAACCCTATATTGGTGGAGAGATGGGCATATATGGGCTATATTCCATGGACCATGTCTTTGAAAAGGAAGTTAAATAGGAATAGAATTTAAAATCTATTGCTCAGGTCAAAGATAAGTTTAAGAAAATTTTTGGAAGTTCTAAAACAACTTTCAAAAATAATAATTGGAAGCAGAGGAGTGGAGACTCCAAGAGCTAATTTAAAAATTAGAATGCTCAATTCAATAGTGGTTTAGGTAACAGGAAACTAGGCAATTATTTTAAAGGTAGTTTCAAGGTAAACCAATAGTTTGATAGGAAAAGACCACATAGGGGTTGATTTATTTGTGGAGGTGACCATTTTACTTGTGAGTGTACCCAAGATAAGTCTAATAACAAAGTTTCTACTCCTTAGCATGGAACATTTTAACAATGTATACATGTGGTAGTTGACAATTGGCAAGCTAAATTCTAGGCTTCAACCATAGAATTATTAGGTATTTTATTTGAACATCCAATCTCTTTTTTGATATATTTAAGGGCTAAAAAAAGTTATATAGCTCCTAGAATACTAAATAAGTTATCTAGAAAATCTAGAGTAATGGTAAATGCATGGTCGATATAATATGGGAATGAGTCAAAGGTCAATGTTCACAAGTGTTTAGTTTAATTAGAGATTAGGATGCCTAAATTCACAATAGTAGTGTATCTTTATTTAACACCAATAGGGTCATATAATGTGATCTTAAGAGTCAATTGGCTTGTGAGGCATAAATCCAAGGTTGATTTCTACCTGAAGAAGGTTGAATGTCAATATGGTTTTAGAAATTAGACATAAAGTCAATTTTAAGCTTCAACCATAGAATTTTTAGGTATTTATTTGAACATCCAATTTCTATTTTGATATATCCAATGGCTACAAAAAAATTTATAGCTCCTAGAATACTAAATAAGTTATCTAGAAAATCTAGAGTAATGGTAAATGCATGGTCGATACAATATGGGAATGAGTCAAAGGTTAAAGTTGACAAGTGTTTAGTTGAAGTAGAGATTAGGATGCCTAAATTCACAATAGTAGTGGATCTTTATGCAACACCAATAGGGTAATATAATGTGATCTTAAGAGTCAATTGGCTTGTGAGGCATAAATCCAAGGTTGACTTCTACCTGAAGAAGGTTGAGTGTTAATATGTTTTTAGAAATCAGACACAAATTCAAGGTGAATGAAGAGATTTGAGGCTTAGGAATATTTATGCAATGCAACTCAAGAAGGCTCAAGGAAAAGGATGCCAATAATTTATTATTAAGATAAATGAAATGGAGGAATATAAGTAGCCATCCCTTGAAGATTATCCTTTCCTTAGGAATTTCCAAGATTTCCACCTAAATTTGAGTTTGATATATATATTTATATCATACCTAAATTGAAACCACATTTTAAGGTATCATACATAATTAAAACTACTAAATTGGTTGAATTAAAGGCTCAACTCCAAGAGTTGTTATCAAAGGGGTTGATTAGACCAAGTGTGTCACCAATTATCTTCATCAAGAATAAGGATGGCATTCATTACCTTTGTATTGATTACATAATATTGAATAAGGTGACTATTAAAAACAGGTATCTACTATATCATATTGATGATGATTTTGATTAGATGCAAGGAGAAATAGTCTTTTATAAGATTGATATTAGAGTAGGATATCATCATTTAAGGATAAAAGATGAAGATATTCCCAAAATAGTGTTTAGAACTCCATATGAACACTATAAATTCATAGTGTTACCATTTGGGTTGACAAATGATTCGATAAAATTTATGAATCTTATGAATAGTGTCTTCAAAGATTATTTATATCACTTTATTTTGATCTTTCTAGATGACATTCTTATATATTCCAAATATGAATAATAGCATCTTCAACATCTAGAACTGGTTTTGCAACGTTTGCAGAAGCATAAGTTGTATGGAAAGTTTTCCAAGTGTGCATTTTTCCAAAAGAAAGTGAAATATTTGGGACATACTATCTCTGTAGATGGTATTTTAGTTGATCCAGTAAAGATAATAGCCATTATGGAGTGGAAAACACCAAATACTGTACACAAGGTTAGCAGGCTATTATAAGAAATTAATTCCATTTTTTTCTAAGATAGCCAATCTAATTACCTCTCTACAATGGAAGAATCAAAGTTTTATCTGGTTAGATAAGTGTTAAGTAGCTTTTTAAGAATTGAAAAGGAAACTTACTTCAACACCAATGCTAAGAGTTCCCAATCCCAATGTTCAATTCTCAATGATCACAAATGCATCTAGGGATGGACTCGGAGGAGTCCTTATGTAGGATGGTACAATGGTAGCCTATGAATCAAGTAAACTAAAGCCTTATGAGGTGAACTATGTCCATTATGACCTATAAATTGAAGCAATTATGCATGCTTTATAAGTTTAGATGCATTATTTATAGGGAAAACCATTTGAGCTCAACATAAATAACTTGGGACTCAATTACATCTTCACCCAACTAAATTTGAATTCTCATCAAAGGTGTTGGTTAGAGTTCTTATCTAATTATGATTTTGATATAAACTATATCAAAGGCAAGGAAAATAGAGTAGTTGATGTCCTAAGCCATATGAGGTACATAGCAGTCATGGTTACTATTAAGAGTAATTTTAGGGATCAAGTGATCAAATTCTCACCTAGAGATGAATTTTATCATAAGGTTAGGAAAGTGTTGTTTGAGAATGCTCAAAATCCTAGGTATAACAGATATAGAATAGAAAATGATGGTCTTTTATGATACAATGGAAGGATGTATGTACCAAATATAGAGGATATGAGGATCACAGTGCTAAAAGAATAACACAATGCCCTGTATTCATGACATCTAGAGTAATCAAACTCATGGTAAAGATTAGACCACTCTATTTCTAGAAGGGAATCAAGAAAGATGCAACAGACTTTATGTCTTGTTATTTGGAATGTCAATGTGTAAAATTTAAACATGTGCATTTGACTAGATTATTATATCCACATGATGTACTAGAATGGATGTGGAAGGTGATCAGTATGGACTTTGTCCAAAGTTTACCATTATGTTTTATTATTTTTTGGAAACTAGTGCTTAGTTGTTAAATAATAAAGGGTTTGGAGTAAGGGGAAAAATCTAATCTAATATGGTAAAATATAGATTTTGATCAAATTAATTACATAGAGAAGAGAAGTAACTTATCTATAAAAGTAGATGGAGACAATTGTTTCAAAGCCTAAAAAATTTACACAAGGCTAAGAAGATGTCAAGAATCTAGATCTATCTTTTGTTTAGTGAAAGGATAGGAGCATTAAAAATAGGACACTTCAAGGTCTGGTGTTATAGTCCAGGTCCTAATGCTATTATCCAAATTGGTCACAAAGATCTCTTTTTTTTGGTTTTTGTTTTCTATCCTTGTGTGAGTGTGCCTATGAAATTTCAAATCTTTAATGTTGATCAAGCTCCTTTTAGATCTATTTTAATATTTAAAACCTTGGATACATCTACACACATGAAACAACAAATATATCAAAAGAAAAGGGGGAAAAACTAGGTTAGGGGAAGTATGATCACATGATCTAGAATCCCTGCTATCTTAATCACTACCTACATTAACCCTCAAGCTAGGGTCTTAGATCAAATGTAGATCTCCTTATGAGAACGTGCATAATCAATGTGCATGATAGATGCAAGAATGAACTTTTACCTAGGCCCTTCCTTGATCAAGCATGCAAGTCTTTATGTGATGCAGAATGTTGAGCTATACTATTGAATATTTTTTAATTATGTATTATGCCAAAGTAGTAAGTGATAGATATAAAAATCCTTGTGAAGTCCTTTATATAGGAGACTCCTTGTTTTGAATTTAATAAAAAAAAATTGCATTTTTCCAACATTAGAAAGACAAACAAAACTTAAGGATAAATCTAAGGACTTGAGACCCATTAAGCGAGGAAACCTAATCATTGGGGACTTAAAAGAGAATTGGATAGGAGCATTAGAAATATGACACCCTAGGGTTCAGTGCTATAGTCCAATCCTAACACTCCTATCTTATAGGCTTGGGACTTGAGGTGATGGAATTAGCATGGGAAATAGAATATATCTGAACAAGAATGACCATATAGAAGGCTATGGATGACTAGGAATAAGAAAAAAGGTGACCAAAGCAAGAAATAAGAACAAGACAAGTGAAATAAAAGACATGGCTAATGTGAGTATGGCTCATTTTCTCCTATCAGAGTCTCCTGTGAAAAAACATGATATGTGTGGTTACTTGACTAATTTAGGGTGTATAAATTTTCCCCCATTTTATTCTATTGATGTAATGAAATGAAATGAAATACTAGATTAAGATAAAGAACAAAAAAATGTGTACCTAAACTTACTTGCATGGAGATAAATGTGCTGCAAAGGGTCGAACTCACTTCTTATCCAAGGAAGTGGATGGAAAGCTGAATAGTACCTGGAGAAAGAAAGAATCCCTGAAATGGATGCCCCATATACCAAATCTAAAAGTGGAATCTATGTAACATGGAGAAAGAGGTAAATACTTTCCCCTTATGCTAAATTTGGCTAAAAATAAGGAATTCCCAAAGGCCCAAAACCAATATCTATCCTCTGTCTCACATAAAATCATGTAATCTATAATGTGTGTATAGAATATGCATGTTATGAAGAGAAAAATGTATCATGCCCCCACTCTAAATATCTAAATTAGAACTAATAAATGCTTAGAGGCCTAAAACTAATGTATATCCTCTATCCTACACAAACTTATGTAGTCGAGGTATGGGTAATATAATGGAATAACTATTACAGATAGCCATGTGATATAATCTTGTGACAACCTAGGTACCACTAGGTATAATCTAAAAACTTGGTCAATATACAAGAAGAGAATGGCATGTCTTGCCATTCCATCTGTATAATCTTAGATGATGAAAAAAATGAACATCTATGCCATGCCCCAAATCTAGTATGTGAGTGATGCATCTATAAAATATGGAAATATGTATAACCATATGTGATATGACCTATCACGCCATGTCCCATGTGCAAAAATGGAGATTAAAACATTGTGCTTTGTACTATGCCTATAAAATGATATATGCTCTTATAATTGTGTCAAACTATATGAAGTTGTATGTGTGAGACATGTAGTAATATACATGCCCCCAAATCTAGTATCTAAGTTTGAATCTATATCAAAGATACTATGAATCCATATAATTTGAACCACTATATCTAAATAGTATATGTATTTGTAAGCTAAAATTATACTATCTGTAAGCTAAAATCACTATGGATCCATATAATCTGAACCATTATATCTAAATAGTCTTTGTATCTGTAAATTGAAGGTATATCCTTCTAAATGTCTTGGGTAATGTTGAGTGACCCATGTAATCTAAATCATTTTATATTTCAATTGATTTGATTTGAATCTAATAATTTGACTGTTGGATGTGTATGAACCATGGTGTGTCCACCTATGAGAGTGGATGGGCATACTGAGTAGGTGTAGAAATAGGAATAGTAGGAATGATGTCCTCCTTTTGGGGAGAGGGATGAAATTTGTGATAGAGGATGTTGAGACAAAAGTGATGAATAATGGTGTAATTAGAAACAAGGTTGGATTGTTTTGAATAGCTTGAGAGGTTGTTTAATTGATTAGACTGCATTATTGAAATTGGAACAAATTTTGATTGATAATGATCAAGGTGTGTGTTTGAGTATAAATTAAATATAGAGATACTCATTCTATAATAAGCAGATGAGTTAGTAAGAGATAAAATTTTGAGTGATGTTGAAGGTATTTTCATCATGATTCTATGAAAGAAAATGGTTTGAAAAATGGTGTTACGGGGTTCAAGTTATGGGTAAAATGGTTTTTGCTTTGATTAAAAAAGCTAGTTAATAAATGAAATTAGATTGATTCTCGATTCATTTGTGTATTAACTAGGTTGAGATTTGGAGCTATGGAGTGAGAGATATGCTAAGGAGATGAGCACCTATCGTGACCCAGTTTGAGCAGTTGGTAGCCCAGGTTTAGGCTAGTGGTGATGTTTCCCTAGTAAGTAGTTGAAATACTTTATTTTTGTCTATTTTAAAGCCTATTTTTGATGTTTTGAGCTATTTAAAGTGTCTTAGGAAAAATTTCACTAGTTTCAGCACTCCTATCCTACATCTAGCATAGTTGTCTAGGTTCCAGTGCTCTTATCCAAGTTTCAACGCTCTTGTCCAATGTTATTGTCTTGTACCCAATATTTTTGTCTTGGAGACTTAATTTTTTAGTGATGTTGATTTTTTATTGATTGTTGTTCTATTTTGACTTTTGATTTGGCATTTTTTATTGATATATATGTTGTTTCTAGTGTTTTTAGGGTGAGATGTAGATGAGAGAGTTTCAATTGGGCCAAGTGATGGAGACATTGAGGTTGTTACCATTATCTGTTGATGAGAGAGATATCATGGATAGGGCAGGGTTGGGTCATGTGTGTGACCTAGGCACAGTGCCATGGGATAGATATCTAATTACCACCTTATGTGAGAGGTGAAATTTAGATACATGTACTTTATAGATTCTTATAGGGGAGATTATTGTTACTTTAGAGGATGTGTATCACATTTTTCATTTACCAGTTAGTGGATGGTGTGTGACATTATAAGATGACATAGGTTTTGATGCTATTGATCTTGCATACTTATATTTTGATGGTGTGACCTCAAGTATACATTGAATAGGGAGTGACAGTGATGTATTATTGTCAATTATTGTGTAGTCTAGTGTTTTGTGATTGCAAAAGTGGTTGGCTATGTTGTTGACATCTTTTTTTGTTGTGGATGATAGTGGAGTGTAGATTGCATATAGGATGCATAAGATTGTGCTTAGTGTGGAGGTATATGGCACTATGTTCTCATGGGGTGGGACTATGCTTGACCACCTATATAGGGATTTATACAAGTTTATATAAGAGGCATTTAGTGGTGGATTAAGTGCAATGATGTTATTACATTATTGGGATTATGAATACATAGTGGTTGTGTAGTCAATAGGATTATCGAGAGATAAGTGAGCACCTCCATATCCATTTTAGGACTGGTAGACAAGTACATTATCTATCCAATCTCTTGGGATGGATCATTAGAAGTGGGAGTTAGACTAGTGGTTGGTGACATTATATGAAGGCCTTATAGAGGATTTCATGGGTGGGCCAAGAATGGAGTGCAGTTATGGTATATGAGGGTTAGTTATTAGATATATGGCTGATGGGTTAGAGTGTATGAGTACTTTCAATATGAGCATGTGACTAGATAGTTTGGGGTATCAGAGGATGTGTCCCTAGTAGCATAGGTGTGGGTGAGGAGTGCATAGGCACCAACAAGGGTGAGATCTTATGTGAGGCCCATGGAGGCTGAGCTAGCACCACTACCTTTAGATGTATGGGATGTGGCTATATACATTCATAATGTGGATAATATTAGATGTATAGATGCATATACTACATGGTGGATGAGGCATTAGTGGGCTTCATTATACCTTATTGATGGAGGGGATACTCTAGAGTATGAAGATCCACAACTGATCTAGATGATGGAAGGTAAGTAATAATTTCATTTGAATTGTGTAAAAATGTGTGGTGTTAGTTTTTTCTAAGTATATATCTAATTTAATGTCATAATTTATGTGTAAGTGGAGTGGGAGGTGCATAGGATGAGGCACATGCTAGTGTGGGGAGTGGAGATGATGACTATTGGGAGACCATCATTGAGTCTACACTTTGAGAGCTCACACGACATGTTCCTGATGATGTGGTGGAAGAGGGATTGATAGAGAAAGTGATGGTTATGGTCAGTATTCATCCTCATATATTTGATAAGGCTGATATAGCAATAACTAAATATATTAGGACAGTGGGAGAGAGAGATGATCTAAGGGTTGAGCTAGATAGGCATAGGATGCCTCCACCTAATTATGTTCTATTAGAATGAGGATCATGGATGAGTAAATATACCTTCAAAGGTGGTATGCAGAATTACATGAGGAGCATGGTCAACTACTAGAGTGAGAGATTCATTGTAAGAGGCATTTGGGAGATCAAGGAGGTGCAAGGCCATCAAGTGCTAGAGTGGATTATGGGACTAGTACTAGTGGGGAGAGTGAGACTGAGAGTGAGGGAATGATGCCCATTCATGATTGATTGTATTTGATACAATGTATATGTTTTTGAAAACTTTATATATATGTGTATATATGTATATGTGTGTGTATGTGTGTGTGTGTGTGTGTGTGTGTGTGTGTGTGTGTGTGTGTGTGGATGCTAGTTTGATTTTGGACTCAGGTGTATTATGTTATGGATTTTGGAATAGATTGGTATATTTATTAAAAATGGTTAATTAGAAATAGTTGATTTGAAATTGATGTTGAAGTTGTATATGTTTTGGTAAAATGGTATTTGGGATATGTGATTTGATTGTTGTTGATAACTGTGATATTATTTTTGATTTTGAATTATATATGAGTAAATTTTTTGTTGTTTTGTATTTTGTAAACTGATTTGATAAAGTGAGTTGGTTTAATATTGGTAAAATAGGATATTGATAATATCAGTGTTGGGATAATTTGGTTTGGCTAGGGATGGTTATTAGAAACCAAGAATGTTGGTTTATTAGTAAAAAGGGATGTAAGATAAAACTCTATGCATATCACTTCCTCAAAAGTGGTTCAATAATACAAAGGCTAGCTAATCCTTTAGCTCCATCATCTATTAAGTGAAGCTATGTAATCATGCATGTGTTAATTGATGTTTGGACTATGTGTCCAATCCCTCTGAGTAGGTGGCTCAAAAATGCAAAAGTTAGCCCTTTGACTCCATCATTGCACCATAAAGTGAATCTATGAACCGATACTAGCATGAATGTGTGTTATATCACTATCTAAACCCTGATGGCCATTTGGATAAGTGACCATATTGCTCATGCTATGTAGGAACATGCACTATATTTGATACTATTTATTGTGATCTAATTGTAGCTGTGTATGGAGACTCTGCCAAATGTAACCTTACTAGATGTGCAACTGAAACTATGTGTTATGAAGAAGGCTCATCTATCTACAATCATAGTGGATTTTTACATGAAATAACACCGTATGGCCTCTACTATGATGCATATGATTGAGTAATAGATAGATCTAGAATTATAAGCTATGATGGGGGCTCATTTAATCTAAATCATAGTGGGTTACTATGTAAAGTGGTTCCTTGAAATTCCATCTATAGTGAATATCTCTCTGGATAAATACTCTATGATGTGAGTTCATCTAATCTTAACCATAGCAGGTTGATACGTGAGATAGGACCCAAAAAACTCGATCATAGTGAATATTTCACTAAATCAATACTATACTATGGTGCTTGTGACTATGTTAGATATGTATATGGAACTTCACTATATGCTCCTCATATTACAGTGTTATATGTAGGTTGCTCTCACTATACTAGTTTCCAAACCTTCTAAATAAGTGGAATAAGAGATATCGTATGAAGCTCTATCTTAGAAGTTGAATTACTCTCATGATGAGTAACCGATGATTTCGATGGAGTGTCTTGGGATAACTTAATCATGGAGGAATTAGGTCTAAGAATCTATAAAGGAGGAGAACTTGATGCCCCTTTTTTGAATGCTATGATGTCATTATCAACACATCTATTAATGTAATCCCTGAGTCTATAACAATCATTATCTCTATGTCCATGGATATGATGATAGTTACAAAAGGGCCAATGTGGTTATCTATGTAAGAGATGTGGATCTCATCAATGAGTAGAAGTTAATTTTATTAACCTCCTATCTAGTAGTGCTGAGAATATGACACATGGGATATCTTTCTCTAAATCAAACTATAGTGGTACTTTGTTATTGTTCTCTATAATGCATACTATATGTTGTGCTCTAGAAATTGGCTCTCTATTCTTAATTAGTTGCTTTTTGGGTTGATTTCTCCTATCTTGTTTAGGACATGGTGGATGTTGTGTGCTAAGAGCTATATATTGAGGTACTATTGTGAGATCTAGAGTAATTTAATCAACTAAATGTGCCTTAATCAATCCCAATTTCTTTTTGAAAACTAGAATTGTATAGCATAAGTGCCTAAAAGAGGACTCTATTTGATATAATAGACGCTCAAGGAGAGGTTGGTGAAGCCCCTTAATAAATAAATGTTGAATCTCTAAATTTTTTGGTTTGTAGATCAACTTAATATGTGCATCTTGAATCATTAGATATAGTCACTAATTGGTTCTAAAGGATTTTGATGCAATGTGGAAAGTTTCTCATATGTAACATGAGGGCCCATGTTTGATATGTAATATCTAAGAAATGCCTCCTCTAAGTCATCATATGTGTGAAAGGAGCCAACAAGGAGTAGATGAAAGAACCAATTTTGTGCCTCCCCCACTAATGTTTGATAAAACAACTTTAGTAAAATCAAAGGACTCGCATGAGATGGTAAATCTCTCTAAAAGGATTGAAGGTGTACGAACGGATCTCTAGTTACATCAAAGTGAGGTAATGATGGTATCTAGAAATGCTTAGGCAATGAAGATTTTATGAATGTCTTTGGAATAGGGTTACCATGTAAATCATTGGCATCCATCCAAGACTTATAAGCCTTGTTTTCCAAGGTAAGGAGATGTACTTGGTGTTGTAATTCACCAATTGCATGCATCAAAGAAATAATATCTTAGGATGATATATTAGCATTTTGAAGTGATTCATTTAATAATTAAATTTGATCATTAATTTTAGCCATGGGAATGATACATTTATAAATTAGATCATAGAGAGGGGGTGTGCTCACTTGAACCTTTGGAGTAATAATAACTTAGAACTTAGTAGAGGGATGTGGGCTACCATTCTCTTCAGGTGAAGAGTGAGAAATAGGTGCTACTGTAGTAGGGGGTGGCTTGGGAGATTAATTGGTATCTTTATGTTTTATTGAATCATATTATAATTGAGTAGAGGATGTGATTTTATCATTAATAATGTGCATCATTTAAAATAGATTCATTCATAGAAGTAGAAAAAACATTTTTAGTGTATGATGTTTTAGATGAGTGAAAGAAGATTTAAAAACATGAGATGCATTTTCTTCTTCACTATGTATATAATAATCATCATTATTCCATGCATTATCATAATCAAAATTTTATTCATAGTCACTCTCATTTTCATATTCATTTGTATGTTCACTATCATACTCATTATCACTTCAATTGTCACTAGGGAGAGGTGTAAGAGAAGAATTTAATTCTTTTCTAATATGCAATAAATTATCATGTGAAATTAGAATATTATGTGTATATATGTTATCCATGGATGGAGTGTATGAATTATTTACATTTTAATATGAGAAGTAAGAGAAAGAGAGTTATCATTTAGACATTTTTTTGACAAAGTAGAGTTAAGAGTATGAGATGGATCATTTGAACTATGCATTGGCAATTTGATTTTATTGAGTTTATACTATTATAATTTGAACATAGAGAGAGAGAGAGAGAGAGAGAGAGAGAGAGAGAGAGAGAGAGAGAGAGAGAGAGAGAGAGAGAGAGAGAGAGAGAGAGAGAGAGAGAGAGAGAGAGAGAGAGAGAGAGAGAGAGAGAGAGAGGAGAGTAGTTTCACATGGAAGCAAATTATCAACAGTAAGAGGTTCACTTGGAAGTGCATGACTAATTTGCTCATTTGGTGCATTGTGCATGGGAGAATGAGGTGAAAAGTATCTTTCCATTTATCAAAATTATTTTCTTTACAAGAGGGAATAAAATAGATAGGTTTGAGAGAATAAGATGCATCTACTTTTTCTTCACTATCACTTTCACATGTATCATCATATTCCTCATTGCAATAATATTAATTATCTTCGTTGTAAATGAAATCATTTTCCACATTTTTAGCTAATGTGAAATTTTTCAAATTTATCCATTCATTGTCATAATTATGAGAAAAATATATATAAATTGATCTATGGGATGAGAGGGAAGAAGTGCCTTAGTGGCCATTTTATTTCTTTCACCAAAGAGAATATGTAAAAGAACTATTAAGCAAATAAACATAATAATAACTACTAACATAGAGATTTTGAAATATTTTTGACATTCCAAATAATTTGCAAAAATTTCAATATTTTTATCTAAAAATTGTAAGGAAGGAAGGCTTGGGGTTTGAGGACCTAGTTTGGAAATCTAGGGTTTTGGGTTGGGGTTTTAGAATTTTTGAAAACTACTGCTATAATTTAAATTCTAAAATAAATTTGAAAAATATAAATGCACAAAAAATTATATAAAAATAATAAATTTGAAATTTAATTTTTGCACAAAATAACTACCAACATAGATATTTTGAAAATATTTTTGACATTGCAAACAATTTTCAAAATTTTCAAAAAAATTGTCTAAAAATTGTAAGGCTTGGGGTTTGAGGACCTAGTTTAGAAATATAGGGTTTTGGATTGGTGTTTTAGAATTTTTGAAAATTATTTCAATAATTTACAATCTAAAACAATCTTTGAATAAAATTAATGCACAAAAAATTATACAAAAATCAAAATTTTAAAGTTGAAGTTTTACAAAAAATATAAAGGAAAAACCCTAAGTGTACCTAGGGTTTTTAGATTTTGTTTGAATTAAGTTAGGTTCACAAAATGTTTTATTATTTTTGGGAAACTAGTGCTTAGTTCATAAATAATAAAGGTTCTAGAGTAAGGGAAAAATTTAATCTATTATACTAAAATATAGATTTTGATCAACTTAATTACATAGGGAAGAGAAGTAACTTATCTATAAAAGTAGACTAAGATGATTGTTTCAAAGCCTAAACTTTATTTCACAAGACTAGGAAGATGTCAATAATATAGATCTATCTTTCATTTATTGAAAGGATAGGAGCTCCCAAAAAGGACACTTCAGGGTCTGACGCTATAGTCTAGGTCCTACCACTATTATCCAAAGTGGTCACAAAGATATAATTTTTTTGTGTTTTATCTATTGTCCCTATGTTAGCCTGCCTATGAAAGTCCAAATCTTAAATGTTGATGGAGCTCTTTGTAGATCTATTTTAATATTCAAAGCCTTGGATCCATCTACACACATGAAATAACAAATACATCAAAAGAAAAAGGCGGAAAACTAGGTTAGGGGAAGTATGATCGCATGTTCTAGAACCCCTGCTATCCGAATCACTACCTACATTAACCCTCAAGATAGTGTCTCAAATCAAATGTAGTTCTCCCATAGGGAATGTGCATGATAGATGCAAGAATGAAATTTCACCTAGGCCCTTCCTTGATCAAGCATGCAAATTTATGTGTGATATAGAATGTTGAGTTATACTATTGACTAATTTTTAATTATGTATTGTGCCAAAGTAGTAAGTGTTACATATAAAATTCCTTGTGAAGTTATTTATATAAGAGACTCTTTGTTTTGAATTTTAAAACTTTATTTACATTTTTTGACATTATAAAGACAAACATAACTTAAGGATGAAGCTAAGAAGGAATTTGGACTCATTAAGCAAGGAAACCTGACCATTGGGGACCTAAAAGATAATTCGATAGGAGCACTAGAAATGGGACACCCTAGGGTCCAACACTATAATCCAATCCCAGTGCTCTTATCCTATAGGCTTGGGACCTAGGGGGATGAAATTATCATGGGAAATAGAATCTGATTGAGCTAGAATGACCATATAGAAGGCTATGGATGACTGGAAATAAGCAAAAAGATTATCAAAGCAAGAAATAAGACCAAGATAAGTGAAATAAAAGACATGGATAATGTGAATAAGGATCATATTATATAGTCAGAGTCTCCTATGAAAGGACTATGAAAATGCATGATATGTGTGGTTGTTTGACCAATTTAGGGTGTATACAAATTGTCACAAAATAGGCACAACATGATCTTGGTAGTAGTTGATAAACTAACCAAGGTAGCCTATTTAATACCATGTAATTTGACTGATGATGAACCTACTCTTGTTAATATATTCCTAAAATAATTGTATCAATTACATGGATTTCTAGAGAAGATCATTTTGGATCATGATCTGATTATGACTTCTAGGTTTTGGTTAACTCTTAATTTAGCTTTGGGTATGCAACTAAACTTTAGCACTACATATCACCCATAGCTTGATGGTCAAACTGAGTGAGCTAATCAAGTATTAGAGGATATCCTTCATATGTATTGCATAGATAAATAATACAAATAGGAGGAGTACCTTCCATTGGTTGATTTTTTTTACAATAACTCATACCAATAACCATTTGAAGTATTTTATGGAAGAAGGTGCAACACACCAATAATTTGGGATAGGTAGGAAGACATGGTAGTCTTTGGACCTAAGATGATTTTAAAAATAGAATATCAAGTTAGATTAATCAGGCATAGGTTCACCAAGGCCAATGATAGACAAAAGAGTTATGTTGATCTAAAGAGAATGACTAGGCAATTTTCAATATGTGATAAAGTATTTGTGTAGGTTAAACCTCAAAAGAGATCAATTAAATTCAAGAAGTCATCAAAAATTTCATCAAGATATGCGGGACCCTTCAAGGTTTTTGAAGTGGTCAAATCTATAGCATATAGGCTTGAATTAACACCAACCCTAGCTCCATTGCATAATGTCTTCCATTTGTCTTGTCTTAAAAAGTATATAATTGATCCTTCACATGTGTTGGATTAGAATACTTTTTAGGTTATGGATCCCAGGGTGGTCATGGTAGAACCAATCAAAGTAATTGGCACTCACAAAATTTATTTTCATAATAGAGAAGTGTCATAGTGTAAGGTTTTATGAGACCAATACTCTGAGGATAGTGCCACTTGGGAGGACTATGATTAGTTATATAGGCTATTTCTACATTTGTTTGCTTGATATGTTGTTTCATATTATGTTATTTTTTTGCTGAATAATGGTTTTATTCAGAACTAGTGTTTGAATAAGTGTCATTGGGATGATGACCAGCTTTAGGGGGAAGGATGTCTTATCTTGATTTCTCACTAAGTTAATTTACTTGATTATGTATGGATTATTATGGTTGTTAAATTAATTAGTTACTATTTATTTAAGCTTTAAGTCATATACTATTATGGGATAGTTGTATGTTTCTTAGATTACATGATTATATTGCTATGAGTTAGTTGTATTTGTATATTCTTCACATTATGGTCATGTTGTTAGTTTTTAAATTAGTATTTTATGGATACATATCATGATGTTATGGGCTAACTACCTTCTTATTGTAATTTGGATGTAGGATAGATCCATCCCTTAAAGCATAACAAAGGGAGAGCATCATTAGAGAGGATGGCATAGAAGGAGGTATTGGGGGATGCTAGAAGAACAAATAGAATCCATGCACACACCAAGATAGATAATATTCTTTATATGCGTTATTTGAACTATTATATTTTGTATGATTTTGATGTTATTTACATTTACATGAATAATTGTGTGCTTTAGTTATGAGTTAGTTTTTGTTTAATATGTGGAACTAATTGTGTGATTGCATTATGACTATAGTACGTAGATAGAGTGCATAATGTTGTTGTATGATCATTTTGTGTTATTATATTCATGATTGTTAATGCTAATGTTTGATGAGTAAGTAAATTTACATGTTTAGTATTACCTTACTTTTGTTTATGGACTAACTGGGGTGTCTTTATAATGTCCTAATACTTTAGTTGGTTATAATATGATAATCAGGAAATATCATTATTTTGGCTTGATGTCTTTATGTATAAAAGATAGTAAAGGCATTTGGATATTTTATATAGTGGTATTGACAAATAACTAAGTAATTATAATATAATTGTGCTTGATATTATTATAATAGTTTTTTGATTTGTTATTACATCAAAATCTTGTTATTAAATTATATTAGTCACTTTACTATTTGAAGTAATCCTTACTTAGAAAGATTTAATGACAACTTAGATTATCCTATGATCTAACCTAAACTAATGGATCAAATAAGTTGATGTTACTATTAGTTTTGGTTTCATTTTTCTGATATACTTGAGTTATTGACATCAATATCAATAATATTTTAAGTGAATTTGTAAAGTCTATCCATGGGCATGCTAAGTCAAATGACCATGCATAATTTGGATTAAAATAATGATTCAAACTTTGGACCTCTTGATTGAATTAGTTATTTTTGGTCTATGTTAACTAGAGTTTAAACATATCATTTGATTTAATAATTCTTTATGTTTTAATAGATTGTTGAACTATTGATATATTCTTTCCATGCACCAATCTAGTCTAGTTCTCAATCGAGGAAATGGGAGAAATTAGTGGAAGCTTGGTTGATAAATAAAGAAAGGGGATGATTTTTTATATGCATAAAATGTTGGAGAATATAAGATAGTAGGAAGAAAAAGGGAAGAATATCAAACCAATTTTAGTGGGCGAGAATGAATTTGTAGGAGCACTATGAGGTTGGTAATACATTTAAATTCTTGAATGATAAAACACAAGTATTTATGTGAGATTACATAAAAGAGTTTAATAAGTTATATTTGATAAAATATTTAAGAGGATAAATATTGGTCCCTGTGGATGGTTTATCCATCCATATAACCTAATATATATCCTAGGAACCCTAAAACCTAAACCCTAGGTTTGTATGTAATTATAGTTTATACAAATTTAAATTCTATGTATGAGGATGTGTGGCAAATTAGAATGAAATTGGGTTGTTTTTTAACTTATATTTAGTATAAAATAAATATGTGTGGGTATATATAGGGGTATGTATATGTATACCCTACAAGTTTTTAATGACCTGGAGTATATGCTTACATACCAAAGTATATAGGTTCATACAAAAGTTAGTGTATATATGTATAGATAGTTTGAGTCAAGGTGCAATGATGAATGTCATTACGAAATCGAATTTTTTAAAAATCCAAAGTATATTGTTTTAGATATACTTTGTTTCCATTAAAATGTGAACCCATGGTTGAGCTTTAGTTAGACCATGGGATTATTGAAGCGTGTCTCTGAACATCTGTAAACCCGTTCTCTATTAGTTATATAAGACTAGTATCTTATTTTTTAACATCAAAGTGAATATATGTATAAGCTAAGTATTAGTCATGAGCATAAAAATAGATAGTGGGAGTTAGTTGTGAATTCAGTAGTAGACTGTACTTTCATTAATGCATATGAATGAAATGTTATTTTGTTTCAAACTATGCATATTATGTAAACAAAATATAGTTCATAGGGGTCTTATGAACCATTATGAGATATTATGACATTCGGTCAATTTACATAGATCTATTATATAGATCTAGAAATTATGTTGCATATTAAATATGGACAAAATAGGTAAAAGAATTGAAAGTTGTTGATTCATAAATTGTCAATAAAGGGAAACAATAAGTTATAATGATTATATCTACTTCAGCAGCTGGTTAAATCTTCTTTATATAAACATGTAAATATTGTATTGGAGTACTATATTTACAATTTAATAAATTCAAGTTTGGTTATGTTAAAGTCACTCATTTGTTTTTAGTTAGAAGTTTGAGTTGATAGAATTATGTTTTATACCATAAATGTTTTTATTAATTGATGACTAAGGAAATGCATATAGGGAATACATAATTTAGTGATCTATCACAACCATTAAATGTGTATACCATGTGTGTGTGTGTGTGTGTGTGTGTGTGTGTGTGTGTGTGTGTGTGTGTGTGTGTGTGTGTGTGTGTGTGTGTGTGTGTGTGTGTGTGTGTGTGTGTGTGCACATTCATCAAATGAACAATACAGAAATTAATATTGATGTATTTGGTCATCATAGTTGTGTTATTAGATATGGTTGAAAATTGATGAGATATTTTAAGTATGTATATATATATATATATATATGAAGCAACTTTTTATAAATCATTTAAGTACTTATACTTGTATAGAGTTTATATGTGTATGAGGAAATTATGTAATAATAAATATATATTATATGTATGAGAAGTATGCCTATAATTATGGTATATAATATGATTTTTAAAATAAGTTATCTATTCTATAATATAGTATACCATAGTTAAAGTCATATAACTCATATATTTTTATAAGGTTAACATGAAAATTAGATTATTGATTAAATCAGAGCCTTGAATTGTATTATGATTAATTGTTGTATTTGTAAGTTCTACATATGTAAAATTACTAAGATAGATATTTTTATCTTAGATAGTTCTATATTTGAGTTCCTTTGATAATAAGTAGCTTATAAACTCTATTTAATTATACCCTGATGGTAGGTCCTATTAGGATTGTACTTGTTTACATGTATTTTTTTTAAAATATGTTGGAGATACATTACACATGTTTGATGGACTAAATGTATGTATTTCAATTATTTCCATACTTAGCATGTTTTATGCCTGCTAATATGAATTAATCCATATGAATATGTTGGTTAAATTTTATATTAACCAAATATCACATTGCTAGTACTAAATAAGTAATGATATGAACTTCACTAGTTTACTTAACATCACCAATACTAGATGAGGTTGATATGTTCAAGTTATGTGTATGAATTTGATTGATCTTAGAGATTATTAACTATTTGAAAACTTTGGACAAAGTAATGTTTATTTAAACATTATCATTTCACATGTATGACTTACATGTTTTTGTGATATCATGTTAGAATGTATTTTCTTTATGGTACACATCATGTATTAGATATCTTATAGCACATAGGTACTAGCATGTCTCTCTAGATTCCTGTACTATTACTATTTACCCATTCATGAAGGGAGAACCATTCCCTATATGGGGGATTGTGTAGGGGATCGATGGTCCATGGTTGGTGTGTAAAAATACTTAGATGATGCTCTCCGTCCCCATAATAGTACTTAATTGAAGATTACACTTGGGATTACCATAGATATTGGAGTTTGTGGGACTCATACTCTGTGGAGCCTTATATCTAGTATTGTTAATATTAATAAAACATTATCCCTAATGAAAATGTAATTATTTACTCATATGTACATTGATATCAGTGGTTGTAATATTATACCAACTATGGCTGGAATTATGTAATTACTTTTTGGAATATATGCGGTAATATTTTGCTTATTTATTTCATAGTGATCTATAACTAAATGGATTATTACATGCCTTATTTACGATTAACATATTCAGTATGTTTTTATTAGAATCATTAATTAGATTCTCTTTGTGAATTATAATGTTGAAAACATGAAATTGATTTTGTTTTAAATTATGTTATTCTAGTAAATCCCAATGAGGATGTTACAATTTGTTTTGAAGGTGTGATTATGTTGTAAACATCTTAGTCCATTAGTAAAGGTTATTATAGACTAATCATATGTTTTAAATTAATATTAACTCTAAAATCAATGTAAATCTATCCTAAATCCACTTTAGAAACATCCAACCTACGTTAGTGGCTAAAATAAACATGTTTTGATTGAGTTTTGAAAGTTTTTGAGAGAGAGATCCTTGGTGGATAAAACAAAAAGAAGATAAGAATAGATATTAGTTTAGAGATGATAAGGATTTAATATGTAAATCAAGGGATATAAAAGAATTAAGAGTATGAATAGAGAGGTACGAATGTGTAAAAAGACCTTTAGTTTGTATATAGGTTGAACAAGGTCTGCAAGTCTATATGTAAGGTTTGAAGATGCAATAATAAAAGGATGTTTATATCATTTCCTTGGTGAAATATCAGACTTGTTATATATGTAAGTACATTTTTTTAAATTTTTCCTTGATATTTATATGATATTATTAATTATTCTTTAATTACGGAGGTCTAATAATACACATTATAGGGTTACAGTCTAAAATAGGGGACATTTTATTATACTTTCATGATTGGTTAAGTTCAAAATATACTTGGTAGAGTAGGAATAATCCATAGAGACCCTAACCCAGCCAAAAATATATTTTGATAGTGGATAAATTGTCAAATTTTCATTATTTTATTTCTCTCAGTCTGCATACTATTTTTATACCCTAAACTAGGGTTTTGAAGCATCAAAATCACTATAAAAAGGAAACAAACCAGTAAAAAGTTATGAAACTTTATGGAAAAAAATATTATCATATATATTAAGTGTTCAAAGTTGTTTTAAACCTTAATAAATTCTACATGATAAAATAATTATGACTATGTGTTGGTAGATGTATAGGTAGGCCTAAAATAGGGTGTAAAGAATAATTTTCTTTAATTTTCCTTGTGATCTCAAGCTATATGATAGTTATAAAGTGGTTTTTTAGATGGTGTAATTTTGAAACAAGTGTAATTATCCATTTTATGGTCTTAAATCTCTAGTTTCAATCTAGAATTGTATGAAATAATAAGGCATGCCTAATATAAGGCCTAAAAGATTGTGTAAAAGATAGGAAATCCCGATTCATGTTATATTGATCACTATGTTTCTTAGAAATAACTATCACAATGAATATTTAAGAAGTATTTAGAATTTTTTTATAGTATCAAGGAGTCTTTAAAGCCTTTTAAATCTATAAGAGTCTTTGTGGAGTCCCAAAAACTAGTTTAAACAAGGTCTAAAAATTGGTGTTATTACAATAATTAAGTATATGAGAGTGTAATAACATGTTTTTAGAGTTGGATAATATTGTGAAATAACCTTTAGATAATTATTATCAAGAAGGTATTGAAATTCTTCATTAAAAAACCTTAATAATAGTCCTTGAAAGAGAAACTTATTTTGTGAAGTGATTTTCATGAAGATGGTACAATGAAATGTAAAGGTGTCTTATTGGATTAAAGAGTTGTCTATAAATATTAAGAACCATGTAGAAATTATAAGTATATATTTGATTTTGAAGGAATATAATTAATAACATTAGATTATAATTAATATTGGTTACAATAAATGGCTATAATTCAAGTATACAGTGAAGATGTGAGATATGAGAAGGATTTGTGATCCCTATTTGCATTAGATTTGATAGAGATCAAGAGTGTACTTGCATCAAAATGGTATCAAATATCATAATATCTTTGGTAAAAAGTGAAATAATTTTTTGGAACAAGTATCCCTAAGGAATAAAGAGAAAGGGGGGGGGGAAAGCTCATTTAATCTTAATAAATGTCAAGGTGAGACAGATTTGGATGCAAAATTAATAGGCCAAGGTCAAAAAGACTTGGGTGAGGCTAAAAGAAGAGTGAATATGTGCCAAAAGACTAGGTGAAACTTAGGGTGATGTAAAGAGAAGGTTAAATCAAAATAAAATAGAATTTTTAAGGCATATTGGGGCCTGAGATAGAGAAGAAAATGTCTTGAAGAAAAGAGATAGAAGATATTGAGAGAGTGAGAAGCATATTGAGTCTTAGATAGAAGAGAAAAATATATTGATAAAGGATAAATATATAAATACATGGGTATACTAAGAGAGGTTTACACAAAAATAAATAATACATAATGATGAGAAAAATGGAAATTCAAAAATAGATAAATGAATTGAAATAAAAAATGGCAATGGTGAAGTTCATAATGGAGAATAAAAAATAAGAAGAGAACCAAGGATTTGGCATAGAGATTAGAAAGAGAGTAAAATAGACTACAGTGCTACTTATGAAAATAATAAAGAGATAATCCTATATAAGCAAGAGAGGAATAAATGAAAACAAGAATAATAAAGAAAAAAAGCATGAGAAACAATCCTTGAAAGAAGATCAAAAGGTGTTTATTTGTGAACCAGAGGAAGGATTTATGTTAGGTGAAGAAGAGATGGATAAAATACAATAGAGGAGTCTCTTAGAATACCTAATAATCTAAGTACAACATGAAGAGACAATACCAACCATAGAGGAATCAATAACGTTAAATGAGCCTCCAATTTTTTAAACTAACTATTTGTATGAATGTGTGATTTCAAGTGAAAAGAATGTGGGAAAAAAAAACTGTTGTAAAAGAAAAATAAGTAAAATTACTTATTGATGGTATAAGTGAGATAATTTACTCAAATATCATTGGGGCTCATGGAACTCAAGAAGAAGAGTAAGACAAACCAAAGGACAATCTCAAATTTTCTCAAAATAAAGAGGATAATAGTCAAGAAGTAAGCCTTATATTAGGTTCAATAGAGATCAAAAGTAGGTTATAATATGGGGAGAGAAATATTTCAAAGTAAAAGAGTCTATTTTATATATTAACACCCAAATAAGATGGATTTTCAAGTCATGAAAAGGGTAAAAAAATAGAAACAAGCAATGAATTACATGTAAGGACTAAGGAGACAATCATGATGGTGATAACAACAGCAGTCGAATAAATCAGCCCCTTACACTTAATAGGGAGAAAGAAAGCATAGGTATATGAAAAATAAATGGAAAGGGAAAAACATGCATAATAACATGTATGAATATGCAAAAAAAAAGTGGGTCATCAAGATTCCAAGAAAATATAAGTTTGAAATCATAGTTACAATAGATGAAGAGTATTTTATTGAAGAGCAACTCCAAGAGAATCAAAAAGTACAGGTGAAAATATTTAGGTAAACATCAAGGAAAAAGGATCCATAAGGCATGGTTAAAAAAACCATGGATGATAAGAGGCCATCATAGTAGGATAAAATAAGGATTCATAATGAAGCCAATGATGAAGAATCTAGAGAGACAGAACAAGCATCAAGGAAGTCTTGTGAAGAATTTGATAAAAACATAGAAGAGAAAGAAGATATGAAAGATCAAGATATTCTTGAAGATACCATTGAGTTTCTTGAATGTAATTTATTTGTACTAATAAAATTGTTTTTGAAGGTATGGAGATACAAAGCCAATAAATACTCCATGACTACATTAAAAAGGAGAGAGATAATGTACAAGAGTTCAAGGTAAAAGAAGAAAAAGTAGAGAACATTCAGACTCCTCATGAAAAATACAAATCATACAAGAAGGTAGGCTTGGTAATGGACAATATAAGTCCAATAATATATCAATAAGGAAATAAGTTTAGATCAGTAATGGATGAGAAATCAAGTTATATAGAGAATGAACTACAAAATAAGAAGTTACAAGAAGAAAAGCCAAGAAAGAAAATACACTGTGAGTTCATTAATTATTTGGTAGTCATATTTTACATGTTTTCATGGTTCTAATCACTATTTCAAGTCTATTAAGATCACATGAGATGCATGTTCAAATAAATTGATTAGTATGGAGCCTATGGGTATGCCTTAATAAACACAAGAGAAAGAGATTGAAAAGCAAAAGAAAGAGTGATAATTGAGAACAAGACTTCAGTGGCATATTTTGATAAAATGGAAATATAGGAAACAATAATGGAGGATAAAGAAGATAAATAACCATTAAAGAGTGTGAACCGAATGAAGATAGAAGGTGAACTACCAAGACAACTAGTCAAGACAAGGCAAGAGTAGATTAGGAAAAAGGATCAACAATCAAGAAAGAGAAAGAGTTAATGGTAGGATAAAATGCATAAGAAAATGATAATATGGAGACAAAAATATTATAATAATTGGAAGACAAGGAAGAATCCCCATTTGAGTTGGAGATCAAATTGTTTTCCCACTTGGAAAGTATGATGTAGGAACATCATCAAGTCAATGTAAATTTTGGTCAACAGGTCAAAGTTTAATTATGTGTATGTGAGGAATGTATAATAAGGTCACTTAAGAGGTTTTCATGTCCTTAGAATTTCAAAAATATGGTTTTTGGAGATATAATGCATTTTCATGCCAAAATGGGAAATTTGAAAATTTAAATTTGTTTTGAAGGTATGAGTATGTTATAAATATATTAGTCCACTATTAAAATTTATTAGGGACTAATCCTATGTTTTAAATTACTCTTCCTCTCAACTCAATGTAAATATATCCTAAATCCACTCTAGAAATATCCAACGAGGTTAGTGGCTAAAATAAGCATGTTTTGATTGAGTTTCAAAAGTTGTTGAGAGATCTTTGGTGGATAAAACCAAAAAAATATAAGAATAGATATTATTTTAGAGATGATAAGACTTTAAGATATCAATCAAGGGATATAAAAAAGTGAAGAGGATGAACAGATTTTTAGGAGTGTGTAAAAAGACCCCAAGTTTGTATAGAGGTTGATTAAGGTTTGTAGGTTTGTATGCAAGGTTTGAAGATGTAGGAATAAAAGGATGTTTATATCATGTCCTTGGTGAGATATCATACTTTTTAGATATTTAAGTAATTTTTTTTTATTATTCTTTGATATTATTTTATGCTATTAAGAAGGATTCTTGAATTACAAAGAATTTATAATATAAATTGCAGGGTTACAGTCTAGAACAAAGAACATTTTCTTGTACTTTCATGATTGGTTAAGTTCAAAAGATACTTGGAAAAGTAGGAATAATACATAGAGACCATAAAACATCAAAAAATATCTTTTTATAGTGGATAAATGTCAAGTTTTCATTATTTTATTACTCTCATCATACATAAAAATTTGTATACCCTAAACTAGGGTTTTGGAGCATCAAAATCACTATAAAAAAAGAAATAAAAAGGTCAAAAGTAATGAAACTATGTGGATAAATATATTAGGGTGTATATTAATTATTAAAATTGTTTTTAAACCTTAATAACTTCTACAAGAGCAAATAATTATGATTGTGTGTTGCTAGACCTATAGATAGGCCTAAAACATGGTGTAAAGAATAGTTTTATTTGATTTTCCTTGTGATCTCAAGCTACATGAGACTTATAAAGTGGTTTTTTGGATGGTTTAATGTTGATAAAAGTGTAAATATTCCTTTTATTATATTAAATATCAATTTTCAATCAATAATTATATAAAAGAATAAGACATACCTAATACAAGGCGTAAAAAACTATAAAAGATAGGAAACCCTAATTCATGTTATCTTGATCACTATTTTTCTTAGAAATAACTATCATGATGAAGATTAAATAAGTTTTTAATAGTTTTTTATATTCTCAAAGATTCTTGAAAGCCTTTGAAATTCCTAAAAGTCTTTGTGGAGTCTCAAAAACTAGTTCAAACAAGGTCTAAAAATATGTGTTGCTGCAACAATCAAGTATATGGGAATGTAATAACATGTTTTCAGATTTGGATAATATAGTGAAAGAAAATTTAAAGAATGTATTAAAATTATTGATTCAAAAACCTTTAAAATAGTCATTTAAAGAGAACCATGTTTTATGAAGTGATTTTCATGAAGATGGTACAATGAAATGTAAAGGTGTCGTATTGGATTAGAGAGTTGTTTTGAGATATTAAAAACATGTAAGGATTATAAGTATCTATTTGAGTTAAAGAATATATTTAAGAATAATAGATGAGAATCAATATTTTTTTACAATAAATGATTAAAATTCAAGTATACAATGAATATATGAGATATGAGAAGGATTTGTGATCCCTATTTGCTTCAGATTTGATAGAGATCAAAAGTGTACCTACATCACCAAGGAAAACATAAATCTAGGATGTAACGAGAGCATAAATTAATGGATGATAATACAATGACAAACACAAGGGTAAATTGTACTGAAAATAGCCAAATTTGTACCAAAATTAGGTGTCTATAAAAATATAATGAAAAAGGACCTTATACTAAAATTAGGTGTCTAAAAAAACATATCAACAAATATTAATGAGACTTATAGTTATTTAAAACCCTAAAAAACTTTTCACATGAGTGTATAGACATATATTAACTAAAAAAATTATCAAAATAGATATATTTGAAATGGATGCATGTCACATGTTACTAAAACGTCCTTTGGTTAAGTGTAGCATAATATTTTTATTGTTGAATGTTGGGCATAAATTTTTTAATCCTATAATTAAAGAGGATTATGAAATTAAATTAATGTAAATTTAATCATCAATTTATACATTTATAGAATTCACAAAATATAACATGTACTACTCATTTTTGTTACAAGATCTTGGTTGTAAAATCGTAAAATTTGAAGAGGTGAAAAGTGGAAGCTAAGAAAAACATGGGCTATAATGAGAGTATTCAACTATTGAATATTGATAATTTTTAATGATAGAATCTATGCTTCACTATAAAATATTTAAAACAAGTAATTCAGTGAAAAATACATTTATGTTCAATAAATGATCATTTCATCAATAAAATAAGATAAAATTGTATACATTGAATCATACCATTTCATGAAGTATTGCAATTATAGGATGAAATAATAATGTTTTGGGATTCAATGATGAACAATTTTAATTTTAATTTTTGAATAATAATGTTATAATTGTGATTCTCACTTAAAACTTATAGATACAAGAAATTATTTTCAATGGTGCCTTTGGATATATTCAAAGGATCGTCTACAAATTAGTAATAATACCACTTGAATTGCCTACATAAGTAATGGTTAAATTATGTAATATACAAATATTTATTTTGTTAATGAAATTGCATCAATTATTATAGTCACCCTTACATAAAGTGGGTGATTATGTTGATTGTATTTAAAATTTACATGGGGATTGACAATCCACAAATCACATAGAATTACACTAAAAAAACATCATGGATATAGGAATTATATAAATACAAGGTTTAACCTTCATTTTTATATCATGTGTCGATTTATTACATGGACTTAAGATATCACCTCCTTTCACATATGACTACTTTGATAGATTAAAGTATCAAAAAATATTAAAGAGAAGAAAGGAAGAAGAAAAATTATTCAATCTTTGGAGGAAAAAATGTATACATGAGGATGGATATCATGATGGTTTTAATGTGATTGTATGATGATGAACATATTCCATCATAATATTAGACTCAAGAAATAAATTGAAACATCATGTTAACAGACCCTATTTAGTTTTAGTAGACCTAATGGCATACACAATCTTATATGGGCATGCAGTTGAAAAGATGGTTAGTTGAAGTGAATTTGAGGACCATAAGGATCCTGAGAAGATGATGAAGGGTCTAAAAATAATTCATGAGGTTTTATGCCTCCAATAGTGAAATAAATGAAGAGATACAATCAGCTAGGGTAAGTAGGGTAGTTTGGCTTAAGAACCCTAAGACTAAGCTAATGATATGGTTAGAGAAATAATGAAGGAATGTCTAAATATAACTATTGGAATATTTCAAGGAGGACATTACATACCTCATTGTGGTATTTGGAACTCAAACCAAACTCAAGAAAGCTCTTATAGCCCTCAATCTTGCCTTGTCCTCATATAATGCCAAATTGTAGCTTGGGAGGCTATCTTTCATTCCTCAATATGATTTAGAGGAGTTGAATGGGACCTTGGGATCCTATGGGTAGTTATAAACCCTGGTGTACTGAATTTGTTTAATTTTTTTTGGTTGATTCATGCCCTAAGCTTTATGAATCATCCTTAAAAACTCAAGGCACTTTCGGGCTACCTAGGAGAGCTATAAGGATCCAATGAGAGAGAAATGAACTTTTATTCATATATATGGATCATAAAAACTTATAAATGACCTATAACATGTTCAATACTCCCCTGAGAATCATGCCATGCCATTAATTTTTACTTGTAGGTACTTAACTATATGGAATAGGCCCTAAAAGGCTATTTTATGTTATTTGATAAGTCCGTACAAGGTGTCAGATATCCAAAATTGACATGGAGAATGGTGAAGAGGTCATATAATTTGGTCATATGATTATTTTGGGTTTTGAATGTGTGGGAAGCCTATATATTAATTTTTGAGTCTCTTGGTAGGGAGGCCTAGTTAGGAGAGAGAAGCAACAAAAAGTAGACATCCATTCACTTTTTGATCTTGAAATTAAACATGAAGCTATAAGGCCTTACTGGGTACTAGAATATGCCATCATATGATTAGTAAATTCCATAAAAATCCCCACACAAGAAGGTGTTCATCATTTTAGGGCTACAAGGAATGAGGGCTAATTGGGGCTTTTGGTAGAGAACAAATTCTTGGGACTAGTTTGAGACCTCAAAATGGATTGTTTTAGGTTTGATATGAGTTGAATAGGGCATACATGAATATTGGATGAGCTGAAGAATAATATTTCAAGTTTTGAAACTTGTATGCAAGATTGGCCTAAGGAGATGAATATTCTTTTAGGCACCTAACAAGAAATATAAGTGATGTGTCAAAGAGAACTTTAAGGGGTCAGTTGAGAGGTGTCAAAAACAAAGCAAAGATGTAAGACAACCTGATCTGACCATCAATTAATCCACTTGTCACTCAATATTCCAATGCAAAGGATAATTTTCAAGAGTTAGTCAAGGTGCAAGTAAGCATTTTAAATCCTAAGCCACTTGGTGTAAGGGAAAATCTTAAATAGAGCTACACATGAAATCTTGGATTTATTGAGGTAGTTTCATAACTCCTCTCTTATTTATAACTCATGAGATACTTTTATACTCTCTCTCTCTCTCTCTCATGCCCTTCTCTTTCTCTCTCTCACTTATGTTATATATTGAGCCTTAATTAGATAAGTTTGTATCATCCACCAGAGTATGGTGAATCCTTGCTCATTTATAGCCTTTGATTAATGAATAATAAATGGGTTTACATTCTCCATGAACTATTTCAATGTGTATATTGGACTAGTTGATCTTGGTAAGTGATAGATTCATTTCCTTGGAATGTTTCACTTATTTGCATTCATATTTAGTTTTGAAAGTCTTTTGAAGGTACCTTGAAGTGTTTTAATAAAGTTTTAATGAGTTTAGTGAGTTGTCTCTTCACTAGTGTCATTATCATGACCTTTTGTTTAGTCCTCCTAGCTCAAGCTTGCTTCATAAACCTCTATGAGAAATACTTATGTAGAAAGGAAAGTTTTTATTAGTGTCATGTACATGTTAGGATTTATTTTGAAGTGAAATTTAAATCAATTGGTAGTGATCAGTTTACATTTGGTGTATCACCTCATTAATATAGGTTTACTTCATATTTTTTCTCCCCTTTTCATCCAAACAAGTTAGTAGCATAGGTGATGAGCTTGAATAGACAAATCTAAGGAGTTATCCCTTCAATATAGAGGTTTACCTCTACTATAGGTAACCCAAAACCCTAGGGGTAATCCCATGTTCCACTCAATTTGGATTGGGCTTGAAATACCTCTCCAAGGGTGAAAAATTGAGTGCCAATAATAACTCTTCAAATCAAGTAATTGTGGATAGAGATATCAAAATAGATGAGAAAATTTCCTATTTCTCAAAATATGGTAAACTTACATATACTATTAGTCTTTGGATTCGTAATGTTGAATGTGAATCAAGCTCTAGTACTAAAATGGAACAAGATTAGAAAAGGAAAACACTAGAATAGTATAGTTCCATGGAAGGTCCTTGTGACATAATAAGTGGTTCCACAAGTCATCATAAATTACCAAAATGGTATTATAACACAATGCAAGATATTCAACAAAAGGATCTTATCTCTAATTTATAAGTTAGATCCATAAAATTAAGAAAAAAAGTAGTACAAAAGATTGAGTAGGTAAATTTTTCTCTCAATTCCATTTTTTCACACATTTTTTAGCCCAATATTATGCATATTCTAAAGGGAAGTTAGAATGAGAATATTCCATGAAGGTGGAGTATGATACCATCATAAAGAATGATACTTAGGTTTTATCTAAGTCACCCCCAGGTAAGAAATCCATTGGTTAAAAATGGATTTATAAGGTAAAATATAAATATGATGTTCTTTAAATAAAAATAAAGATCATCTTGTTTTAAAAGGTTATGCATAATAAGAGGGAGTAGATTCTAAAGAAACATTTTCTCCTATAGCTAAAATGGTAAAATTCAAAATGGTTACAGATTTACTACTCATTTTGGTTGGTAGGTAGTTTAGATGGATGTGAAAAGTGAGTTTTTGAATGGAGACTTAGAGGATGAGATGTATATGGTAAAATGACAGGAATTTTAGGTTCTTGATAAAGAAAATCTACTTTTTAGGTTAGTGAAGTCCTTATATGGACTTAAATAGGCTCCTTGAGATTGTTACTTCAAAATAGAAAAAATATCTTAGAGAGTCTAGTTTTAAAAGATATGATGTAGAATCTACTCTCTATGTTAAAATAGTTGGTGATGACATATTGGTTCTATTTGGATATGTTGATGATATTTCCATCATTGAAAGTAATAATGATTTGATTAAATAGGTGAAATTTGACATGTTAAAAGATGTGAGAGTCCTCAAGCATGGTCTTCTACTGAGTAGAGTACAAATTAATTGTTAGTGTAGGTAGAGAGTTGATGTGGATTTGGTCAGTATTGGAAGATATTCAACTTGATTCATTAGCACCTACACCTATCTACTTGACAACTGAAGTGTACTAAATATGGTGAAGAATATGGTATTTTATGCTAGAACAAAGCACATTGAAGTTCATTATCACTACCATTATTGCTAACATGCCCCTTTTATTTGAAATGGGGGACCCCTCTAAAAATTTCATGAACTAGAGATTCTGAGTTCTTTATTTTGTTCTTGTTAGTGAAGCCTGCTCAAATCTTTAAAATACACACCACCTTGATTTATTCAAGTAGTTACAGGCTTCTTTTAATTTATCTAAAAAATTAAGTAGTGTTTGTTCTCTTTTAATAAATCATGGTGCTAAAGTTGCAAGTTGATTTTCACTTAGATATCCTAGAGTCTAGGTCTTTTCCTAGAGAAAAAAACTCAATGTCCTCCATGGTAAATTGTGTTTTCCATATCTAACAAGGTAACATTAATGTATCATATTATTTTTATCTTTTTTACTCAATCATTTTTTGATTTTCACAAAGCCTAGCCAAATTGGAAGTTATCATGTCATTAGGAGTCAGAAAGGCTAGTCACCCATACCTATCAGAGATGTCAGAGATTGGGAGAGCTTGAATAAATTGGAAGCTACCATATGATCAAGAATCAGAAGGGCTACTCCCCCAAACTTATCAAAGATGTCAAGAGAGCTCAACCAAATGGGAAGCTACCACATCATCATGAGTTAGAAGGTTAATCCCCTAGACCTATCAAATATGTTAAATATTGAGAGAGATCAACCAAATGGGAAGTTGACATGCCATTAGGAGTCAAAAGGACTAGTCCCCTAGACTTATCATAGATGTTAGATCCCAAGATAGCCCAACTAAATGGGAAGTTACCATGTCATTAGGACTCAAAAGGGCCAGTCCCCCAAACATATCAAAGATGTCAGAGCCCAAGAGAGCTTGTCCGAATGGGAACTTACAATGTCATCAAGAATTAGAAGGGCTATCCCCCTAGACCTATTAGAGATGTCAGAGCCTGGGAGAGCCTGACTAAATGGGAAGTTACTACATCATCTAGTGTGAAGATGAGCTAGTTAACACTCATGACCTATAAAACTTTGAATAGAGTAAAGATGAGACTCAAAGGCCAATTAAGGTGTGCCACATTTCTTAGGTGACACATCGCCTAACCTAGGGGAACAACATAGAGTACAAAACCATACCTAGTTATTGACTGTTAATGGGAGAACTAATAAATGGATAACACATGTCATAAATCAAGAGTTAGTTGAGGTTCCTCAAAGAGATGTAACTACATGCCTACCATGTATTGAAAATTAATAGAATGGGAAGTTAGACTTGATTAGATAGTTTTAAAAACATCCCATCACCATTACTATATCTGGCTGGTGGCAGAGGATCATGGGCTTTGAATTTAATTCTAGATTTAGAAATAAAAGGAGAAAATACATCTACCAATTCAAATTAAACTTCACAACAAGTATGACACCAAATTCCATTAATGTAGGGGATGTATGTATATGCTTATAAATCTTAAGGGAGACCCATTAATGGTTACCATTTCTATCTTAAAAGTAATATCAAACTCCTCACTTTAAAAATTACACAGAACCCATGTATCTCATGCCTCCAATGCCCAAAGCTTCCTAATTCCCCCTCTATCCTACTCTAATGGATATTAAATCCTCAAATCTAAAGGCTGAGATAAATTATTAGGACCCCACTTTCCCTATTGGTTTAACCAAGTATAGACACTACAATGAAATATTTAAGGTAATTGAGTAGGTCCCTAAGGATTTTTATGATGCTAATGACCAGCTGGTTGAGTATGATGATGTCTTTTAGTCCTATAAAAGGTGTGGACTCCCTAGATCCATAGCCAAACTATAGATATTTACCTATGCTAACCTATTAGGAAATATCCTCCATAAGGTCATCCATGTGTAATATGCTTTCAATGATTGGGTGTGATCACCCACCTCTTGACACTAGATTGTCTATATATCTTTGAATGCCTTCAAACCATACTAGTCCATATTGAAATTATATTTCACATATAATAAAATGATAATGTCAATGTAGATGGACACCTATCATATCTATGGCATCTTCCAAGACTGGGCTAATAACCTTGACTCCAAGTGGGTTAATAAGGTAAATATCAATTCTTACATAGTTTGCACCTTCTAGGAGGAGGTTCAAGTAGGCATGGTCCTACTAAATTGGATGTTTGGTGACCTAGACTTATAACACATCAAAGTGATATGGGTTCCCCTTATACACATGATCCTAAATCACTTAGACATCTTAGACATAGGAGGATTGGTCAACTTCAATTTGCTTCATGCCATTGTAGACGTATAAACTAGAGGTGACTTATACATGATGAATTACCTTCTCAACACAATCTATGTGATGATATAATTCAATAATTTAGCCTTTCCTACATGTGTTATCTATGTCCCAACCATCCATGTGGTTATCTACAAGTTTTATGGCCACTAATTCCACTAACATGTTCAATACATTTGTGAGTACGTATACCAAGTGGTGTATAAGGTAGTCAATAAATCTTTGATGCCCTATATTTCAAAGGTAATTTACGACTCTATCAAATCCATCAAGGACTATTGGTTGTATAAATATGATATAGTGAGCTGATTTATGGGCTTCCTATAAGACCCCCTATGCTTTCCATATTATGTACCTGACCACTTAGAATAATAGATCATTTATCAACTAGCAAACAACATATTTAGATTCTATGTACAACATTAGTAAAAGTCATGCTTGTAATTCCTAATCACCATGTGGAGCCACATATACATGAACTTCCCATCAATAAAAAATATGGTGTCTAGGAGAGACTCTATCACCCTATAAAAATTCCAGATTTAGTAGTGGGACCCTAAAGAGGTGATTCAGGCTAATTTGGGACAATAATCAACTCAGATAAACATCAACTATGACCATCAATCTAAAGACGATGATAAGCTCTATTTCAATGCCACCAATGACTAAGAAGTTCTATCTCAAGTAGAAATGAAGAAAAATAAAAAAGGGAAGAAGGCTTAGGTATACCCCTCTATAACTCTTCCAACTCCTGCTCAGTCTATGGAGGACTCGACTCCAACAACTATAGCTATCTCCTAGAGAATATTATAAGGCATCCCACTACATTTTCCTCCTCGATATCTAACCCCAACTCTATCTCCACTTCCATTGGTAGATCAATCTCCTCATGCTATAGCTCTACCTACACCTCCTCTAATTTCTCCTCAATCTCCACCTCTACCTCCTATGGAAACACTAGTAGCCAAGCAATGACAGAGATGATCCTAAACTACATAATGTCATACAACCCAAGTGCAACCTACTCAACCATTAGTGCCATAACTAATGAGATTTGATGCAACCAATATCTCAAGAATGAACCTAAAATGAGGCACCTAACAAGTACCCATATAGGTTCCCCCACTTACTCCTCCATCTACTCCCATTTCCATTACATGCTTTGCTCCCACCTCATTCTAACTCTTTATTCTAATGCCAACTAGTTTGGCTCCACCCCCTTTATTTCCCATTGCTTCCCACTTATATCTCATCAAAGTACCCCTAGCCTTGATCATTTTGAGCATCCTCACTTCCTCATTCCATTATGATCCTCCCATCTCATAGCTTGGATTCCTCCCAGTGCCTCCCTTAGGAATGCCCTCAATAATTAATATTACTATAGCCTTAAAAAGCTTATCAATTCTAATAGGGACCCTTTTAGTCTCCTATTTATTCATCCTAATGCTCCCCTCCACAAATACAAGTCCTCCACCACTAGCCCCTATGACCCCTTCCATCCCAATCAGACCATACACCATAGCACCTAGAGATAACCTGAAAAAGAGGCTAAATAAGAAACAAAAGATGAACCATACTCTAGCTCTAGCTCGAAGGCCTTCATTTCTATCTTCACCTCCTCTATAGGTCTCGGTGACCCTTTCAACCCTAGTAACAATAACCCAATGATTGGATCCTCATCCCCTTTCTCTCTTACCAGGTCTCCATGGGATTCACCTTTAACCAATATATATCTTCCCTACTTTTCCATGACATGTTCTTCAAGGTAATTATGCCTCAAGTAAACCTCACACAAGAATGATGGTAGGCACAAATGTTTTTATGTGTTTCCCCTTTCATTCTCCCTCCTTTCATTCACTTTCCCCTTCCACCTCCACTCCTTTCCTCTTTCACTCCCTCCACTTCCTCTATCTCCCCTCCACCTCATCCTTTATGCTTCACCACCATTTCAACCATACCTCATACACCCCATGTCACCCAAGGGATGGTCATGTGGTCACATGCACCACAAATGGATGTCTAGGGTGACCTAGGCATATATTTGAGTTTTGATAGAGCCTATGGGATATTGAAGAGGATGCTTACTCAAATATTTGTCTAGGAGGGGAACCTGATGATATAAAAGACCCATTAGGATATGTTTACCTCACCAAGGTGAAGACTTCTACTGGAGAAGAGAATATGTTTGAGGACCCAATGTACATCATATAAGCTACCCATGACATGTTTGAGAAGCTCCTCAAGGACATGTAAAGCTAGGTCTAGACTCTTGAAGCCCAAGTGAAGAGTATGTTCCTAGTTACAGTAATCAAGTACATCAAGGATACCCTCATAATAATATTTTCAATCATGGGTAAATTAGTGGGGACTTGGGTTGAGACTGATATAATTATATAATGGAAACATGTCTACATGGGGAGGATCATGGAAATTGATGGGAAGTGATTGAAGCTATAGGTAGTGGTCAATAAGGGGATCTTCCCAAAGCTCAAACTGATGCTAATCTTAGATTTGGGGTTATACCAAACTTATGCTAGGAACATGAGAGCAACAATAGAGGAGTGGTTGGCCATGGCCTACACTACAACAAAACCCTTGGAAGAGGGAGAGAATAAGATATTTATGTACTTCAAGGAGGTCAATATCTCTATGATATTCCACCTGGATGGCAATTTACTTGACAAAGGGGAATTTAAAGTCCACTTGAGTCAATTTGACTAGGTTATGAGGGAGAAAGTGGCCAAGGAAAACCTATAAGTAGCTTGAACAATGTTAAACCTATCAAATCAGTCCACTGTGAGCATCAACCAAGTATCTAAAGTATAAGACTCAATGAAAGTAGCTTTTCAAAACTCTTAGAGACTAGTAGCTCAAGCCGAAGTGATCTTTAAGGAGCCTCTAATAAACTTGGCCAAGTTGGCCAAGGAGTTTAACCTCATGGAAACCACATTAGAAGTTGGGAGTACCCATTCGAAGTAGTTAGGAGTCGATCCATCTTAGTTGTCTTCACATGTTAACTAATGGTCCCCATAGATCTATTTTGGATTTTTAGGGATTTTTGTTGGTTAAAATTTTGAAAAATGGTTGTAATTGTAATGAGTGACCATCATAGCCCAAGATGTGATCCTCATGCTTTTTGGAGGTGAGCCTTAATCCTTATCTATATATAGAATAATTATATTATGTTTTAAGGTTCAACCAAAATTGTTTGAAAGTGTTGCGAGATAATTTCCAGGATTTCACTTGTGTTTCTTTCATCACTCTAGATCATAGAAGTGTCCCAAATCAATTATTATAGCTACATTTCACTATTTTAATGAATACAATCTCTATTTCTTGCAAAAGAATCTCTTTTGTGTTAAATTTTATTTATTCATTTTTTAATGATCAACAATGTTAGGTTAATTGGATTAAAACTTGTCACTTTATGTATGCCATGGTTTTTATGTTCTTAGTTATTATAATCTATGTGTTAATTATTTTGTTTATCTTTTGGTAGTGTTGATTATTTGTGTTCCTAACTACAAATTATCATATGGTATTAATGTGTTTTTGACAATAAACCTCTAGTACTAATCTTTAATAAGAATTAATATTGAAGGCATACTCTTAGTTTCCTCAGACTCTACCCAATGTATGTTCTTGGAGGTAGAACTCTAGTGAAATTTGGTTTACAGTTATATAGTTATGGTAGAGTCACTTGGTTCCGTGACCATTACATTGATCTCATTTTATACCTAGAGGTTTCCCTTCTTATCCTTACCCTTACCTCTCTTTTGTGTTTGTTTAGAAGATCTAAAATCCCCCTTTTCCCCTTGAATTTATAAAGAATAATCCCAACACTATTCATAACTATCCTTAACCTATGTGGAGTGCAATGTATTGAACTTCTTATGGTAATAGTGCATCTCTTGGAGACTATTCATATAGAATCCATTTTTGAAGTCCAATACCCAAAACCATACCTTGGGATGATCCTATATTAGTCTTAAAATGGATGAAAAAATTATGTAGTTATTCCCACCTTCCCCTTTTCAAGGAATTCCCAATCTCATGAGTGTCTCGTGATAAGGAGTAGATTGGATCAAATAATAGCTAGTGCTAGAAGGAGGGTTTAAGATACTTCATGTTTGTTTTGATTTTAGTTTATTTTATGAATATGTTGAGTTTGATTTTCTAGTAATAACATGCTAACTATTGCTTGATTATGAAGCATCTTGGAGACTAGTTTGTTAGTTACTAGTGCAGAGGTAGATTAATGATCCCCCCTAATTTTCCATGGAAAACCCAAGTCTAATCAACTTATATCTACTATGATTCTTATCATCTCCTCTATGAAACTTATCCCAAATGCACAATCTAATATGGTCTAGTTATTTGGCTTAGTCATTAACATCTCAAGATTCATCCATGATCTACCCAAAAACCTTGAAAGGTATCTTACTTGTTTTACCCCTAATGTAGGAATAACTGTGGAGGAACACATAACATCCTATAATATTGACCTGAGACTCTTGAATGTAGAACATGAGGATGTGGCATGCAAGTTTTTCCATTTTACTCTAATGGAATCTATCTATGATCAGTTCTTAAACCTTCTCAAAGACTTTATACCAAGTTGGGACCACTTTAATTCTACTTTCCTCACCCAATTTGGACAAGTAATGGACCCCAATGTCTTGTACCAATAGTTTGCTTGTATAAAAAGGGATCCCAATGATCCCATAATAAATTTCAATGCTAGGTTATAAAATATGTATAGCTGAGTAACCATGATTTACCAACCCAACTCTTAACTATCACTTGAAAGGTAAAAGAATGCTCTAGACCCTTAGACGTCTAGGTTCCTCAGAAGGGACATAACTATAATAGACCTATGCTTAGCATATGTAGGGGATATAAAATTGGATAGGCAACTAAACCCCTAAAGCTACACCATAACCCTAACTCCTAGCATGCTACCACAAATGCTTGCAATGAACTTCTTACCTATAATTAACCATAATACACTTATGCCCCATATGCTCCCTATAATGCATCAACTCTCACTGGGCTATCCCACTTCAAACTAATAACTAGGTTTCCTAAACCTAGGGGGTTCATATCTAATTCCATGGGTTCAACATCAAGTGACATAAGTTATGGCTAACAATACTGAGACCAAGCCTCATGATTCAACTAAAACTAATCTAGATGCCATTCATCAAATGGTACAAAAGCTTAGTAATGACTTCCTAAGGCTATAGAGATAGATGATAAAATTTAATGTCAAAAGTTTCAACAATAATTTCACATGCCAAAGGACAAATAAGAGCTACAATCCCCCAAAACCTTCACCTAATAGGCTCCATGAGATCAATCTCTTTGAGATAGCCTTACCTAACTAGTGTCGATTACATGACAGAATAACACATGGAGAGTTGGACTGAATGGAGTTCAGTTCTAATTTTGATATATTTCAAAATAAAATGGAAGATATGAGGTACTCCCCAATCATCTAAAATCCTCTAACTTGAGTAAATAATCTAGTACTACTATGGTACTAAAAACTTTGGATCTCCCTAGCCACGAAGAAAATAATCTAGAGGAATGTATCAATGATATGCAAGAATTTCAATAGTTCCAAAGGAGTAACTATGCCCTTAGGAGTAGGCAATAAAAATATCCCCTTACTACCTCAACTATCATAAATAATGGTGTGACCCCACTAGACCAAAATGATAGGAATGATTCTCCACCTCTAAGACCTCAAGAGCCTAAGGTGCCTATGGAAACCACACTAGTATAAATCAAAGGGGGTTAAAACATAGTTAAGGATATGAAGAAATCAAGGATATCATTACCCTTCATGATCTTGAAAAAATTACAGAGTAACGAGACATTTTTTTAAAGTCTTTGACTCAAAAGCTAACCCCACAAGCCTAGCCAAAACTGAGAGCAACACACACCAATGTGATTATATATAAGAAATAGATGGAGGTTCTGCCATTATTTTTGACCATTTGATTATTTGGAAATAATTTGCATAAATTCTTAGTATATTTTGGAGCCTTAACTAATGTGATGCTGATAGGCATATGAGACAAACTTGGTCTATCCCCTATTAAATCAGATAAAGTAGTGGTCCAATTAGAAAAGTTAGAGGTAAAAGTGGAGGTTCCCCCATTATTTTTGACCATTTGATTATTTGAAAAGAATTTTCATAACTTATTAGTATATTTTGGAGCCTTAACTAATGTGATGCTAATAGGCATATGAGACAAACTTGGTCTATCCCCCATTAAATCAGATAGAGTAGTGGTCCAATTAGCAAAGTCAGAGGTGAAAGTGATAGGCAAGTTTTTAAACATGTACATCTAGTTGGAATATAAACCTAGGATTTAACACTTTATAAACATTCAAGTGGTTAAAATCCTAGAAGCCTATGGTATGCTCCTCAACAGAGATTGCTCTAAAAACCTAAATGGGTATATGGCCATAGATTTATCCCATTTGTGGTTGATTGCCATGGAGAGGAGTAGACAACCAAATACAAGTAGACAAAGAACCTATTATAGCTTGGAATTTCACCCTTGTGAGAGAGTTCTTTAGGCTCCCTCACTTTCAGCTACAAGCATGGGGACAACATCAAGATGTGGGTATCCTATGATGAGGTTGAACCTCTAGGTTTGTTTATGAGGCTAGTTTCTTAGGTACTTCACTTCAACTCTTGATCTCACACTAAAATCTACTATTAGATAAGGAAAACAGGTAGGAGGATGACTAAAAAGGAAATATAAGCTAAGGGAGGTGATGCACTGAAATAAGTGATCCACATGGTTTGGGAAAAGAGCCAACTACTGATGAATCCAAATAAGACACAAGCTATTATGGTTCTATCTCAAGGCCATAGGCATGGAACTTTTGCATGGAGGTTAGAGAGAAGCCTTATGCTTTGAAGGATAACAAAATAGGTATAAGGGAGACATTATGAATTGGTAACACTTCAAAGGGAGCTTGACACATAGACACTTCACATAATCTTGTACAAAAATGAGAAGATTAAAAGCAAGGTGTTGGAAGAAATTGTAGGTGATGAATGACAATCATGCATTCTGTAAATGAAACTAAACGTGCACACTTGTTCTAACTAGAAATAGAAAAGTCTCCTTATATTGCTTCAAAAGAGTCTTTTACAAAGTGATTTCTATAGAGTAATTCTATTGTTAATCTAGGGATGATTTGCCTGGTTCCAAGGCCTCTATTTATATAAAAAAGGGGAAGAAAGAAGAAGTCATTGATGGTATAAATTCTCACATTGTACTTCCTTATTTCCCCTAAATGTACCACTCAAGACCACTAGACAATACTCTTGATCCCCTCCCATGTTTAATTTTTTCTTTAACACATCTGAGAAGCCATGTTGTGAGTAGCTAGAATGTCTCTTCTTGGCATGATGCATTTAAGTGTCAAATGGTGATTTTAAGGAGTGAGCTATGGAGAATGAGATACTTCATAATTTATAGCTACCAACTGCTTGGACTCTCCCATGCTCATTGGTCATGCTTGTGGCACTTGTCCTTTACTGATTGGTCATTTTTGTTCTAGCTTATGCCACATGGTAGCTTTTCATTCATTGTATCAAAATTCTCACATTACTAGACCAAGCTTAATTCAAGCACTTTGAGAATCTTGATTTATTCTATGTAGATTAATTTGGGTTCTTTGATCTCTCCAAATTTGGACTTTCCTAGATCCTTTACTTATAAAGCCTTTTAAGTAAAGTACTTGGAGAGACCTTTACTCTGTGTAGAGTAAGTTGGGTTTTAAGCTTACTTAATTTAGAATTTTCCATCTTGAAGTCTTCTCAATTTGTTATTTTTAAGCCTTAAGACTTCAAGATATTCAACCCTGATTACTTCCAATAGCTAGTCACTTATTTTGATTTTCACATCTATTGGCCCGTCATTTCCTTTGGACACTTGGTTTTAGGTTTTTCTTTTGAAGGAATTCCTTTGGAATTTTTTTTGGGAAAAACTCTTGAAGGAATTTCTTTAGATAATTTGTCTGAAGGAATTCCTGCAGACTTTTTGTCTGAAGCTTCTTTCTTGATCTGATCTCTTTCTTTTTTGCCTTTCAAACTTTTCACATTGGACTTTCCTAAAGGGTGAGAGACCCTTTGGGCTTCCTGTATGTCCCTTCAAACTTCCACAAATGATCCTCCCAAAGGTAAAGATACCCTTTAGGAAATTTTAAATGCTCCTTCTAAAGGGTAACATACCTTTTGAGAAACTTACAACTGTCCAATTGGAGAAGATAAATCCCTTCAAATTTATGAAGTGTACCTTCAAGTTCTTGAAAGACCCTTTAGAAAAGTTGAAGAGGACCTTAGAAAAATTTGACTGGTCCCTTTTTCCCTAAAAATGCCCTTTGACATTTTAAAAATGCCCTTCATATTTTTGAAAAAGACTCATCCTTTAAAGAACTGAGAAACACTATTTTTTAAGATCAAATTAGGTTTGTCAAGCCCTATTACTTATTTTAAGCTTCTGACTACTCATAACTTATGAAATAATCAATTATTGCTCCTTTGAGAACCTAAAATACACTATCCATGAGTAATTTGGGTTTTTAAACCTAAATTACTTCTACTTATAAAACATTTAGAAGTTAAGTAATATTAGAACCCTGATTTACACTATGCCCTTGTTAGGTTGTGGAGCTAAAAGCTTCAACTATGCAGACGAAGAGGAGGTTGCTAAAGTTCTAAAAGTACCAGTGTCGGTAGTATGACCGACGTCGGTCATGATGAATGCAGAAGGCAATTGGCATCAGCAGGGAGTCAGCCGACGTTGGTCAGCACCAGTTAGACAGGGACCAACGTCAGTCGCCTGTGTGTTCTAGAACTGTTCGTTGCACGAACAGTTAGTTTGTTGAACTAAGTGTTTGCATGTAAAAGTTATTTTGAGTCTTGAGCTACGTGTCTATTATTAGTAAACTAAGATTCTAAGTTATTGTTTAAGTCTGGGATCTATTTATAGACCCATTGGCATGTATTGTAATTATGCACTAAAAAAGAAGGCAAGGAAGATCCTTCCATTATAAGATCATTGAGTTGCAGGGTGTTGCAAGCTCATAGGAGATCTACATGTGTAAGTATGGTCTGTTTAATTACAGGTTTCAGGTTCATGGGAGATCTACTTGAAGTACTTTAGAGTGCTTGGTGTACTGGCAGGGTTATTACTGACTAGTTGGAGAGGTGAACACCAATTATGTGTGTGAGTTGTGTGTTGGGACCATTTTTGATAGGAGAGTGAACTTTTGAAGAAGAATTACTGTACACTTCAGGTGTGGAAAGCCTTTGTAAGGTGGAAGAGTGTGGTGTCTCTTTATTGTATTCTTTTTTGTACGAGTATTAATACAAGATTGTATATTGTCTCTCATATTCTGTGTTATTTGTGAATTCTAGTTACTTGTACTTCTGGATATTTCTGCATGTTTAATTGCTTGTATTTGGTAATCATATTGTGCTCTTTTTGAGGAGCAAGATCCTAACAAGTGGGATCAAAATAGGTGTGTTATTCTTGGATTCCCTGACAACTGGTATCAGAGCTTTTAGGTTGGGATACTAACAGGTTGTATTAGATCTAGTTAGTGTGTGTTGATTATAGGTTACTCACAAGGGTTTCTATTTGAGTGAGAGTAGAGCAATGGCAGAAGAAAGTAAGCTACAAATGGAGAAGTTTAATGGCAAGAACTATCAATTACGGAGGATGCAGATTGAAGATTATCTATATCAGAAAGATTTATACTTACCATTGGGTGGGGTTGATTGCAAGCCCCGAGATATGAAGGATGAAGAATGGGAGGTTCTTGATCGGAAGGCTCTGGGATCTATAAGGTTGAGTCTTGCATCATCTATGATTTCTAACTTATCACACGCTAAGACAATGGTAGAGTTGATGAAATCTTTGGCAAATTTATATGAAAAACCCTCAGCTTCGAATAAGGTATTTCTTATGAAGCAATTATTTAATTTGCAAATGTTGGATAGTGGATCTATACATAGTCATCTTAGTGATTTCCATGGTTTGGTAAACCAGTTAAATTCAGTCAATATTTTTTTTTGATGATGAAATTAAGGCTCTCTTAATCTTATGTTTATTACCTAAAAGTTGGGAGAGTTTGGTAATGGCAGTTAGCAATACTGCGTCTGCTTCAAAAATCTTTAAAGTGGATGATGTTGTGAGTGTGATCTTGAATGAAGAGATACGCAAGAAAAGCACAGGTGAATCATCAAGGAATGATTTGAGTGTTGAAGGCAGAGGAAGGCAAATAGAGAAGATCGAGTGTGGGAGATCAAGGTCAAAGATAGGTAGGAGATCCAAGTCCAGGTATGGTAGAATAACCTACTGGAAATGTGGAAAGCAAGGGCACTTAAAGAGAGATTACAGGTTGAGTGAAGATCAGCATGAAGGACATGAAGATGAAGCAGATGTTGCAGATTTTGTTGCATATGATGCTTTGGTATGTTCTTTGGATAAATTAAAATCTTGGGTTTTAGATTTTGGTGCCTCTTTTCATGCATCCCCAAATAGGGAATTTTTTCATGAGTATGTCCAGGGATACTTTGGAGAAATTTGTTTAGGGGATGGTAAGCCTTGTCAGATGGTTGGCAAAGGGAAAGTGAAGCTGAAATTGTAGACAGGTAACACATGGGTGTTGAAGGAGGTCATGCATGTCCCAGTTTTGGAGCAGAATTTGATTTTTGTAAGAAGTTTGGTTGATGAGGGTTGCACAGTAATCCTCACAGCAGACTCTTGGAAGGTTACCAAGGGTGCACTTGTTGTAGTAAGAGGTAAGAAAGTAGGTACACTTTATCTATCTACTTGTATTACTGATTCTCTTTCTGGGTTATCTACTTCAGTTGTAGATTCAAAGATGTGGCTTAATAGGCTTAGTCACATGAATAAGAAGGAGATGCATGTTCTTGAGTCAAAGGGTATGCTTTCAGATTTGAAAGGCATGGATCGAGATTTTTATATGCAGAAGAAGAAGGTAACGTTTCTTGAGGAATCTGATATATGTGACAAGAATAAGAAAGCCTTGGTTTTCAAGGAGAAGGTGACAAACAGAGTTCAGCACAAGGGGTAGAAGAATTTTGAGCAGAGTAAGGTTGATTTGGAAAAGGGTTTGATCCAAAAGGAGCTCACGGGTAGATGTCAGTTCTCACAAGAAAAACACAGAGACCGACGTCGGCTAGAAAATCGATGTCAGTGTCTAGACAGGGATCGATGTTGGCTATGTGCAGTCCAACGTTGGTGATGCAGGGATAGATAAACACCAGCATCGGCAAGGGGGAACCAATGTCGGCGATGAGGCAATCACATGGAACTGACGTCAGTTGGGTGCAGACTGAGATGTGATCAGCATCGGTCACTAATACAAATTTTGGGTGGATAACAAGTTGTCAAGGAGTCTCAAGTGCCCATATGGAGGACTTAAAGGGTAAGTAAGCCTCAAATTCATCATTTCCCTTCTTTACACTACTTGATGCTCACTGATGGTAAAGAACCAGGAAGTTGTTAAAGAAGCAAAGTAGGTAGATCCAGGAAATAGTGGGAGCTTGGCATGGATGAAGGATGTGATTCTTTGGAGGAGAACCAAATGGGAGTTTTTGGTGGAGTTGCCAGCTGAAAAAAAGCACTAAGAGATGAATGGATGTTCAGGATGAAGAAGAGCGGAAATGGACATGTGAGACAAAAGGCCAGGGTATATGATCTTGAATAAGCTACAGGGAAATGGAGGTTTGATCATTGTGTTTCTCTTTACCAGGTTGGATAATATTAGCTACATTATCCTATTACTGTATGATGTGCTTGTTACAGGGTTATATATACAGGGAGTTGCTGAACTAAAGGTAAAGCTAGTTTAGAAGTATGTCATGAGGAATCTGGGAGCAGCAAGGTTCTTTGGCATGAGTGTGTTCTAGGGACATGGAAGGTCACATGTTGACTTTGTTTCAGGATGATTGTGTGAGACCGGTTAGCACGCTGATGGTTGGACAGTTCACAGAACAGTGTCTTGATTCACATAATGAGGTTAAGTGCATGGTATGTACTAAACTTGAGTTTTTCCAAGAAGTGGGAGTTGTCAAAAAGTTAGGAGCCAATCTGGGAAAGAAGCATTGGAGGGCAGTTCAGTGGATTCTTAGAGGGACCAGCAGCAAGTGCACATGCTATGCAGGGTCAAGTTATTTTCTACATGGGTTTGTAGATGTGGATGTGATAGGTGATTTAGATGACATGTGTTGCACCATAGGATTTGTGGTGGTTGGTATTCAAGAGTGATCTTGAAGAGGGATACAAAGCCAAGGGAACAAACTAGATGATGTATAGGTATAGGTACAGTTGCAGCTATTTATCTCCAAGTGGGAGATTGTTAGGTTGTGGAGCTAAAAGCTTCAACTATGTAGATGAAGAGGAGGTTGCTAAAGTTCCAGAAGTACCGGTGTTAGCAGTATGACCGATGTCGGTCATGATGAATGCAGAAGGCAATTGAAATCGGCAGGGAGTTGGCTAACATCGGTCAGCACCAGTTAGACAGGGACCGACGTTGGTCGCCTGTGTGTTCCAGAACTGTTTGTTACATGAACAATTAGTTTGTTGAACTGAGTGTTTACATGTAAAGGCTATTTCAAGTCTTGAGCTGCGTGTCTATTATTAGTAAACTAAGAGTCTAAGTTATTGTTTAAGTCTGGGATCTATTTATAGACCCATTGGCATGTATTGTAATTATGTGCTGAAAAGGAAGGCAAGGAAGATCCTTCCATTGTAAGATCATTGAGTTGCAAGGTGTTGCAAGCTCATAGGAGATCTACATGTGTAAGTATGGTCTGTTGAATTGCAGGTTGCAAGTTCATGGGAGATCTACTTGAAGTACTTTAGAGTGCTTGGTGTATTGATAGGGTTATTACTAACTGGTTGGAGAGGTGAACACCAATTCTGTGTGTGAGTTGTGTGTTGGGACCATTTTTTATAAGAGAGTGAACTTTTGAAGAAGAATTACTATACACTTGAGGTGTGGTAAGCCTCTGTAAGGTGGAAGAGTGTGGCGTCTCTTTATTGTATTCTTTTCTTTACGAGTATTAATACAAGATTGTATATTGTCTCTCATATTCTATGCTATTTGTGAATTCTAGTTACTTGTACTTCTAGATATTTCTATATGTTTAATTTATTTTATTTGGTAATCATATTGTGCTCTTTCTGAGGAGCAAGATCCTAACAAGTGGGATCAGAACAGGTGTGTTGTTCTTGGATTCCCCGATAGCCCTCAAAAATCTAAAGTTTTCATTAATGGAAAACCCAATGTCCTCCCAAAGACTTCCCATTTCCTTGCTTGAAATATCCCTCTTTCATAATTATGAAAATTTTGATATGTTATCCAAAAATGGCCAACATTTCTGGTGATTCATAGGGAAGCATGCCTACTATGCTTGAGAACCCATCTCATTTTCTTCATTCAATGCATTAGGCATGGAATCACTATTTTTATATAAATTTGGCTTATCTAAAAGTATCCCTTGAAGCAACAAGAAAAATTGAAATGAAAAAAACTATGCCCAAGGCACTTAGGGAAGGGAAAACACACAACTAAAATAGATGTGCACAAGGCACTTTAGAGAAAACATGAAAAGTTATACAAAATGTACAATAACATACAATGGATAAAAACACTTCTAATAACATGGATTTAGATGAATCCCATTGATTAGGATGGGTAATAACTCCCTATCTAGTTGGGTGAGCTAAAAAGTGTTATGCTATTTTCATCTCTAGATCAAATAAAGCCACTCTACAAGCTATCAAACTTGGTATGGTTACTCGATTTAGCCTTTTTTGAATCCCATTTGAGAACCAAGTCTCCCTCTTTTAAATTCCTTACTATAGATCTCTTTTCAAGAGCTTTTTTGACCTGAGCTTGATGTACCTCTAGCATATTCATTGCAAGGTCCCTTATCTCCTCAAGCTCTATGAGTTCTGCCAATCACACATTCATGGGTTCATCTTCTAGTAGCTTCAACTGATGGGCTACTTCTAATGTAGGAAGTTCAAGGTAAATGGGTAACTTAGCCTCCCTTCCATATACTATAATATTTGGTGTACTACCAATAATAACTTTAGGAGTTCCCTGATTAGCCCACAAGGCTATCTTTAATTTAGTGTACCACATCCTCTAATTCTCCTCCAAGGTCCTCTTGATAATCCTCAACAAATTTTTATTTATGGACTCAACCAATCTATTCCTTGAGAATAATAATTTGAGGAAGTGCTAAGGTAGATGCTCATTTTGAGATCCCATTCATTTGTTTTCAAACCAAAGCAAGCCAAAGCATTATCAGATATGATAGTGGATAGAACACCAAACCTGGTCACAATGTTGTCATAGAAATTTAAGACTATGAATTTATTGGATTCCTTCAATGCAATGGATTCCACCCACATGGTGAAGTTATCAATTGTAGTAAGCATGTACTTATGCCCTACACTTGATGGGGGGTCGATCACACCAATAAAATCCAAACCCCACTACATGAATGGTTGCTCTACTTGAATCAAGTTAAGAGGGAAAGATGATAACCTTTGATTACCTATGAAGAGAGAACATTCCTGACACCTCCTCACCCATGCATAAGTGTTCTTGAAGAGGCTAGGCTAGTAGTAACCAGCCCTCATGATCTTTTCTATAATAGTCCTTAGAGTAAAATCACCTCTTATAGGCCTATCATGGAAATTATCCAAAATCTTGGCTACTTGATCATCATCAACGCACCTCAAGAGCACTCCATTGAGGTCTATTATGAACAAAACCCCATCAAATAAAGCATAAGGTATAGACTAAAGTTTTAAATACCTTATTTTAACTTTGTCCATACCTTGAGGGCACTAACCTATTAGCAAAAAGTGCATCATATCAAGGAGCCAACTAATGTGAGGTGGAGGTGCATCTACTTGTAGGTTATCTTGTGTTACCAAGATGACCTCTTTGTCTTCATGAAATTTATCAACCATATTATCACATAAGCCTTTACCTCTTACTAGCTTAGTGACCTTAATCTCCACGTCATACTCCATAACTTTAGTAATCCAACCAACTCTTTTTTTTGCTCAAATCATTATTAAGAAGGAAGTCTCTTACTTCAGGATGAGACACCATAAGGTGTATTTTTCTTTTGGATAGCATTGGCCTGAACTTCTTGAGGCTCCTTACTATTTCAAGGACTTGCTTTTCTATAAAGTTATACCTCACCTCATACTCTTCAAGCCCCTGACAGAAAAATGCTAATAGCGGCTAAAGTCCTTCACCGTTCCTTTGCATTAGCATAGTTGATATATTATCAATGTTGGTAAAAGCATATAATATGAAATCCCTTGAGAAATCAAGATTTATAAGTGTGGGTGCTTGAGTGATGGCTTACTTGATAGCCTCAAATACTAACTTGCCTTCATTTGACCAAGTAAACACTTGGTTTTTTTTAGCATAGCAATGATGGGTTTAACCAAACTTAAAAAATTGAGGATAAATCTTCTCACAAAGTTTTTATTTCCAAGGAAACTTTGGAGTCCCTTCTTATGCATGGGTAGGGATAAGGCCAAGATGGCACTTATTTTCTTAGGATTAATGGACAATGCCTCATTTGAGATGATGTGGCCTAGCAGCTTACCTTTATGCATGACAAACAGACACTTCTTAGGATTCAATGAAATCCCATACTCTTTGCACCTTTCAAAAATAAACCTTAGGTGGTTCATGTGTTCACTAGTGTTCTTTGATAAAATCATGATATCATCTAAGTATACTAGTACCATTTGGTTTAGTATCCCTTGGAAATCCATGTCCATGGCTCTTTAGAAAGTTGCATCAACATTTGATAAACCAAAGGGCATCTTTTGGTATGCATATGTGACCCATTTGGTGGTGAAGGTAGTCTTGTATCGATCTTCATATTTCACCCAGACTTGGTTGTAGCTAGAAAATCCATCTAATAGAGAGAAACATTCTGATCCTATAACTACTTAGAGAAGTTACTCCATGGATGGTAGAGGGTAGTGATCCTTCAAGGAGACTTTGTTGAAATCTCTAAAGTCCACACAAATCCTAATGTCCCCACTCTTTTTTCTTACAGGTACCAAGTTGGCTACCCATGATGAATGTTTGATGGAAAAGATGATCTTGGACTCAATCAACCTGGTTAGCTCCTTCTTCATCAACTCTTCAATATTGGGGTTAACGATCCTTTTCTTTTACCTCACATGCTTGGCATTGGAATCCAACTCTATGGTATGCTAAACTAAATTAATATCAAAACCCTATAGGTCACTATACTCCCAAGCAAAAATGTTTGCATACTCTTAGAAAAGTGATATGAAAGCATGCCTCTGAGCCTTGTTACTTACCTTCCCAATATTGAGAAGTTTGTCTTTGAAGATGAGGACTCTCTCATAGTTTTCTTCATTAGTAGACATTAATACCTTTTCTTTTCTCATATGGTCTCCTTCATGAAAAAGGCCTCCAATGTAATGATCCCTTTAGGAAGTTTGTTTGACTTTAGCTGAACAATTTGATCCTCATATTGATGCTACAATTTATCTCAGTTGGAGGAGGAGAACTCAGCTTCCTACTATAAGATGTAAGAAATTTTCTTATCACTCTAAAAAACCTTCCAGTGGGCTTCATTATCTAGCACTGATGGCCTCACCACCACCTTGACATGTGGCTAAACCTTAGCTTCTTTCAGCTCACTCGGAATGTCAAACTGAGCTCCCATGGCTGCCAACCTGTTAGCATGTTGGTTTTGATTTCTTGGGACAACTTGAATGTCAAAGGCCTCAAAATATTCAATTAGGTCCCACACTCAATTTTTGTAGGACCTCATCAAGGAATTATTTGTAACATTTAGGCCTCTGACCTGGTTTACTATGAGCTCACTATCCCCATAAACTTATAGTAGTTTGATTCCTCTTTTATAGTCCCATTGAAGGCCACAGATCAAGCCTTCATATTCTACTACATTTAAAGAGCAATTGAAATGGAACCTGTAGGAAGAGAAAATATTATTAGCTAAAGGTGAAATAAACATTACCCCGACACCTACACTATTTTTCCCCTTGAACCATCAAAGAAAAAAAATTATAAACCATTAGGGTTTTCTTTAGGTCCAATGAGGGGAGGCATGGGCTGATTCTCTTCATGTAGCAGATAGACACCCATGTCTCTTTCCTCAACACCTTCCAAAATGTTGAAAAAATGGTTATCTCCTCATAGCTCATCCAAGAACAAGTTTAGAACCTCTTCAAGATGAGTGTTCAGCTCTTGGCCAATTATAAACTCATCCTCATCAAGGATAGTATAATAGAGGTTTATGTTATCTAGCTGATGGGCTTTAATGTGGAATTGTACCATGGGTTCAACTTTGATTGATACCTTAGTCCCATACCTTGTTCTTAATGACATATAAGACCAATATTCTATAAGGTAACCCCTGATCTTGGTTGTGAACTCTCTAAAAAGACATAATGCAAAGCAAGGAGTGACATCTAGGATCAACACATCTTGCATCATGGACATGCTAGAACAAGCATAAAAAGTTAGGTTCAAATTCCTGATGATACCTAATGGCTTTTTGGAAGAACCATCAAGCTATAAGACTTCCTTGGTGTGAAGCTCATACTTGATGTTCAGCTGGTCAACAATAGACTTTGGCATGACTGAGGTGTTGGCCCCACTATCTACCAAGGAGTCATCGATGATTAATGAGATGTAGAATGGGGGGGGCTTGGTCATACTACTTGACATTTCTCCCAAAGGACTCTTGGCTGCATTAGTGAAGACTTCAGCATCCTTACTTGGTTGCTTAATTGTAGTTATAGAAATACTTATCTTGGACAAACCTTCTTGAAGAATGTCTACTTGGTCAGGCATAGAAAGCATGTCCCACATTGGTATGCTCATATTGGATTCTTCATTTACTCCACAATGTTGATTGGTGTAACCCCAACCTTTGCCTAGGTTTTGGGAGCAACTATTATTGGCTTTGTCAGTGAAGGAACAGTGACAAGAGGTTATTTAAAAGCTTCTTGATTGTCACCCATATTCCTTCTCTTGAACCTTGTGTTTATCGAGACTAAGATGTGGGCCAAACTTGGATTAGCCTATGGATTGGATGCATAACACTCCTCTTTCTCACTAATGACCATTGAGGCTTTTGACTAGTTTAACCCCTAATCTGAGCCTTGTTATTATGGAGGTTGCTCTTACTTTGTTAGCATGGGCACCTCTATGCTTTGGGCTATAAGAGCCTAGTTATATCTATAAGCAATAGCCTACTACTATTGATCATTGGACGCTTGGTTGGAGCCATTAGTTTGGGTAATGGATTGTCTAAAAGAATGATTCTAAGGCATTGTCCCTTTAGCCTCCTGAGCCACATTGTTCTGAACTAAGACCAAGGATTTGGAAGGGCCTACAACATTTTAATTATAATTGTGCTACTTAGCATAGTTAGGCTACCCCTATCCTTGGAAACCTCCTTTTTAGGGTGGTGTATTAGCTTGATAAGGCTAAAGTTAAGGCTAATACACAGCTTGATAAGGCTTGCTATAAGCTTGTTGATTGACACTAACCACATCATTCCCCAAGGATTGGAGCATGTTTTTCAATTACAAATAATATTTTTGCTCTTGGGATTCTTTGGATCCACTAGTAGAGGCCTTCTCTTGCTTAGGTTAAGGCACAATAACAATTGTTGGCATTGGAAGTATAACATCAAGTGGAGGAATGACTATAAGAGGTGATCTAATCTCTAGAAAAAGAGGCATTGGGGGTTTGGGAGTAAGCTTGCCAACTTGAGCTAGGCAATTTTCTAATTTGATGGCCACTTCATAGGCATCTGGTAGTATGTCTCCTCCATTAGATTGAATCATTACAACTATGTCACTATTGAGAGCCTTCAAGTAATACAAGAAATTAAAGTTCAAAGGCAGTCTAATAGATTCTATAATTCTATCCCACACCTTTTAAAATCTCATATTGAAGTCTTGCATGACTTCATGAGGAGCTCTCTTGATTGTGGTCAGTTGCTCTACAAGTGATAGATGATCATTCTTATCTATAAACTTTTTACATAGATCTATTCTTATCTCATCCCATGAGTGGATAGAATTAGGAGCTAGGTCCCTATACCAGTCTAATGCCTTTCCTTTGAAGGATATAACCAATATCCTAATAGCTACATTATCCATTGTGATATTGTGAATGTTGAAGAAGTTGGCTATGTTTGTTATGTGCTCAGTAGGAGTTAAAACTTGGTTTCTTATGTAATAAAGAACATTTTTGAGGGTTGTTATTGGAATAAGATCATAATGTGGTAAGTTCAAAGGGATTTTCCTACTAAATCCCATAAAATATATTTGGGGAATCATAACATCAAGAGGGGCTAACAAAGATCTCCTTGTGTAAGTATGCTTTATGACTAGTCTAGGAAGAGGGTGTCCTATGTAAGGGTGAGTATGGGTAAACCTTAAACTTGTTGCTGAGTTCAAATGTAATTCAAAAAAATCAAAAGGAATACCTTTAGAAGTTGATCTTGTAGTCACCTTTTGCATGAAAGATAGCTACTACTTTTCCACCAAATAGTTGGGTGTTCTTTGGAGTCACCACATGTTAAAGGATGAATCCTACCACTACTTCAAAATGATCAAAATAACACCAAATTTGACCAATATTTCATTAAAATTAAAATAAAATGGTAGTGGTCCCACCATACATGCCAAAACTATTATATCTTGGAATTTCACTCTTGTGAGAGTTTTCTTCAAGGTCCCTCACTTCTAGTGATAGGCATGGGGACAACCTCAGGATGTGGGTAGCCTATGGTGAAGTTAAACCTATAGGATTTTTTATGAGGCTAGTTCCTCAAGTGCTTCACATCAACTCTTGATCTCACACTGAAATATGCTATCATCTAAGGAAAAGAGGTAGGAGGATGAATAAAAAGGAAATATAAGCTAAGGGAGGTGATGTACCAAAAAAAGTGATCCACTTGGTCTAGGAAAAAAGCCAATTACTGATGAATCAAAACAGGACACAGGCTATTATGGTTCTATATTAAGGCCATAGGCATGGATATTTTGTGTGGAGGTTGTAGAGAAGCCTTATTCTTTGAAGAATAATAAAATAGGTCTAAGGGAGACACTATGAACTGGTAACACTTCAAAGGGAGCTTGACACATAGACACTTCACACAATCCTGCACAAAATTGAGAGGATTAAAAGCAAGGTGCATGAATAAATCATAGGTGATGAATGAAAATCATACATTCTATAAATGAAACCAAATGTGCACACTTGTTTTAACTAAAAATAGAAGTCTTCCTTGTATTACTTCAAAAGAGTCTTTTACAAAGCGATTTCTATAGATTAATTCTATCACCAATCTGGGGATGATTTACTTGGCTCCAAGGCCTCTGTTTACATATAAAAATGGGAAGAGATAAGGGGAAGAAATAATAAGTCATTGATGGTATGAATTCTCATGTTGTACTTCCTTATTTCCCCTAAATGCATTGCTTAGGATCACTAGACAATACTCTTGAGCCCCTCCCTCTTTAAGTTTTTATTTGGCATATTTGAGAAGCCATGTTGTGAGAATTTGGAATGTCTCTTCTTGGCATGATGTATTTAAGTGTTGAATGATGATTTTAGGGAGTGAACTATGGTAGATGTGATCCTTCATAGTTTTTAACTACCAATGGCTTAGACTCTCCCATGCTCATTGGTCATCCTTGTACCACTTGTCCTTTATTGATTGGTCATGTTTGCTCCATCTTACACCATGTGGTAGACTTTCATTCATTGCATCATGATTCTCATGTTGCTAGACCAAGCTTAAGTTGAGCACTTTGAGAATCTCAATTTACTCTATGTAGAGTAATTCAGGTTCTTTGATCTCTCTAACTTCGGACTTTCCTAGATCCTTTACTTATAAATTATTTTAAGTAAAGTACTTGGAGAAACCTGATTTACTCTATGCAAAGTAATTTGGGTTAGCTAAACTTACTTACTTCAAACTTATCCATCTTGAAGTCTTCTCACTTTGCTATTTCCAAGCCTTAAGACTTCTAGCTTTTCAAACCTGATTACTTCCAATGGCTAGTTGATTATCTTCATTTTGATGTCCATTGGCCCATCATTTCCTTTGGACACTTGGTCTTTGGTTTTTATTCCAAATGAATTCCTTCGGCCTTTTCTTTCAAGAAAAACTCTCGAAAAAATTTCTTCGAATAATTTTTTCAAAGGAATTCCTTTGGAATTTTTATCCAAAGTTTCCTTATTGCTCTCTTCCTTTAGAAATTACCTTTTGGAATTTTCAAAATGGAATTTCCCAAAGGGTGAGAGACCCTTTGGGCTTCCTACATGTCCCTTTGAACTTTCATGAATGATCCTCCCAAAAGGAAAGATACCCTTCAAGAATTTTTAAGTGATCCTTCTAAAGGGTAACATACCCTTTGGGAAACTTGTAACTATCCACTTGGAGAAGAAAATCCATTTGGATTTATGAAGTGTACCTTTAGGTTCTTAAAATACCCTTTAAAAAGTTGAATAGGACCTTTGGAAAATTTGACTAGTCCCTTTTGCCCTAAAAAAGCCCTTCAACATTTTGAAGATGCCCTTCAAATTTTTGAAAAAGACCCATCCCTTGAAGAACCCAAGAAGCACTATATTTTAAGACCAAATCAGGTTTGTCAAGCCCTATTACATATTTTAGGTTTCTGATTGCTCATAACTTATGAAGTAATCAAGTAGTGCTCCTTGGAAAACCTAAAATACACTATCCATGAATAATTCGGGTTTGTAAATCCAAATTACTTCTACTTATAAAATATTTAAAAGTCAAGCACTACTGGAAACCCAATTTACACTATGCCCTTAGAAACCTAAAGTTGTCATTGCTGGAAGACCTGAGGTCCTCCCAAATACTTGCCATTTTCTTGCTTGAAAGCTCCCTTTTTCATACTTAGGCAAATTTTGATATGTGGGCCAAAATTGGCCAACATAACCACACGTGAAATATATGATCACTGAATACAATGCTATTAATGAGAAGTTAAACCTAATTTCCTCAGACCTAGGCATCTACATGATAAGCATAAAGCCTTCAAAATCCAAACTAGCCACATCCTAAGTCTATTTAGATTGTGGTCTCTTTATGTAGATAGAGCTCACTTCAAACAAGGTAGTGGGGCCAATGTTTTGCTTATACATCACTTATGGGGGAACATCTAATGTCCTATAGGTTATAGTTCCCTTGTATGAATAACATGGAAAAGTATGAAGCCCTAATATTGGGATTGTAATTTTCATTGAGACACATGGTAAATGAACTAAGCGTACTTAGCAACTCTAAACTAGTGGTCAACCAGATCAAAACTAAGTTTCAATGCAAACTATCATACCTCAGAAGGTATAAACATAGAGCTCGGGACATGATTGAAATGTTTAATACATTAAATACCATCCCTATTCTTTAAGAAGAAAAATAGATAGTAGACTCTATAGCATCAAATATGGCAAAATTAACCCATCTAGATGACATTGAGCTATAAAAGTTCTCTGTGGAACTTGATCCTTATCCTTATGTCCTAGACAATGTGACTAACTTCTTGGAAAGAGGACTACCAAATCATCTAGTTCCTCAGTAATGAGGGGACATTTGAGGCCTAAATCATAGATAAAATGGATATAGATAGCCTTAAGATTGAGTTGGATAAGGATGGGATCTTGAACATTCATGAGAACTAGATCCCTAATAGGATGATTTCACTAGAAAGAACATTTTATGCATTAAACCCAATATTCTATGTTAATAGGCCTAAGTTCTAAAACCATAAGTGTTGGCTTGTTAATCCCAATCCTATGGAGTACCCCTAGATAATTAACATGGATTTGGATTGGACATACCATAAATTGGAACAACTATAGAGATTTTTGCTAAAGTATAAGGACATAATTACTTGGACCTATGGAAACCTTAAGTTATTGAACTTAAGAGTAATTAATCACACCATCCCCTTAAAACCTGACCAAAAACCCTTCAGATAAAGATAAAGGCTAGTTAGTTGAATCTTATAGCCTTTGATTCATAAGGAAATTCACCAATTACTCTCTATAAGGATAATTTTCTTGATCCACCACTCTAGCTAGGTGGCTAACCTGGTCTTGATGCTGAAGAAGAATGGTGAAATATGCCTTTTTATGGACTTCACAATTTTGAACCGGGCCACAGATAAAGATAACTACCCATTACGCTCACTAGAAGAGGTGATCTAAATGGTAAGTGAGTCCTAGATGATGTCCTTCTTGGATGGATTTTTAGGTTATAACCAAGTTCTAGTCAAATCAAGAGATAGAACTAAGATCAATTTCACCACCAATTGGGTCACATTTTCTTATAAATGGATGTATTTTGGGCTAATCAATGTTAGAACAACCTTTTAAAGGGTAATGGACTTTGCCTTTGAGGGCTTGATATGTAAGTTCATATTAATATATATGGATGACCTATCTATGTTGTCTAAATATAGGTCAGATCATGTGCACCACTTGAAAAGAGTATTTGAATGATGTAAAAGGTATGGCATCTCATTAAACCTAAAGAAGAGCATGTTCATTGTCACCGAAGGTAAGCTTATCAATCACATTATCAAAAAGGAAGGTATTACTATCAATGCTAAAATGGAATATGTAATTTCTAAACTACCTTTACTTAATAATAAGAAAGAACTAAAATCTTTATTTATGAAAATCAACTTTGTATGTAAGTTTATATCTAGATTTGCTAAAATAGTGAAGCCATTGAATGTAATGTTGAAATAGTAGGATAAAGTGGAGTGGCAATCGAAATCAAGGAAATATTTCTAGGATATCAAATATGTTATCATGCAAGCCTTAGTCTTTATATGCCTAAACTATACACATGACTTTTATGTTTATCCTTTTGCTTAAGGGAACACCATTATTACCTACTTCACTTAGAGGTTATAAGGAGAAGAACACCCCATGTATTTTATGAGCACTAATATTAAATATGCCAAAATTTAATATTCTACCATAGATGGGCATTACTATGCCCTAGTCAAGGTAGTGAATAAATTAAGGCATTACATCCTCCAAAATAGAGTACATGCCATTGTCCCAGACCTAGTTATAACACAAATGTTGGTACAAAATGAGTTAGGAAAAAGGAAAGGATGATGGATGAAGAAATTGAAAGAGTATGACTTGTAAATCTAGTTGGATAAACTAGTTAGGGGATAAGTCCTCACCTAATTAATCATAGTATAAAACCAAGAATCATGATAAACCAAGTGGACCAATAAAATATATGACATTCAGACTGTTATGCCCCATTCATGCACTTTCTACTTTATGAAAATGCACCCCTAGGACTCAACCATACATAGAGAATAACACTCTATTTGAAAGCCACATATTATATGCTAAAGAAAGGGGTTCTCTTCAGAAGAAACCATGAAGGGATCTACCTATAGTGTGTATCATGAGAAGAGGCCAAGGATATAATGGCAAGTTTCCATGAAAAACTAGGAACCAACCATCTCATGACAAATGCCATGGATCACAAGGTTATCTGGGTAGGTTACTATTGGCCCATTCTATTCAGAGATGTTCACACTCATGTTTGTTTCTATCACCAATGCCAAACCTTTGCTAAAATGGAAATGCATGCCATAGTGCCACTATAACCTTTTATAGAGTCTATGTTATTCGCAAAATGGAGACTAGATTTCATGGGGGTGATTAAACCCAATTTTTTATGCATTCATAAATTTGTCCTCATAGGAATAGACTACTACACTAGATGGTTTGAGGCAATTACAGCCAAAAGGAGCACTACTACCGAAGTCATCAATTTCTTAGAAAATGCCATAATCACCCATTTTAGGGTCCCTATTTCTTTAGTATGGATAATGGCCTGCCTTTCAATATAAATAATTATAGAGTGGGCCTATGGTAATAAGATCACACTAAAGTTATCCTCCAATCACTACCTATAAGGGAATGAATTGGTAGAATGCACCAATAAAAACTTGATCAGCACCATCAAGAAATCAATCAAAGAGAAGCCCTAAGAATGGCACTATTTACTAAATTTTGCCTTATGGTTAAACTACACCAGGTATAAACAATCCCTCAAAATATCTCCTTTCCTTCTCATTTACAGATTGGAACTAATCATGTTGATCACTCTCAAAATTCCTACTTATAGGTTTAGGCATCAATTCATAGAACTAGATGACAAAGTGATTTCTAGAATCCTGGACCTGGTTCAATTAAAAGAAGCTTGGGATGAAGCTTTGATGAGCCTTATTAAGCATCAAGAGAATAAAGAGGTGGTTTGACAAGAGGGAAAAGGTCAAGACCTTCATAATTTCAGACCTAGTCTTGATGTGGGATAAGGCCCATGAGAAGAAAGCCTAACATTCAAAATTCCATCCCCTCTAGATTGGTTTGTACTAGATAGTTGAATTACTGGGCCAAAACACCTCTTATCTCAAGGATGTCAAGGGTAATGACTTACCTCTTCTAGTAAATTGGTATCTCTTGAAGCATTATTTCTCAGTTTTCCCCTCCAAAGTGGTTTCTAAGTAATCCTAGTAAGAGGTGTTAATGTATATATTAAATAGATTCTATTTAGTTTTGTGTTTGATTTTGTCATGTGTTTTTTTTATTATGTGATTTTATTTTGTATTGTGCTTTGTTTCTATGGCCCCTTATTTATTCTACATTATTTCTTTGGAGCTCAAACCTTATTAGTAACTGCTTCATGTGGTGGCCAAAACTTGAGAGGATTACTGAGAAGCAGGGAAGCCCAAGTTGAAGTGTTCAGTCTAAGCAATTATGGGATTGTAAAGGGGGACTCTTGACATCCTAGTTATGAGAGGCCAATGATTCTATGATAAATAGGTGGATTTTAGAATAGCCTACACCCCAATATAAACACTAGGATGCACTTAAAATAATAGATTTAGAATATATTAGATTGCTCAAGTTGATCATGAAATGGTTGGCTATTCATAACTTCCCCTTTATCCATTTACCCTTGTCTTGGTCTTGAACCCTCAATGGATAAGACTAATAAGTAATTAATTCTTATCAAGAAACTTGGAAAAGAATAAATAAAGTATGTAGAATCTAAATTTTGAGTCTACCTAAAAAGGGATATACAAGAAATCTCCACTATAGGCTTTTCAACCTGGTTAGAAGTGGAGCAAGGCTATGAACAAGACTAGACACATCTTTATCAGGGCTATAGATGCCCATTTGGTAGTAGAGTAATGTCCTAAAAATTCACCCTCCCTAGACATCAAACCAATAATTCCCCAAAGGAGGTATGATAACCAATCCAACATTGATTACTTGAAGGTAATCTAAGAATAATTGAAAAATGACAATCACTTCTCACACATGTTTGTGGTTGTCCATAGGTGGAATCTCAGTATTCTAATTGCTATTGCAAAAATTTAGTGCTTCATTTTTTAATGGATAATAAAGACCCCCTCATAAAATACCCATGTTAAATAAGGAAATAAATATAAACTTGGTAGATTCTAAGTGCTTCTCATCACTTTCCTCATGGAAGTCAACATTTGTTGTGGCCAAGATGCCCCCTTTTTTTTGAAATGGGGGACCCCTATAAAAATTTCATGAACTAGAGTTTTAGAGTTCTTTATTTTGTTTTTGTCAATGATGCCTAGTCAAATCTTCAAAACACATACCACCTTGAATTATTCAAATAGTAACAAGCCTTTTTTAATTTCTCTAAAAAGTCTAGTGTTTTTTCTCTTTTAGTAAATCATGGACCTAATATTATATGTTGATTTTCACTTAGATCTCCTAAATTTTAGGTCTTTTCTTAGATTAACAAACTTGTTGTCCTTCATGGAAAATTGAGTTCTCTATGTTTGATAGGTAAAATTTAATGTATCATATTCTTTTTGTCTTTCTTACTTGGTTATTTTGTGAATTTAACAAAACCTGATCGAATGAGAAGTTAATACATCATCAAGAGTCAGAAAGGCATGTCCCCTAGAGCTGTCAGAGATGTTAGATCCTTGGAGAGCTAGATCGAATGGTAAGTTTTAATGTCATCAGGAGTCAAAAGAGATAAACCCCTTGACCTATCATAGATGTTAGAGCTTGGGAGAGCCCATCCAAATGGGAATCTACCACATCATCAGGAGCTAGAATGGTCAATCCCCTAGACCTATTAGACATGTCAGAGCCCAAGAGAGATCAAGCAAATGGGAGGTTGAAACTTCATCAGGAGTAAAAAGAGCTAGTACCTTGAGCCTATGAGAGATGTCAGAGCATAAGAGAGAATAGATAAATGGGAAGCTACCATATCATTATAAGTTAGAAAGGCTATACCAAGCTTATTAGAGATGTTAGACCCTGAGAGAGCCCATCCAAATGGGAAGCTACCATGTCATTATGAGTCACAAGGGCCCATCCCTCAGACTTGTTAGAGATGTTAGAGCCTAGGAGAGCCTAAAAAAATGGGAAGTTTTGATGTCATCAAAAGTTAGAAGGGCCTATACCCTAGACCTATCAAAGATGTCATAATTGAGGAGAGCTTGATTGAATGGGAAGTTTCTATGCCATCAAGAGTTAGAAGGGCCAATCCCTTGAACCTATCATAGATATTAGAGTCTAAGAAAGATGAACTAAATAAGAAGCTACCACATCATTAGGAGTTAAAAATTCTAGTCCCTCAACCATGTCAAATATGTTAGAGACTATGAGAGCTTGATTGAATGGCAAGCTACCACATCATCAGGGGTCATAAGGTCTAGTGTCAGAGATGCTAGATCTTGTGAGAGCCTGATCAAATTAGAAGTTACCATGTCATCAAGAGTTATAAAGGATAATCCCCTAAACCTATTAGATATGTTAAAACCTAAGAGATCCTAGCTAAATGGGAAGTTTACACATCATCAAGAGTTAGAAGGGCCAATCCCCTAGATCTATCAGAGATGTCAGAGCTTGATCAAATGGGAAGTTGCCACATTATCTAGTGTGAAAATGAACTAGCTATCAATTATAACCTAAGAAGCTAAGAAGGTTGTACATATGATACTTGAAGAATAATTAAGGTGTGTCACATGTCTTAGGTGACACATCACCTAGCTTATCAAAATGACATGGAGTATAGAACCATACCTAGGTGTTGAAATTTAATGGGAGGACCAATGAATGGGTGACACATGTCAAAAAGTAAGAGTTAGCTCAGGGGCCTCTAAGAGATGTGACTATCATGCATTGGGCATTAATAATAAGGGAAGTTAGACCCAATTGGATAGTTTTAGAAAAATATCATCACCATTATTCTATCCAGTTGGTAGTAGAGGATCATGGGCTCCAAATTCAATTTTAGATTTAGAAATAAAGGGAGAAAATCCAACCACCAACTCAAATTCAAATTCATAGTAAGTAAGCCACCAAATTTAATTAATGCAAGGAGATGTATGTATGCACTTATAAATCCTAAAGGAGGCCCATTAATGGTTACCATTATTATCTTAGAAAAAATATAACTCCTCTCTTTCAAAGTTACATAAAACCCTTGTATCGTACACCTTCGACACCTAAAGATTCATAATTCCTCCTCTATCCTACTCCAATGGTTGATACATCCTCAAACTTGAAGGCTAAGTTCTAGTAGTGGGACACCACTCCCTTCTAGTTTAACCAAGTATAGACACTATAATAATATTTTTAAGGTAGATGAGTAGGTTCCAAAGGAATCTACCAATACCAATGACCCACTGATTTAGTATGAAGACACCCTTCAGTCCTATAAAACGTGTTGACTCCATAGATTCATGATCAGACCATAGGCATTTCCCTCTGATGACCTACTAGGAAACATCCTTCACAAGGATATATACATCCAAAACACTATCAATGATTGGGTATGCTCATCCACCTCTTATCACTAGATTTTCAATATATTTAGGAATGCCTTCAAGGCATACTACTCCCTCCTAGATTTATCTTTCTCATATAATTTATTGGTAGTGTCAGTCTAGATGGACACTTACCAGATCTATGACATCCTCCATGACTAGGTTGAGAACCCTAACTCCAAGTGGGTTAATAAGGAAAGATCAATGCCTACACAATTCACACTTTTTAGAAGGAGGTTTGAGTAGGCATGATCCTACTAAACCATTTATTTAGAGACTCAGATTGCTAGCACATCAATAATCTATGGGTTCCCCTTTTGCACATGATCTTGACTCACTCAGATATCCTGAACATAGAAGGCTTGATCAACTTCAATATAGTCCATACCATTATAGATTCCTGAACTAGAGATAAATTTTACATGATGAGATGCCTTCTTGACACAATCTATGGGATGCTCTCATTCAATATTTCAGCATTTCCTATGTGGGTTCTTGGTGGCTCAACCATCCACATGGTTTTCTATAAGTTGTATGCCTACTAGTTACACTAGCATGTTTTGGACATATGTGAACACTTTTACTAGGTGGTTTACCAAGATGTCAATGAAGCTCTGATGCCTCAAATCTTAAAGATAATCTAGGACTCTATTACAACCATTAAGTACTACTAGTTGTATATAGATGACATAGTGATATTAGTCATGGGATTCCTCTAAGACCCCCTATTCTTGCCTTATTATGTGCTTGATCATTTAGTAGAACATGAGATCACCTATCAAATGGTGAATGATATCTTTAGATTCTATGTACAACATTAGCATAAGGCATGCCCATAATTCTTGATAACCATATGGAGCCACATCTACATGAACTTTACCTCAAAATAAAATTTGGTGGCTTGGTGAGACTATTTCATCTTGAAAAAATATAAGATTTAGTATTAGGACCCTAAAGTGGTGATTTAGGCCCATTTGTCACAATACTCAACTCAAATCAACATCACCTATAAACATCAAGTTAAAGAAGATGATGATCTCTATTTGAACATTGCTAATGATCAGGAGGTGATATCTTAGATAGCACCAAAGAATAATAAAAAAGGGAAGAAGGCTCAACATTCCCCTCTATAACTCTTCTATATATTGCTTAGTTTGTAGAGGACCCAACTCCAATAACTCTAACCATAATCTATACCACTACCTTCTCCTCCTTGATCTCTATCCCTAACTCTAGCTCTAATTTTTCTAATAGCTTTGGCTCCTCATTCTCTAACTCCACCTCTACCTCCTCTAGTTGCTCTAAAATCTCCACCTCCACCTCTTTTAGCAGTACTAGTAACCAGGTTGTGATAGAGCTAAGCTCATACTACATGATGTTAGGTAGCCCAAGTGTAACCTACTCAACCATAAATGTTATAACGTCTAATATTTGATGCAGTCAGTAGCTTAAGAGTGAGCCTATAATGAGGCACCCAACATGTACCCATCCAAATTCCCCTACTCAATCCTCCATCTACTCCCATTTCCATTCCACCCCTTGATCCCACCTCATTCTAACTCCTTATTATGACACCCACTAGTTTAGCTCTACCCCTTCTATTTCCCATTGCTTCCCCTCCATATTTCACCCAAGTACCCTTATCCTCAGTCCTTATGATCATCTTTACTTCCTCATTCCATTCTTCTCCTCCCATATCATAGCCTAGAGTCCTTTTGGTGCCTCCTTTGGGCATGCCCTTAATAGTGGGCATGACTATAGCCTTTAAAAGTTTACCACTTCTAATAAGGACCCTCTTGGTCACCTCTTTAGTCATCTTGATACTCCCCTCTATGGCTCTAAGTCCCCTACCATCATCCCTTGTGGCCCTTTCCATCTTGGTTGGATTTTCTACTACAACACTTGGAACCAACCCAAGAAAGAGGCCAAAGAACAAAAAAAAGATGACCCATACTCTAGCTCCAACCTTAAGGCCTTCAATTCCAAATCCACCTCCTTTATATGTCTCACCAACCCTTTTAGCCCCAATAGTAATATCCCAATGATTGGACTCTCATCCCCTCTCTCTCTTACCCAAGGCTTCACAGGATTCTCTTTCAACTAGCCTATCTCTTCCCTACTATTTTATGACTCATTCCTAGATGCAATTCTACCTCAGGTAAACCTCACCCAAGAAAAATGGTAGGCAAAAATGTTCCTATGGGCCTCCCCTTTTGTTCTCCCTCCTTTTACTCCCATGCCCCCTCCACCTCCACTCCTTTCCTCTTTTACTCCATCAGATTCCTCCATCTACCCTCCACCTCATCTTCTACCCTTCACCACCATTTCAACTACACCTCCTACACCCCCCCAAAATCCTAGAGATGGTCCCAGGGTCACATGCATCATAAATAGATGTCCACAGTGACCTAAATGTGTAATGGAGTTTTGATAGAGCCTTTAAGAGCATAAAGAGGATACTTAATTAGAGATTCATCTAGGAGGTGAACCCAAGAATATGGTAGGCCCATAAGGATCTATTTTCCCTTACTAAGGTGAGGACCGATACTAGAGAGGAGAAGTTGGTGGAGGACTAGGTGGTGCTGAACCTATCAACTCAGTCTACTACAAGCATGAACTAAGTCTCTAGAGTCCAAGCCTCAACAAAAGCAATTTTTTAGATCTCCTAGAGACTAGTAGCTTAGACCAAAGTGATCTTCAGGGAGCTTCCAATGAACTTGGTCAAGATGGACAAAGAGGTTGACCTTATGGCAGCTGTGTTGGAAGTCAGGAGTGCCTAGTCAAAGAAGTTAGGAGTTGGTCCCTCTTAGCCACATTTTTATGTTAACTAGTGGTCCCCATATATCTATTACATGTTTTTAGGGATTTTTTTGTTTAAATTTTAAAATATGGTTGTAACTGTAATGAGTGGCCATCATGGCCCAGGATGGGATCCACATACTTTTTTTAAGTGATCCCCAATCCTTATATATATATATATATATAAGAATCATATTAAGTTTTAAAGGTCAACCAAAATTGATCAAAAGTACTATTAAATTATTTTTAGGATTTCACCTATATTTCCTTTATCACTCTAGACTATAAAATCAACCTAGATCAATTATTATAGTAACATTTCACTCTTTTAATAAAATACAATCTCTATTTCTTGCAAAAGGGTTTCTTCTGTGTTCAATTTTATTTCATCCTCATGTTTGAATGATCAACAATGCTAGTTTAATTGGATTAATTCTTTGTCACTTTATGTATGTCATGGTTATGATGTGATTAGTTATTATAATCTCTTTGTGAGTTCTTTCATTTCTTTTTGGGCAGTATTGATTATTTATGTGCCTAACTACAAATTCTCATATGGCATTTATATGTTTTCAACAATAAACCCCTAGTACTAATCTTTAGTAGGAAAGCACATTGAAGGCATACTCTCAGTTCCCTTAGACTCTCCCCACTATTTATTCTTAGAGGTAGAACTCTAGTGAAACATAGTCTATAATGGTTTAACTATGGCAGAGTCACTTGGTTCATTGACCATTACATTGATCTCATTTTAGAACTAGAGATTTCCCTTCTTTGCCTTACCCTTCCCTCTCTTTTATGTTTTTTTAGTGGATCTAAAATCCCCTTTTTCCCCTTGAATTTATAAATAATAAGCCCAACACTCAATTATTCATAACTATCCTTAACTTGTGTGAAGTACAATGTATTGAACTTCTAGTGGTAATAGTTCGTCGCTTGGAGACTATTCATATAGACTCCATTTGTGGCATCTAATAAACATAGCCGTGTCATGGGTTGATCCTAGATTAGTCCTAAAACAAAGGAAAAAATTATGTAAATGTCCCCACCTTCCCCTTTCAAGGAATGCCCAATATCATGGGTATCTCTGAATAAGGAGTAGATTGGAGTGAATAACTACATCTAATAATTGGTTACTAATGAAGACATTTGTCTTTATTATTGTCCTACCTCTTATTATTGCTTGCACAAACATGCCCCATTTTTAAACAAAAAATAGGGGCCTTATTTATTTTTGTAAACTTTAAAACCTAGCTCTACTTTTAGTCATAGTCTTGAGTGTTTTGGGTGCATAATATAACTTCTATTTGTTACCACTTGGTACTTTTCAAGTATAGTTTCTCACCATTTAATGAAGTCTATTTCTATGGGAATTTTACATGATGATAGTCAATTATCATTATAATGCATTTGTAAAGTAATTCACAGAAAAATTACTCCCATGTGCTAAATGCAAAACCATAAAAACAAGCTTCTACACTGATTTATGTGTTCTTCAAGTTTTTGAATCTTACCAGAAGTCACTTTTCAGGAGGCATTTTACATGGTCATATATTGTCCATTTCATAGAAATTTTATGGGATGGTATTAAAATTTGGGAAAAAATTTAAGGTGAAAAAGTTCACATGAAAATAATTTCCACATACTAAATGCACAAGATTAAAAATGAGATTTTGCACTGATTTTAACTTGGCCATTTTGTGTGCCTTCTCAGTCAAATTTTCCCAGTGCGCACTCTTCAATCCCCATTTTATAGGGCCAAATTGTATCTAATTTCCTTGAAATTTTTTATGGAGATATCTAGATATGGTAAAAGTGAAAATGTAGATAAAGTAACATAAAATTATTTTCCTAAGTGTGAAATGTGAAACATTTAAAATTGGATTCTGTACTAATTTTTACTATCAATTTTTTGCATCTTTCTAGTTTCCAAATATGCCTAGTGCTCACTCTTTAGACCTAATTTTGCATTACTAAATCACATTTATTTATATTTAAAACTTGCATTATAATATCCATATATAATGAGAACACAATGATGAAATAATTAACATAAAATTATATTTCATGTTCAAAGTGCGTAGTTATGAGAACCAACTATTGTGCTGATTTATGTACTCCAAGTGACCAAACTTGGCTAGTGTGCACATTTCAAACCTAACTTAGCACTATCAAAATGCATCCATTTATAATGAAAATTTGCATGAAGATATATAAATGTAATTATAATACATTGGTGAATTAATTTTCATGAATTTATTCTTAATTTTAAAAATGTGTAGTCATGAAAATTGACTAGTGCATAAATTTATGTCTTCCCAATGACCAAATCTAGCTAGTACACACTATTCAAACCCAATTTCATACAAATAAATGAGATAAAATAATTAAAAAATCATAATTATATCCATATATTATAAGCTTTAAAATTTGAATAAATTCATAACAAATTCCTTTTCTAAGTATGAAATGCATAGCCATCAAAACTAGCTTCTACACTGATTTTTACTTAGTCATTTTTTGTGTTTCTAATTTTCAAATCTGAGTTGTGCACACTTTTTAAACCTATGGTTTCATAATGAAATGAGGTAAAATTTAATTTAAAAATTGTATGGTACTATCTTGATGACATGAAAATACAACCTAGTTTTTTTTGTAGCTATTGGATTTTTTAATGAAAATATATAAAGGTGCAAAGTAACCCTCTTAGGAATATTTGACACAACCAAATTTCAACTAGAATGCACTTAAAGGATAGTGTGTAGGTGTTTAATTGATTATTTAAAAAATATAAAAATTAAATTTCATTTTTTCAAGATATTTTTGGAAATATAAGATACGATGGGCTCTTCTCATGTTTTGTTCTATGAATTTCTCTTTTACCATGTTCTAAAGGTGTTGGTGTGGCTATGTACGACTGCAGGTTAGTTTTTTAGACAAATATTTTAATCCATAGCTCTATTTTTAATGCCATTTATTGTGTTTGAAATATAGTTTCTCCATATTTGCAATGGTGTTAGTATTAAATAGGAGAAATATAAGATGAAAAAAATATTAATATTTTAATCATGGGACTCTATTACTTTTAAATGCTTCTTGTTTATAATTTTATTTCATATTTTTTTGTCTTTTACAAGGAATTAACTTGTTTTATTTGATATTTTGGAAGGATTTAGACAAAATAAGTGTAGCATTCAAGGCAAGGAGATCCACAACAACCTAGCAAGTGCTAAAGTGGCACGATCTTGAGTGTTTTATCATTTAGCACCTATAAGAAGAGTATTTATTCATTTAGTGATTTTGAAAAGTGATTTTGTTCATTAAATCTGAGCCTTGATAGGTGGATCACATTAAAAATTTGAAACTACTTTTAGAAGGAGCATTTCATTGATTAAATGGACTATAATCTATTTAAGGACCACCTAAAGACTTAGAAAGGGTTGGCTCCTTTCAATTTTAGTGATAGAGTAGTGGACCAGACTATTGGTTCTCCATAATTATCTATACAAACATTTTTATTATTTTTTTGAGTAGAATTTTCTTTGATTTTATGTAAGTGAAGTTTGTAACTTAAATATTATGCCAAATCCCATTATTTATTAATCACAAAGCTTCATATTAATATTATAAGTGTTGTGGAGGTGAAATATATTTCCTATGCATTTTTATGGTGGTTATGGTTTGCTTTCCTCTTAGTAAATCCTTCCCAAACTCTTATACTATCCTTTAGATAGATTTATACTAGGCCCGGCTCAGCTAAGGACTAGTTTCTATGAGATTTGTTTAACCAAACAATTCAACTTAATCTTTATGACAACAAGCTTTATTTTCTCTCTTTATCTCCCTTTCTTTTACAATTTCTTTTATAGTTATTTTAGTTTAGATCTTGGGTATCAATGAATGAAATTTGTTATTAATTCTTATTTTGATTACTTAATCTCTATTTATTACTGATATTTCATTATTGTATCTATGTGTGTAGTAAACATGTTTGAATCAATTGTAGTTCATGCTTAATATCCATGTTGGTTTCCTAAGCCTTAGCTCCTAGTTTAATGCATATGGTTAGTCTGAAATACTCCAAACAAGGCCCCTTGATTGGAATGGTCACAATGATCCAACTAAGTTTCCATACATATCAAGACCTAGTAACTGATACCTTGGGGATATTTATTCACTCAAATCTCCTTTTAGGAGAGATAGGGCCTAAAGACCATGCCTAAGTTGGCTTGTTGAAATACCTGTAAAAACCTTTGAGCAAACAACTAATATGATGACTAAAATTTTATGTAAAGAAAAATTTGTAAAATTATAAGATAATCTTGGATTTATTCTTGATTCAATCATTAATGGAGGGTATTAAAATAATTATTTATATAAGCTTATTTAAAGCTTATTATCTCCTTGGGTAATAATGAATCACATACTCTTTATGTAATCTTGTATTAATCTATTTTATAGGGGATACACTCATTTATTTATGTAAGTTATATAATATTAAATTCACCATGGTACCTACCAAATTACCCTATATTTTACATTTCCATGGGTGGAGCATATAACATATTAGGAGTCCAATGACTCATTACCTTGGAAACTATTAAGATTGACTTACAAGAGTTTTTCATGTGATTTAATTTAGAGGGTAAGATTATGTGAAAACTATCCATAGTTGGTGATCTCTCATCATATGAAAAATATGCTTAATAAGGGTGCATATGTGTTTTTTTTGTAATTTATTTCTTTACAACCACAACAGTCAAAGATGTCTATTCTCTCAGATCTATGGGCTATTATATATGGAAACTTAGTTGTTTTTTGGATTATTCAAAATGATTTCCTTAAAAATTATATCATGATCATTCCATTCAACTAGTACTAGGGATCCAACCACTGAATATCAAACCTTATAGATAATCACATGTGAGAAAGAGTGACATTGAGAAGATGGTAAAGGAGATTTTGGAAGCTGATATTATTTAGCATAATCATTGTGATTATTCTTCTCCAGTGGTGATAAAGAATAATAATTATGATACTTAGTGCATATCTCTTGGTTATCTCAATAACTACAACATCAAATATAAGTTTCCTATTTGAGTAATTAATTATTCTCTAGAAGAGTTACACGGTGCTTCTTATTTTACAAAACTGGATCTTCATTCAACATAGCTTCTTAGGGATTATGGGATAAATCATGTAAAACACTTTTTGAGACCACCCATATTTACTTGAAACCACATTAAAACCTCCAATATGGACTTGAAACCACATATAAGGAACCAAGTCCCGTAAACAAGGCATTTCCTTAGACCCAAAAATCATGGTAGGTGTATATTCTATAATGGGTGTAAATCATGTAAAGTATGCATGTTTCCAAAATTCTCCCACTTTTTTAACACTTTTCAAAGACAGAATCCATATTTATAAGAGATAACAAAATTCATACCCATTTATATTTTTCACCAAAGAAACTTATCAGTACTCACAGTTGTATCCCAACACACCTGACTTTCAAAATTCAAATAAGGACCCATTATTTTTAGAGATCATCATTCATAGTCCATATCAACCTTAGGAATTATAATATTAATATAATATGCATAATTGTAAGGTTTTTTTCAAATCCTAATTTTATTTAAAAGTTCCAAAAGGAAGGAAATCAAATCTTGGACGTCATTCATGAATTATTTACCACCTTGATTCTTTTCTCTATTTTAAATGTGTATTTAAATACCAGGTTTTGAATTAATTAACTAATGTGAATAATGAAAAAAATAAGATTTGATGTGAATCACACCATTCTTGATACTTAAAATATTCATCAAATGTTAGGTTGTGGAGCTAAAAGCTTCAACCTTTGCAAACTGAGGAACAGATGGTTGCTGAGTTCTACAGGAACCGGCGTCGGCAGCAGGACCGACGTCGGCATAGTCCAGTGCAGAAGGCCACCGGCGACGGCAGGAAGTCGGCCGACGTCGGCAGAACCAGACAAGCAGGGACCGACGTCGGTCGCCTGTGTGTTCCAGAACTGCTCGTTTCACAGACAGTTAGTTAAGTGAATGAAGAGTTTGCATGTTGAGACCAGTTAGAGTCTTGGGCTACGAGGACAATTGTCTAAATTAAGAGTCTAAGTTATTGTTTGAGTTAGGGATCTATTTATAGACCCATTGGCATGTATTGTATAAGGCATGAGATAAAAAGGAAAAGTTCCTTCTAGTTGTAAGATCTGTGAGTTGCAGGTTGTTGCAAGCTCATTGGGGATCTACATGTAAGTTTGGTCTTTGAATTGCAGGTTGCAGGTTCATGAGAGATCAGCTTGAAGTGCTATAGAGTGCTTGATGTACTGGCAGGGTTATTACTGACTGGTTGGTGAGGTGAACACCAATTCTGTGTGTGAGTTGGTTGTTGGGACCGTTTTTGTGTAGGAGAGTGTGTGTGAGAAGAATTACTGAACACTTGAGGTGTGGCGAATCTCTGTAAGGTGAAAGAGTGTGGCGGCTCTTTGTTGTATTCTTTTCTGTTAGTGTTAATACAAGATAGTGTACTGTCTCTCATATTCTGTGCTATTGGTGAATTCTAGTTACTTGTGTTTCTGGTTATTTCCGCATATTCAATTGCTTATATTTGGTAATCATACTGTGCTTTTTCTGAGGAGCAAGATCCCAACTAGTGGCATCAAAGCATGTTTGTTGTTCTTGATTCCTGACAATTGGTATCAGAGCCTTGGTTGTAGGTTCTTAAGCTTGATACCAACAATTGGTATCAGAGCTTTTGGTTGGGATACTAACAGATTGGTGTAGATCTGGGTAGTGTGTTTTGATTACAGGTTACTCACAGGGTTTCTGTTTGAGTGGGAGTTGAGCAATGACAGAAAGTAGTCAACTACGAATGGAGAAGTTCAATGGCAAGAACTACCAATTATGGAGGATGTAGATTGAGGACTATCTGTATCAGAAAGATTTGTACTTACCATTGGGTGGGGTTGCTAGCAAACCCTTGGATATGAAAGATGAAGAATGGGAGGTTCTTGATCGGAAGGCTCTGGGATCTGTTAGATTGAGTCTTGCATCATCTGTGATTTCTAGCTTATCACAGTGTAAGACAATGGTGGAGTTGATGGAATCTTTGGCAAATTTATATGAAAAACCCTCAGCTTCGAATAAGGTATTTCTTATGAAGCATTTATTTAATTTGCAAATGTTCATAGCCATCTTAGTGATTTCCATGGTTTAGTAAACCAGTTAAGTTCAGTCAATATTGTATTTGATGATGAAATAAGAGCTCTCTTAATCTTGTGTTCATTACCTGAAAGTTGGGAAGGTTTGGTAATGGCAGTTTCTAATACTGTGTCTCCTTCAAAAGTCCTAAAAGTGGATGATATTGTGAGTGTAATCTTGAACGAAGAGATACGCAGGAAAAGCACAGGTGAATCATCTGGAGATGCTTTGAGTGTTGAAGGAAGAGGAAGGCCAAGAGAGAAGATAGAGCGTGGGAGATCAAGGTCGAAGACGGGCAAGAGATCCAAGTCCAGGTATGGCAGAATAACCTGCTGGAAATGTAGAAAGCAAGGGCACTTAAAGAGAGATTGCAGATCGGGTACAGATCAGCATGAAGAACATGAAGAAGAAGCAGATGTTGCGGGTTACATTGCACAGGATGCTCTGGTATGTTCTTTGGATAAAGTAGAATCTTGGGTATTAGATTCTGGTGCCTCTTTTCATGCATCCCCACATAGGGAATTTTTTTATGAGTATGTCCAGGGAGATTTTGGAGAAATTTGTGTAGGGGATGGTAAGTCTTGTCAGATTGTTGGCAAAGCCAAAGTGAAGCTGAAACTGCAGACAGGTAACACATGGGTGTTAAAGGAGGTCATGCACGTCCCAGTTCTGAAGCAGAATCTGATTTTTGTTAGAAGTTTGGGTGAAGAGAGTTGCACAGTAACTCTCACAGCGGACTCTTGGAAGGTTACCAAGGGTACACTTGTTATAGCTAGAGGTAAGAAAGTAGGTACGCTTTATCTATCTACTTGTTTTACTGATTCTTCTTCTGGGTTATCTACTTCAGCTGTAGATTCGGAGATGTGGCTTGATAGGCTTGGTCACATAGATATGAAGGAGATGCTGGTTCTTGAGTCAAAGGATATGCTTTCAGATTTGGAAGGCATGGATCATGATTTTTGTATACAGAAGAAGAAGGTGAGATTTCTTGAGGAATCCGATGTTAGTGACAAGAACAGGAAAGCCTTGGTTTTCAAGGAGAAAGTGACGGACAGAGTTTAGCACAAGATGCAGAGGAATTCTGAGCAGAGCAAGGGTGATTTGGACAAGGGTTTGATCCAAAAGGAGCTCGCGGGAAAAAGTCAGGTCTCACAAGAAAAACACAGAGACCGACGTCGGCAGGAAAACTGGCGTCGGTGTCCAGACAGGGACCGATGTCAGCTATGTGCAGCCCGACGTCGGTGACTCGGGGCAGACAGAGACCGGCGTCGGCCAGGGGAAACCGACGTCGGTGGAGAGGTAGTCGCAGGGAACCAACATCGCTCGGCTGTAGACTGAGATGTGATCGGCATCGGTCACTGAGACGAATTTTGGGTGGACAGCAAGCTGTCATGGAGTCTCAAGCGCCCATATGGAGGACTGAAGGTGTAAGTAAGTTCTTAAATTCGTCATTTCCCTTCTTTACACTACTTGTTGCTCACTTATGGCATAGGACCAGGAAGTTATTGAAGAAGCAGAACAGGTAGATCCAGGAAACAGTGGGAGCTAGGCATGAATGAGGATGTGATTCCTTGGAGGAGAACCAAACAGGGGTTTTGGGTAGTGTGGCCAGCTGGAAGTAAGCACTGAGAGACGAATGGATGTTAAGGATGAAGAAGAGCGAAAAGGGATACGTGAGATGGAAGATCAGGGTATTTGATCTTGTATTAGCTACAGAGCAATGGAGGTTTGTTCATTGTGTTTCTCTTTACCAGGTTGGATAGTATTAGCTACACTATCCTATTTTCTGTATGATGTGCTTGTTGCAGGGTTACATATACAGGGATTGTTGAACTAAAGGTAAAGCTAGTTCAGGTGTTTGTCATGGAGAATCTGGGAGTAGCAAGATTCTTTGGCAAGAGTGTGTTCTAGAGACATGGAAGGTCATGTGTTGACTTTGTTTCAGGATGATTGTGTGAAACCGGTTAGCACGCCGATGGTTGGACAGTTCTATGAATAGGTGTCTTGATTCACATAATGAGGTTGAGTGCATGGTATGTACTAAACCTGAGTTTTCCCAAGCAGTGGGAGTTGTCACAAGTTAGGAGCCAATCTGAGAGAGAACCATTGGAGGTCAGTTTAGTGGATTCTTACAGGGACTAGTAGCAGGTGCACATGCTATGCAAGTTCAGGTTTATTTCTACATAGTTGTAGATGCGGATGTGGTAGGTAATTTGGATGACAGGTTTTGCACCACAGATTTTGTGGTGGTTGGTCTTCAAGGGTGATTTTGAAGATGGATACATAGCCAAGGTAACAAACTAGACAGTGTACAGGTACATGTACAGGTTGCAGCTGTTTATCTCCAAGTGGGAGATTGTTAGGTTGTGGAGCTAAAAGCTTCAACCTTTGCAAACTGAGGAACAGATGGTTGTTGAGTTCTACAGGAACCGGCGTCGGCAGCAGGACCGACGTCAGCATAGTCCAGTGCAGAAGGCCATCGGTGATGGCAGGAAGTCAGCCGACGTCGGCAGAACCAGACAAGCAGGGACCGACGTCGGTCGCCTGTGTGTTCCAGAACTGCTCATTTCACAGACAGTTAGTTAAGTGAACGAAGAGTTTTCATGTTGAGACCAGTTAGAGTCTTGGGCTGCGAGGACAATTGTCTAAATTAAGAGTCTAAGTTATTGTTTGAGTTAGGGATCTATTTATAGACCCATTGGCATGTATTGTATAAGGCATGAGATAGAAAGGAAAAGTTCCTTCTAGTTGTAAGATCTGTGAGTTACAGGTTGTTGCAAGCTCATTGGGGATCTACATGTAAGTTTGGTCTTTGAATTGCAGGTTGCAGGTTCATGAGAGATCAGCTTGAAGTGCTATAGAGTGCTTGATGTACCAGCAGGGTTATTACTGACTGGTTGGTGAGGTGAACACCAATTCTGTGTGTGAGTTGGTTGTTGGGACCGTTTTTGTGTAGGAGAGTGTGTGTGAGAAGAATTACTGAACACTTGAGGTGTGGCGAATCTCTGTAAGGTGAAAGAGTGTGGCGGCTCTTTGTTGTATTCTTTTCTGTTAGTGTTAATACAAGATAGTGTATTGTCTCTCATATTCTGTGCTATTGGTGAATTCTAGTTACTTGTGTTTCTGGTTATTTCCACATATTCAATTGCTTATATTTGGTAATCATACTGTGCTTTTTCTGAGGAGCAAGATCCCAACTAGTGGCATCAGAGCATGTTTGTTGTTCTTGATTCCTGACAACTGGTATCAGAGCCTTGGTTGTAGGTTCTTAAGCTTGATACCAACAATTGGTATCAGAGCTTTTGGTTGGGATACTAACAGATTGGTGTAGATCTGGGTAGTGTGTTTTAATTACAAGTTACTCACAGGGTTTCTGTTTGAGTGGGAGTTGAGCAATGATAGAAAGTAGTCAACTACGAATGGAGAAGTTTAATGGCAAGAACTACCAATTATGGAGGATGCAGATTGAGGACTATCTGTATCAGAAAGATTTGTACTTACCGTTGGGTGGGGTTGCTAGCAAACCCTTGGATATGAAAGATGAAGAATGGGAGGTTCTTGATCGGAAGGCTCTGGGATCTATTAGATTGAGTCTTGCATCATCTGTGATTTCCAGCTTATCACAGTGTAAGACAATGGTGGAGTTGATGGAATCTTTGGCAAATTTATATGAAAAACCCTCAGCTTCGAATAAGGTATTTCTTATGAAGCGTTTATTTAATTTGCAAATGTTGGAAGGTGGATCTGTTCATAGCCATCTTAGTGATTTCCATGGTTTAGTAAACCAGTTAAGTTCAGTCAATATTGTATTTGATGATGAAATAAGAGCTCTCTTAATCTTGTGTTCATTACCTGAAAGTTGGGAAGGTTTGGTAATGGCAGTTTCTAATACTGTGTCTCCTTCAAAAGTCCTAAAAGTGGATGATATTGTGAGTGTAATCTTGAACGAAGAGATACGCAGGAAAAGCACAGGTGAATCATCTGGAGATGCTTTGAGTGTTGAAGGAAGAGGAAGGCCAAGAGAGAAGATAGAGTGTGGGAGATCAAGGTCGAAGACGGGCAAGAGATCCAAGTCCAGGTATGGCAGAATAACCTGCTGGAAATGTGGAAAGCAAGGATTGTAAGGTTTTTTTCAAATCCTAATTTTATTTAAAAGTTCCAAAAGGAAGGAAATCAAATCTTGGACGTCATTCATGAATTATTTACCACCTTGATTCTTTTCTCTATTTTAAATGTGTATTTAAATACCAGGTTTTGAATTAATTAACTAATGTGAATAATGAAAAAAATAAGATTTGATGTGAATCACACCATTCTTGATACTTAAAATATTCATCAAATTCCCTAGATCATGACATATTTTAGCATTCTATTTACTAGCAACTAACATTAATTATAATAGAAGTACTCTGAGTCCTTCTAAGCATCCATTCACAAGATCATTCCACATGGAATCATATCGTTCACTTGTGATGTTGGGATTTCAAACTACCTTCAAAGCTCTAGAGTAATTGTGAGTTGTCTATGATTCAAATATTGTCAACTCAATATGCATCCAATTTTCATGAAATTTTATAAGTCTTTTGAGTTATTAAAACATTGATAATGCTCCACATGGTGCCATTACATTGACTCAAAAATTAAAATATCAAGGTAGGTCAAATACATCTAAAAATCCAAAATATTTGGGATCATGATAGGTGGGATAATATCATTCCATTAGGACTTATTGATTATAAATGTACTATCAAATTTTTAAGTCTTTAGGTTTACAAGAGCCCATGGTGAGATCTTATCAACTCAAAGCTTATCATTTGAAGGTACATAGTCATAGTTTTTTTTATAGATTATTTAGAGTTATCCATATGTCACCATCTCAATATCCTAGGACTTGTCAATATTAAGGTACATAATAAAAATATATCAATTTACTTGGGGCCTCAATATTGATCCATGTGGCACCATCTTGTGCAAATGGAGCCTTCCCAGAATGGGTTTACATATTTTAAATTGTAGAGAGCTCCAAGTCCCTAAGATCATGCCAAGTGGAAAAATCTATTTAATTCATAACCTGAGGAGCATACAAAGAATAAATATAAAGCTAAAGAACCTAGGTAATACAAATCCAAACTAGTGTCATGATCTTAGAGATGCATTTACATAATACAAATAGAAGAGTTGACAGCTAGGTAAAACCAAATACATGGAAAGTGGAGACTTGGATTTAGATGATGACTAAGCATTAAAGATGAACCAAAAAAAAATCACATGATAGAAGACACCCACCAAAGCTGACTCATAAATTTCAAATCAAAATGGGAAGCAAAGATAGCATTTGTTGTTGTATTAACTTCATACAAATTGAACATTCAGGACTTAAGCTTTAAGTAATATATGAAAATAATTGAGAAAATAAAATCACTTTACCATTAATAAATGAGCTATAAACTATGAATTTGAGTCATTAAGTTATCAAAATCCTTAATTTTCCTACTAGATAATCTACAAACCAATATAATCAAATTACCAAAAAATCGATAGCATAACAATGGCTTCCTCATCTTGAGTTGATAACCAACCTCCTACTCAATATTTTATCATAGGAATAACCAAGTACTTGGAAAAATGTTTTGACAAAGGAGTTTTACCTTTTCCCCATTAGTTTACTCTCTGGGATGATATTGATGGCATCGATCTATATTCAGCCTAGAACTAGTTAGATGAGGATAAGAAAAGATACATGGATGATTTGTTACCAATTAAAATAATGGGTCTACACAATGTAGAAATGAAATATGAGGTAATTTCATGCATAAACTTACTTCATGATTTATTTCTCAATGACATCATTACTAGAGACTACTTTTAATTTAGGCTTCATAAGAATGTGGTGGCTTATATCTCTAGGGATGATTTTGAGAAGTATATATTTCTAACAATGCTTGAGATAGCTTATAACTAGGTTATAGCTAATGCCTAGTTAGACCATAACATAGTTGGGAGTAAGCTCAAGCAGTGACTGGGGAAAGCCAAAAAATTAAATATTCAAGGAGCCATTTATTTTAATCCCATAACCAAATTTAGGCTATGTATTATAATAGCCATGGATATGTTGTTGTGTTGTGGAGCCTATTTCTAAATTAAAATGTATTTTTAAATATTGTACATTTTTAATGTATTTTACACTCTATATATACACTCTTTAATGGGAAACCATTTTTTGGGTTGACTTAGCCCATGGTTTTGGTACCCATTATTTTATAATACCGCTTTGTTGATGTATTATGTATAGATAGATATTTCATATGTAATACATTAGGAGAACAATAGTTTGAGAAGGAAGAACAAAGTGTGTGAATTTAAGAGGGTTTATTGAGCACAACTCCAAATAATATTTGTGCATTGTAATTGTGAGAAGATTGATCTAAGAGTAGTTTGTACTCTCATGGCTTGTAATAAAATTTAAGCAATTGTTTCTTAGTGGATGGATGTAGCCCACATTGGGTGAACCATGTTAAATATGGTCTTCTTATTTTGCATGTTTATTTTTATTATTTTTGCATCTCTATTTATATATATTATTATTATGATTCTATGAAACTATTCTACATCAATTTTTGTATTTATTCCTATCAACTAGTATCAGAGATTTAGGTTGTATTTGCTGAAGTGTTGAATCACAGGAAGGGTTATTAGTTCAAGTGGGAGCTATGGATGATGATCACAGATCAAAGGTTGAAAATTTCAATGGATAAAACTTTGGTTTATGGAAGATGTAGATAAAGGATTATCTCTATCAAAAGGACCTTCATGCTTTATTGGGAGGAAAAGTAAAGCAACCAGTGAGTATGATAGATGAGGTTTGGGAGTTGCTTGATAGGAAATCACTTGGGGCCATCAATTTATGCTTTGCATCTTCGATCACATTTAATAAATCATAGGAGAAGACCATAGAAAGTCTCATGAATGCATTAGGGAAGTTATATGAGAAACCCTTTGCTTCTAATAAAATATTTTTAATGAAAAAGTTATTTAATATGAAGATGTCTAAAAATGGTTTAATTGTTGATCATCTAAATGAATTTAATATGATTGTGAGTATGTTGAATTTTGTAAAAATAGATTTTGGTGATGAAGTTAGGGCTTTGCTTATTTTGTGTTCCTTATTAGAGAGTTGAAATATCCTAGTAATGACTATGAGCAACTCTATATCTAATAATACCAAGTTGAAGTTTGAGGATTTCATGGGAGTAATCCTTAGCGAGGAAATGTGATGAAAAATATCTGGGGAGAATTCTACTTTAGGTGATTCTTTGGTGATGGAGAGTAGAGGGAGATAGAATTTTAGAGGAAAAGGAAAGCATGAAAAATAAAATTATCCTAGAAGGTCAAAATCAAGGGCCAGGATGGTATGTTGGCATTATTAGTCTCTTCAAAACAAGAATAAAAATCAAGAAGACACCAAGGAGGTGAATTTGGTAATAGGTAAATTTTTTTAGGATGAATTAATTATCTCTATTGATAATATTGTTGAGTCTTGGGTTTTAAATTTAGGGGCTTCTTTTCATGCTACACCATATATGCATTATTTTATTAATTATTTTCAAGGGGATTTTTGAAATGTTTACCTTGGTGATGATGAGCCTTAAATCATAGTAGTAAAATTAAGTGTTAAGATCAAGATTTATAATGGGAACACTTGGCTACTGAAAGATGCCAGGCATATGCCTAAGTTGAGATGGAATTTGGTATCTACAGGATAGTTAGGTAGTGAAGGTTATATAGTGACATTTATAGTAGAATCTTAGAAGGTGACCAAGGGTGAATTGTGGTAGCATGAGGTAAAAAGGTTAGTACCCATATTTATCAAGTAGTGATAATTATTGTAATTTAGTTACTTTAGATGTAGATTTAACTTTATGGCACAATAGGCTCGATCGCATGATCCAAAAGGGTATGCAAATTTTGAAGGATTGGTTGCCCAAATTGAAAGGATATAATTTAGATTTTTGTGAAGACTGTGTGTATGAAAAACAAAAAAGATTAAAGTTCCTCAAGGTTGGACATACGAGGAAGGAGAATAAGTTGGAGCTAGTTTAATCAGATGTATGTGGGTCGAATTAGGTATCTTGTATTGGTGGGTCATCATATTATGTCACTTTTATTGATGATGCAACTATGAAAGTTTGGGTGTATGTCATTAGGAGAAAATTTGATGTGTTTGATACATTTAAAATATGGAAATCCTTGGTTGAGAATGAAACAGGTCTCAAGTTAAAATGTCTCAGGTCAGATAATGGTTGGAAATATTGAAGCAATGCATTTTTTATTACTATTAAAGGAATGGAATTCATAGATAGAGGATGGTTATAAGAACTCCATAGTAGAATGGAGTGTTAGAAAGGATGAATAGGACTATCATAGAGTGTGCTAGGAGCATTAAGTTTCATGCAGGAGTACCTATTTAGGTTTGGGAAGAAGCAATAAACACATAAGTATATTTGATAAATAGAGGTCCTTAATCTACTTTGGATGGAGGTATACCTGAGGAAGCTTGATTTGGTAAGAAGATTGATTATTCATTTCTTGTGAAGTCTTCATTCATATTGATAAGGATGATAGGACCAAGTTAGAGGCTAAGTCTAAAAAATGCACCTTTATTGGTTATGGTGAGGATGAATTTGGTTTCTGGATTTGGAGTTTTAAGGACAAGAAAATCTTTAGGTTTAGAGATGTTGTCTTTAATGAAAAATTCATGTATAAATAGTAATTGTAGGATTAGAAAGAGGATTTTTGAAAAGAGTAAATAGTATTGGAGGACATTGTTGATGAAAAAGTGTCCAAGAAACTAATTCATGCACCTACTCTACAAGAACCCCAAACTCCTATGGTGAGAAGGTCTTCTAGGGTAAGAAGGGAACTTGAATGTTTTTCTCCATCTATTAATTATTTATTACTCACTAAAAATGGAGAGCCAAAGTGATTTGAAGAAGCAATGTAGGTAGATGTTAGGAAGAAGTGGGAACAAGCTATGGATGAGGAACATCAGTCTCTCATGGAAAATCACACTTGGGATTTGGTAACCCCACTTGAAGGTAAGAGAATATTATATAACAAGTGGGTGTATAGAGTTAAAGAAGATGATGGAGGAAAGAAAAGGTACAAGTCCCAGTTGGTGCTAAATGGGTTTTCATAGAAGAAGGGAATTTATCTTGATGATATTTTTTCCCCAGTGGTAAAGATGACTTCTAGAAGAACTATTCTTGGGATAGTGGTAGCAGAAGACTTGCACTTAGAGCAGCTGGATCTAAAGATTGCACTCCATGGTGATTTGGAGGAGGACTTGTATATGGAGTAGCCATAGGGATATGAGGTCATAGGGAAGAAGAACATGGTGTGCAAATTGAGGAAGAGCTTGTATGGCCTGAAACAAGATCCACGACAGTGGTACATGAAATTTGACAGTTTTATGATGGAGTAGGGATACTCTAGGCATCATTTAGACCATTATGTATATATCAAGAAATTTGATGATGGTGATTACATTATCCTTTGTCTGTATATGGAAGACATGTTAGTTTTAGGTAAGAACATGTAGGAAATAAAGTTACTAAAGGAAAAAAATAGGAATTCCTTTACTATGAATGATTTGGAAGCAACAAAATAAATCCTTGGAATGAGAATAAATTGAGATAGGAAGGAACAAAATTTGAATTTATCTCAAGAAGAGCACATAAAAAAGGTCTTGGAGATATTTAGGTCATTTTAAGTTATCAAAGGATCAGTGTCCCAAGATAGAGGAGGAGAGAGTCCAGATGTCACCTATACCTTACTCATTAGCTATTGGTAGCTTGATGCATGTCATGGTGTGTACTAAGATGTATATTGCCTATGTAGTGGGAGAAATAAGTAGGTACATGAGTGATCTCGGTAGACAACACTGGAAGCCAATGAAGTGGATCCTTTGGTATTTATGAGGGACCATGGGGACAATTTTAAGCTATGGTGGATTGGACACCACTTTGTGTGGTTATGTATATTCGGACATGGTTGGAGATTTATATAAAAATAGGATTACAATAGGATATGTATTTACTATAGGTGACATAATGGTGAGCTGGATTTCATGACTACAAAAACTTGTGGCTTTGTCAATCATAGAGGTTGAGTATGTTTCTACCATAGAGGTAAGCAAAGAAATGATTTAATTACAATAGTTGCTTGAAGAGTTGGGGCATAAGAAAGACAAAGGGAAGCTATATAATGATAGTCAAAGTGTTATATATCTACTAAAGAACTCTGCTTTCCAATCTAGGATGAAGCATATATAGTTGAGGTACCATTTCATTAGGATAACTTTGGAGGAAGAGAATTTGAAGCTAGAGAAGATACACACCAATCAGAATCTTGCTGACATGATGACCAAGGTGGTCACAAGGGAGAAACTAAAGCTATGTTCAATTTAGATTGGCCTTCATAGTTGATAGTGAAGGGTTGAGAAGCCTGCTCAGAGGAAATGAATCTCCAAATGGGAGATTATTATGTTGTGGAGCCTATTTCTAAATTACAATGTATTTTCAAATATTGTACATTTTAAATGTATTAGACCCCCTTTAATAACAAACCATTTTTTGGGTTGACTTGGTCCATGGTTTTGGTACCCATTGTTTTATAATATCATTTTGTTGATGTATTATGTATAGATAGATATTTCATAGGTAATACATTAGGAGAACAAGGGTTTGAGAAAGAAGAACAGAGTGTGTGAATTGAGGTGTGAATTCAAGAGGGTTTGTTGAGTTCAACTCCAAATAATATTTTTGTATTATAAGTATGAGAAGACTGATATGAGAATGGTTTTTACTCTCATGGCTTGTAACAAAATCTAATCAAGTGCTTCTTGGTGGATGTAACCCACATTAGGTGAACTATATTAAATTTGGTCTTCTTATTTTTCATATTTATTTATGTTCTTTCTGCATCTCTATTTATATCTATTATGATTGAGATTCTATGAAATTATTTCACATCAAATTTTGTATTTATTCCTAACATTTTTTGAACATGTTGTATGGGTTTTCTAGCATCACTTATGTACACGAGGCATGGGTACCATTTTAGGCATTATTATTAATTTTGATAAAATCAAGGCACTTGTGGAGGTTATAAATGTCTAGTTCAGGGCACAAATGTTTAAAGTTGATGAAAGTCCATCTGATGGCAATTTTTACATGATGTCTTATGTAGTAGATGCAATCATGAGAACAATACACAAAACCTATGAACAACCTTGCAATCCATTTGTAGAAAATGTAAATAGTGTTTGTGATGAATTTTCCCTACTTGTTTATAGGTTTTAGGAGGGAAATAAATCAAACTAAAGAAGAAATATATCCATTAGTGTGCCAAGCCATTTATAGGCATCGCATGCCCAAAATTTCTAAAAACATAAGGAGAACTATTTTGAAGATGGGAGACTATTGGTACTATCCTAACTTCACTATAATAAAGATAGAGGGAAGTATGGATCTTCCTCTAAATTACCTCATTTTTTTATTAACAAATTAATAGAATAGGAGATAAATTTTTAGATATATAATAGTGTAGATGAGGATTTAAGTGTCGAGCACCAAGAGTACTATTATAAGACCCTCTAAACATTGACTAGATGTAATTTTCACTAAGTACCTCATTGACTAGATGTAATTTTCACTAAGTACCTCAATTCAGTTGGGAAGATTATAGCCCACAATGGTATAGATCAAGAAAAATATTGAGTTTGGGATCCCAAAAATAAAGTGAGGTAATACCTCAATGACATTAGATATAAGGGAGTCCACATTACCTATGGACATAAGATTTTTTAACATGACTAAATTTTCATCAATGTTGTATATGAATCTGAGGTTTATACTTGGATGAGAAGGCATAATATGCCAATGGTAGTAGTGCAAGCAATCCAATATGATTCTTCAATCATAAGGGAGTAGGAAAATAAGATAGTGGAAGAGGCAAACAAAGTCCTAAGCCATCAATGGCCCTAACCATAGGCTCAATTATCACCAGAGCATGGTCATTCTCCCTCTCCACAATAAATAGAAGCTGATGTATTAGAAGAAGGAGAATCTTAGTGGGATATGGATCCCTATATTAGGAATAACATTATTAAGGGACTTCTAACCCCTCAACTAGTAGCTATAGTGTTTCCCCCATAGCAACTATAATGACTTCACCTCCTGCAAGTGGAAAATAAAAAAATATACATCTGACACCCTTTCCTCCCTTAACCATGGTTTAATAGGTAAGTATTCCTACATTATTTCATATCTCCTTCATTACTCTTTCACCTACAATTTCAACTTTGATGCCTCTAACATATCCACCAATGACACCTATAGTCTCAATACCTTTAGCTCCACCTTCGACACTTATACTTCCTTATATTTCCACTCTAAATTTTATAATATAAGACCCAATTTACACCCATAGACCCATTTCAACTTACAAAATAAATCCCATAAATCCTCATGTATCTCCTCAAAATGTATCACTATAATAAGGACCTACTAAACACCCACTTACCAAAGGGGATCCTTTATATAAGGAACCAGAGGAGGAAAAAGAGGAACCAAAAGAAAAAGTAAATAAATGAAAGTTATGCTAGTGGATGATAGTAATGATGAAAATTAATTAGAATAAAACACAAAACCTAAAGAAGAAACAATTTTTTGAGGAAACAAATGAAGAGGAATTTGGACATATAAAGATACTAAATGCATAAGTTAAAGGAGAAGAAAAAGAAAAAGAAAAGGATTTATTATCATCCACTAAATTATTAGTGGAAGATAAGACACTAGAGTCAGATGTAAAATCTATGTTGAAAATATCCCCTACTCTAGGACTTACTGATGTACTTGCAACCACAAATCCAAGTTCTTGCCCTAAATCCATGGTTATATAATCATCCACTTCAATAGATACACCACCTTCAGGCTAAAGAACACATAATATTACTTAAGAATAAATTTGAGATTTGAATTTAAGGTAGTATATTCCCTCACCTCTTTCATTATAATTATGGATTTTCACATGGTCAATTTCTCATCTGCTAGTTCAATGGTTGCAACTCTTTATCCATTTGAATCTTTGTAAAATTATTACAAAGAAATAAACTAGGACAAAAAACTCTAATTATTTTGATTATTTAATTCCTTACACCATGTTTATATCAAAAGACCCTAAAATGAAGGTTCATTTCAAGGATTTGGTGTTTGTTTCCATTTTTAACCCCCGGTCACTACCTAGACCATTGACCCAACTGGAATTGTCTATTCTATAGCCGACTCAAATTGAGTATTCTATAATGACTATCATAAGGAATTTGGGGTAGATAAAATATGTGGTGGAGACTGCACTCCCAAATGAGCATCTCAAATTAGAGCAAGGTCATTCCTATACTTCCTCAATTTCCTATTCAAATAAGTGCCTCCATGTTACCACCAATTTTCATTCCACCTTACACCACTCTAGAGACTACTCATCCTAAGAAGAAATGGGAAATTCATTATCCCTATATGGTTCGAGGAGCCTTAAAATATCAAGAAGGATAGGATGGGCCTAATCCTTATAGAATTGCCTAAAATAAGTAATCAATTTTATAAGAAAAGTGGTACAATTTAAAGGTTTAGGAAGAAGAAAGGAGTCAAGAGTAACACAGGAATAAATAGTGTTGGAAAATAGAGAAAATATATTCCTCTTGGCCAAAAATTAGAAGAAGAATCCAAATGACCCCACTGAATATACATAAGAATTTTTTTCTTTTATGGATACAATGGGGAGACAATGAAAGAAATGTATAGAATCTAGGAGCAAACCAAATAGAAACAAATTATTCAAGCTCCCTAAGAAATTATGGATAATTTTCAAGGTGCATTAACTAGGATATACAATAGTTTGAATATTTTCAGGACTTCTAGGTGTGAGTCCCATCCTAAATGAGGGAAGGTGATAAAAATTTGGAACTAATTGAAATATATTGAAAAGAGGCTCAACATTTTGGTTCAATGCACAAGGAAAAATGCATATAATAATTTGAACTTGATAATTACCCAGGATGCATCTTAGGATTTAAATTATGTGATTCCATGGAGAGATTTTTCCTGTAATTGACATACATAGATGCATGTTTTGGTAGCATATCTCGCATGTCAGGAAAAGGAGGTAATAGAGATATTAAAAGACACGAGGATAATAGTTGTGATAACCTCCATAGGGAAGTTGGTGAATGGGCCAAATTATGAATTATTTCTCAAAGCAACTATGGATAGATTTAAAGTAGAAGTTGAGGGCACTGTGTATAATACTACTAAAGAGATTATTCAAATGATAAATTTTGTGAAGGATAAGGTAACTAAGGTAGAGGCACTCAGATCTAGATTCAAAGCCTTTGAATCTAAGCATACAAGATTTATGGGTGAAGTTAGTAATATATTTAAGCCTTTTATGCTCAATTTTGAATTTATTAATAAATAATTTGAGGCTAATTTATCATTATTTAAAAAATTAGAGACTAATGAAGAGGCTAACAAGACAATGCCTAGTGCTCAACCAACACCAAAATTGATAATTCAACCTCAAGTGCCATTCTATCCATTAGTATTTTCTCCTTTTTAACCTACTAGTACTTTATCAACAACAATGGCTACCTTATCTATCTCTTCACATGCAATGCCTTCAAATACTTTAGTTGTTACATCAAGCATCCAGTCTCCTTATTCTTCAGGTAGTGCCAAGAAGGCACCCTAATTGAATATAATTACATATGTTTGCATGTAGTTTGTTGTAAGAGATTCGTACATTTATTCTATTTTTAGTATATTTGTATTTATATTGTAATTGTGTAGTTTTGGCCAGCTATCTATTTTATATTTTGCACATGCATAATTTACATGAATTCTATAATTGGAATTGTAAAATTAGACTTTGCTTTGATGATGAAGAAAACCCTCCCCAAGATTATATATATTTATATCCTCCTGATTCTAAAGGAGAGGATAATTTTTGGCTATCAAGATAACTAAGAAATTCTACAAATTGTTCAGAAAGTTTTTTCGCATGTGCAATCTTTTTATCTTCTCTAAATATGTGATTCATTGAAATTTTTTTTTATTCTATTATTTTATTCTTTAGTTTGTGAAGTATTATTTTGATATATTTATTCCTATATTGCAGTATCTAATTTGAATGATTTGTGTTTAATAAATATAATCTCCCTTTGTAGACATGTTATTTCAGTCTCACAAATGCAATAAACTTTGATTATGTGCACTGAAGTTTATTGTCTCTAATTCCCTTGGAATCCCAACTATTTTTATATGCCCTATGTGATAATAATAACTCATAGAAAGAATTATATCTTTGACTACTTATCTAACCCATAGTTTAAGATCCATTTTAGAAGGGTTTCATCTAATTTGGATTAAAAAACCTTATTTTTTGACCTACCCTTTTTTCCTTTTTGAGTTTTTTTAAAATCATGTTCACCTTAGGTTAGATTCACCATCCATCCATTCATATCGATTAAATCAAGACTCATGTCATATCTTAACCATTCTGAGTAAAAAACTCCTCCACTCACCACTATTCCACCACTAGGTTATTTACAAAACATAATACCCTGCAACTCATACCTTGGAGTGAATATTTTTTCACTGATCCTAAAACATTAGAGGCTACCACATAAGGTTACCTAGTGTGCATAAAATCCACATCAATAATAATTAAATTATAAATAGAATGAGGGATACCTTTTTTCTTTCTTTTAAAATATCACTTGAGTTGCATTGGATAGATCTAAAAGATTAACAATTGTCACCTCTAACACTAGCCTACTATTCCCACCCTTGTAGATCCATATAAAATTTAGGTATGATAGAGGCATCTTAAAGGGACCCCAAAATAAATATTATTCCCAAATCATAAGAATTCATCTTACTCCACATAATATGGCCTTAGCCTAGTCATTTGGTTTTGTTATTGTTATCCCTAGGGTCGTATATGACTTTCCTAGAAACCCAAAAAAGTATCTCCCTACCTTTTCTCCCTCGAGAGATAGGACTGCATAATAACACATTAATTATTTCAAGACTACTTTAGGGATAATAAATGTAACCCATGAAGATGTGTCATAGAAACTCTTCCATTTTACCTTTTAATATACTACTTATCACTAGTTCTTCAATATTCTAGAAGATTCAATTACTTTTTAGAACCAGTGTCAAGAAACCTTTTTGGCATAGTTTAGACAAGTCAATTACCCAAGTGTCATATACCATAGTTTTAAAAGTATTAGGAGAGATCCCAATGAACCAATTATAACCTTCAATGTCATATTCCAAAAGATGTATAATTGAGTCACCAGTGACTATAAACCTAATGAAGCATTAACCCTTAAAATATATAATGAAGCTTTAGATTTTATGATATTTATTTTTATTTGTAGAGTGCCTAATATTATCATGGTACCACTGGCTTATGTTGAAGCTATTAATATTTATAGTTAGTTGAACCCTTAGTTACAAACTTTGTCTCTACCTAATATTGGTCCCAATTTTACATCCCTTAATTCTATTTCAAATGCTAATTAGAATGTAGTGGCTCAAAATCAGAACCAAGTGTATACATCATTTCCTTTAGCCCATGCTCAACCTAACCAACACCTTAGATTTCTAAACAATATTGTTTCTAAACATAGTTAGTAAAATTATAACTAATCATTGATACAAATGAATACTACTACTACACAAGGTGTTGCTTCTGATTCTGCAAAAGCAGAATTGGATGCTATCTAATGAATGATATAGAAGTTGAGTAATGAGTTTTTGATCATGTAGAATCAAATGGGAAACACCATGGGGTAGAATACTAATCATAATTTTGCATATCAAATATAAAATATACCTTTCAATAGATCTATATATAACACAAAACAATAAACACACAACAAGATGTCTGAAATAAAAATCCTAGAAGCAACACTACCTAATTGTTTCCATGTCCATAATACAACACAACATGGTGAGTTGGAATGCATAGAGTTATGCACTAATTTTGAGATATTTTAGAATAAAATGGATGAAAATAAATCTTTTCAAATGATTTAAAACCATATTATTCCACTACTCTAGGTCCTTCCATCACAATATTGGTTTTTGAGACATAAGACTTCCTATTTTCAATAGAAGATGAGAATGAACCTAAATAGATATAGATGAAATCCATGCCTTTCAATAATTACACATGAACAACTATAAATTAAGGAATAAACATACTGATACTACCTTGATTCCTCCAAAAAATAATTATATTACTCCTCTAGATCCTAAGGTAAACATTAATGTGCCTCCCCCAAAAATAAATCATTAGTTATAAAATGCTAAACCATAGATCAAAGGAGGGTAAAATATATTCAAAGATATGAAGAAAATCAAGGAAAATATTAGTCTTCATGAGTTGTATAAAATTACTAATCAAAGAAAATTATTGCTTAAAGGCTTGAATGGGGGGCCATCTATTGACAAATCAAGGTTACTCATACCAGCGTAGTTATTTATAAGAACAAACCTGAGGACCAGATTTTCTATTAATCATACTAAGGTTTGCTAAGAATGTGCATAATTTTTTTATTGATTCAAGTTCCTTGACCAATGATGCTTACATATGTATGTAATAAATTGGGTTTGACCTTAGATAAATCTAAAAGAGTGGTCATATTATTAGATAGGTCATCTATGTCATGCATTGGGGAGTTGACAAATGTACAAATTCAGCTTGCTTCTGAGCCACAAGTAAAACTGTACATAGATTTTTTTTCATTGACATTTTTGAAGCCTATGGTTTTTTTTAACTATGATTAGTCAAATAAATTGAATGGATATATGGAAAAACACTTCTCACACATGTGGCTACATTAAAAAGGAGTAGCTAATCAGATTTGAGTGGATAGGGAACCAAAGATGAAGTAATTGATTACATAATATAATGCTAAGAATGAGAAGGTTGAATTTTCATCCTCACATGTAGGTGTTTACATGTTCAACATAAACCATGGACCTCATGAACAAGAATTTGAAGGTCCTTCATATCCATTTTGATGGTTCTAGATCTAATCAAGGTTCAAGTGTTAGCATACTATTAATTGACCTAGATGGGAAATACTATCTTGTTGTATTTATATTGTAATTCCCTTGCACATTTTATTGGGTTGAGTATGAAGCTTTGATTATGGGATTACAGTTCACATTGAAACACAATGTCAAAAAATTATAGATATTTAGAAATCTAGAGCTAGTGGTCAACCAAATCATTAAGAAATATCATTTTAGACTTACTTGAATAATTATAAACATATATCCTTGGATCTAATTGAATAATTTAAGGCATTCAACATCATATATGTTCGAAGAGAAGGAAATCATAAAGTAGATTCATTATCAAATTTAGTTTCCAACCTAGTACCACTTTAGGAATCTAAAACAAAAAAAATTTCTATGGAGCTAATTCCTTGACCTTATATCCCAAAAAACATGAGGAACTTCTAGGTATTTGATGATGATCACTAGAACATATAGTTTATGAATAGTTATAATAGATTGAAAAACATTTTGAACTTATGAATGAAAAAGACCTAGGAGATGATGTCATCTTACAATTGAAAGAGAATCATATTCATATGGGAATGGTCTCATTAGAAATAGCTTTTGACATGGACCCACAAACCTAAAATAATAAATAGTATAAAGCAACTAAATCTATATTTTTAAAGAGAACCTTGGAACTGATCAACATCCTTAGTATGTAAATATTGGTTTGAGTTGCATTAAAAATGAGAAGCAAAAATTTAAAGATCTACTCATAGAATCCAAATATGTGATAGCTTGGACATATGAATACATAAAAATCTTTGATCCTAGGGTCATCACACATACTATCCCTTTGAATCTAGTACACAAACCCTTCAAGAAATGTTAGAGGCCAATAAATCCAATCTTAAATCCCCTCATTTAGATAGAATTTTAGAAGTTATTGGATATTAAAATTGTCTTCCCAATCACATATTCCACTTGGGTCGCTAACCTAGTACCTATTAAGAAGAAGAATGAAGAAATCAAGTTGTGTCAATTTTAGGAACCTAAATAAAGCATCAAAGAAGGATAACTAACATTTTCCTTCTCTAGATGAAGTAATATATATTATCAGTGGTTCTGAGATGATGTCCTTCCTATATGGATTTTCAAGCTATAATCAATTACTAGTGAAAGTATAAGATATAATGAAGACCAATTTTACCACCAAGTGGGGTACTTTTACATATAAAATGATGACTTTTGGACTAATTAATTAAGGATCAACCTTTTAGTGCGATATGGAATTCACTTTTTAAGCACTTTTTGGCATGTGCATCATCATCTACATGGATGATCTCATAGTGTTTTCAAAGAATAGAGCCTATCATGCAAATCATATACAAAAGGTATTTGAGAGATGTAGGGGAAATGGGTCTCATTAAATCCAACTAAGATAATATTTGGGGTTAATAAAGGGAAACTATTAGTCTATGTCATTACTAAAGATGGGATTTCTATTGACCTAGAACAAATCTAGGCCATTTTCAAGTTAACATCTCCTAATAGAAAGAAAGAATTGAAGTCTTTCTTTGGCAAGATAAATTTTGTGAGGAAATGAATTTCTAGATTTTTAGGGTTTATCAAGCCATTGAATTCCATGTTGAATTAAGACACTAAAATAAAATGGATAGTTGAAGCCAAGAATGCATTTTAGGATATTAAGATTATTATTAATCAAGTTCTAGTTCTAATTAGCTCGAACTTTACTAAGGACTTATTTATGTATTTATTTTCTTTAGAACACACTATAAAATTAATAATCACATAAAAGGTAGATAATAATGAACACCCAATTGCCTTCATGAGTACTAATCTAAAAGATGTTGAACTAAATTATTCAATGATAGATAAGAAAATATATGCACTGATCAAAGTTGTAAATAAGTTCATGCATTGAATTCTCATGAAAAATACATATTCCATCATTCCAAATCCTCTTTTCAAGCTCAATCTCAACCAAAATTAATAGGAGAAAGAAGAGGTAAGCGGATGGCAAAACTACACTAATTTGATCTTCACATCATACCAAGATGGTGTATGTCCATGGAATCATCTAGCTCATGACTAAGATAATCCATGCATTCATATTGAGTATATTAATTAAATTCAAGGAACTAATGGTGATTGGTATTCCCACATAATCCATTACTTACTCACATGTATGTGTCCCTTTGAATTATACATAGAGCAAAGGTGAGCCCTTAGGCTCAAATCAGCCCATTACATGATAAAAAGGGAGTTTTGTATTGAAATAATTATTAATGAATATATTTGAGGTGTGTGTCAAAATATAAATTTGAAACCATCTTGAATAATTTAAATTATAAAATAGGTAGTGGACATCCCTTAGGCAATGCAACAACTCATAAAATCTTAAGAATGTGATATTACTGACCTATGGTTTTTAAATATACCCATAATCATGTGAGGACATACCATGAATGTTAGGTATTTAAAAAAATGGAAGTCAATGCTTTCATTCCTTTACAACTATTCATTGAAGGATGACCATTTTCTCAGTGTAGTTTTGAAGTTATTAGAGTGATTAATCCAAACTCTTTAGTAGGACATAATTTTGTCCTAATAGTTACTAATTATTATACTAGATGGATAGAGGCCATGTATAAAAAGAACTATATATCTCAATATGTGATCAAATTTATAGTTTGAAACATACTCACTAGGTTTGGGACTCCAATCTCTTTGGTTTTTGATAATGGTCCAACATTTTAGTTAGTTGAATTTACAGAATGAGCCAATGAAAACTAGATTACAATCAAGTTTTCATCGAACTATTATCCACAAAGGAATGGAGTATATAAGTATACCAATAATATTTGACATAAAAAAATCAACATAAAACAAACCTTGATAATGGAATCTACTACTAAATTATGCACTATTAACAGTTAGAATAAGACACAAGCAATCACTCAAGGCTTCATCTTTCTTACTAGTGTATGGACAATGACCAATTATTCCTATCACTCTTAAACAAATAATGTATTAGTTCATGAAAGAGTAAATTTTAATATATGAAAGAATACAATATAGACTACTCAACATAGTTTATATGAAATATGCATGAAATGAAACACTGCATAACGTTAACAAACATTAAAACATTATCAAAAGATGGTTTGACAAAAGATATAAAATCAGGGCTTTTAAGATTTTAGAATTAGTGATTTTATGTGATAAGGCACATGAAAATAAGGGGTATCATGATAATTTCACTCCATGGATTGGGCCATACCAAATATATTTAATCCTAGGTAATAATGTTTATCATCTAAAGGACCTCTAAGGTAATGACCTTGCTTTTCCAGTCAATGGACAATTTTTGAAACATTATTTCATTGCTAATACAACTAGAGATGATTCTAAATTAATATGAGTTTACAAATAGAATTAGGAGTACATTAGGTTTTTTTCTTTTTAGAATATATTTTTATACATTCTTTCATTGGTTTCCTTAAATAGATTTCCTATTTTCTTAGTTTAGTTTCTTATTTTCAGCATTTGATTTCATAGTTAGTTGTTATGCTATCTACATTAGTTTTCTTAAAAATACAAAAAATATCAATCAATTTATTATGATATAATCATAAAATACATACCAAAATAAAGAGGATGACTTAAGAAGTGAAAAACTAGAATCCATTGGGATTTTTAATTGTATTACTTTAGGTTTTGGAATTGAGGTATGTGTTATGAATGAAATTTAGTTTTTTCTAGATTGAATAAGTTCACTAGGCATTTAAAATTCACTTTGATATACTGATGCAAATTTTATAAATACTTTTCAGTTCCAAGTTCAATTTCACTACTACATGCTAGAAATTGGATGAGAGATAATATACATTGAGATGGATATATGTTTATAGGGACATATTGATGAAAAATAAGTTTTATTATATATGCACCTTGTTAATGGTGGTTCCCAACCCTTTTTTCATATGAATTACAAAAAAAAACATATAAAGTTATGGAGGAATGGTGATTAAAGCAATATCTATTAGGGATATGGATGTTTGGATGGAAGTATAACGATGCTTAGAGTGGAGTCAGAGGTAAATATGTCAGGAATATGGACTCCTAACTGGTAATAGAGCAATGCCCAAGATTCATTTATTTTTGTTTATAAAATTAGAAATCAAAATGAAACCTACATCATCTATCTAGGTCTATATCAAAACTATCATGACAAGTGGTAAATCAATCCCCAAAAATAACACATAGATCCTAGGAATGAAAAGGGTTAGTATGTTGCCTGAGGAAGTTGGCACCTTTTTTAGTTGACTAGTCTTTTTATTAATTTTTTTAAAAACTAAGATTCTATTATGATACCTTACCTAAGATTATAGGTTCTCAAATACTCAGGAGTATTTCCCAAATGAATCACCATTTGTTTTACCCCAACACAACCCCATTTTAAAAATTCAAATAGTGACCCACTATTGCTAGACATCTTCATTCATGGTCCATATCAATCTTAGAAATTATAATATTAATCTAATATGCATAAGCCTAAGGTTGTTTTCAAAGTATAATTTTATTTCAAAGGCATAAAAGAGAGGAAATCAAAGATTAGACACCATTCATGAATTATTTACTACCTTTTATTCTTTTCTCTAATTTGGATGTGTATTCGAATATTATATTTTGATTTAATTGACTAATGTGACTAACGATTTCTATTTTAAGATTTATGTGTAGCATCTCATTCTTGGGACTTTAAATCTTCATCAAATTCCCTAAATCATGACATATATAAGAATTATGTTTACTTTTAGATGACCAAAATTATAACATAAGTACTTTAAGTCCTTCTTAGCATCCAGATTCATAAGATCATTCCACATGAAATCCGTATGCAATCAGAAATGCATTGCATCTATAAATCAATCCTAACTCAGAGAAGATAAATCCTACTTACATTTATGATTAGGGATACATTAGATAATTAGGAATATGACAAATATATGGATCCTCTATACCTAATTAGGGGATTTCTTATCACAAAAATAATATAATGGAGGGTTTCAAAGCCTGAAATCAATAAAAATTAAATAATAACCCTAACTAAGCCCTATGTTTTTATATTCACTATACTAATAACAAGGAAAGCAAAGAAATCTAATCTAGTGCTCACCAAAGCTTATGGCACAATATGGGGGTTAGTAAATAAATGGAAATAAACATGCATAAGAGAATATAAATTAATTTATTTATGAGTAACACCCTAATACATGGATAACAAGAGAAATATTATTCAAAATACAATACTTATGCTACTTTTATCTACTAAAGAGAAGAGCAAAGTTAGAGATTATTTAACTAAAAGATGAATCCATCAAGACTAAATCTCTCTATTAGCCAAAGGGGATTTGTAAGAGGTTTTTGTGGTCTTTAAGGATCACTAAGAAAGGCCAAAGCATCCAAGACTTCTCTACAAGACTAGATTCTCCAAGTAAAAACTCTAAACTAAGACTCCTCAAGTAGAATGGTGGAAGAGAAAATTGTAAAGAAGCACAAATTAATAATAAATATTTATGTCTCTAACAAGGGTTAAATTATCTTTTATATATAGTAATATTTAACCCTAAGCCCTTCTAAAATTTTGGGCTGACAGGGTTGACCTAGATGACATTGTACTATTATTAACAAAAACTCACTACGTCATAGGCCAAGTTGGCCAAGAGCTGACCTAGACCCTAAGTGAGTTTCACCAATAAGAGTACAAAGTTGAACCACTCAACCTAGTACTATAAAATATGTAAATGGATTTTAGGTTAGGAAAAGGGGCGCAAAATGTGGCAAAATATTGGAGGAGTGTTCAAGAGAGGAGTAATAACTTAAGAGAATGTTTTTACAAGATGGTTGGATTGGTAATAAGTGGAAAAAAGGGACAACAATCCTGAAAATCACTAATGGTCTACCCAACCCTTTCTTGGTGTACCCCTTAAGGTATGCACTCAGAGAGATTAAGATGTGATGGGTTCCTTACATGATAAAGTTCATCAGTAATTGATATAATTCTAAAATATCATGTGTATACAAAAGCATCTCATTCACTTGTGATGTTAGGATTTCAAACTACCTTTAAATTTAATGTTTCTTTGTGATTCATCCACATGTAAAAATATCATTAACTTAGGATGTAACTTATTTTCATGAAATTTTATAAGTCTTTTGAGTTCCTAAAACCCTAACAATACTTCACATGGTGTATTATATTGATTGAGAACTTGAAAGGTCAAGGTAGGTCAAATACATCCAAAATTCCCATATAGATGAGATCAAGACATGTGGAATAATCCCATTCACTCAAGCCTTAATGTTTGAAAATGCATTGTCAAAGTTCTAAGTCTCTAGGTTTGCAAGAGTTGCCCACATGGTGCGATCTCATCAACTTTGAGCTTATAATTTGAAGGTACATAGACAAAGTTCTATTTTTTTGGATTTGTGAGAGTCATTCACATGTCATTATCTTATAATTTTAGGACTTTTCAAAAGGAATATACATAATAAAAATACAACAATTTCTTGGGGCTCGTGAGATTGATCCACATGGCACCATCTCATGAACGTAGAGCCTTCCTAGGATGGGTTTACAAAATTTAAATTTTAGAGATATTTGAGTCCTTGAGATCTTGATAAGTGGTAAAATATAATTAATTTACATCCTATAGAACATAGAAAGTATAAATATAAAGTTAAATACCCTAGATAATAAATATAAAAAAAAGTGACATAATCTCAGAGATGCATTGTTGTAATGCAAATGCAAGAGTTCATATCTAAGCAAAAGTAGATACATGGTAAGTGGATACTTGGATTTAGATGATGACTAAGAATTCATGGTGAACAAAAATATATCACATGGGATAAGACACTTGAAAAATCCCACTCATAAATTTTAAATTAAAAAAAGAATCAAACTAAAATTTGTTATCAGATTAAATTCACACAAACTAGGCATTTAAGTCTCAAGCTTTAAGTGATATAGGAAAAAATATTGAGAACATAAAATCACTATGCCATTAATCAAAAAGATTAAAACTATGAATTTGAGCCATCGAGTTATCAAAAACCCTAATTTTATAGCTATCAGATTTATAAACCAATCTAATCAGCTTACCAAAAATTATACAACATAGTAATGGCTTCCTCATGCCAAGCATATAACCAACCTCCCTCTCAATATTATATCATAGGAGCAACCAAGTATTTGGACATAATTTTTGATAGAGAGGTATTACCATTTACCCATTACTATGCTCTATAATATGATATTGATGGCATCGATCCATATTCATCCCATGATCAGTTAAATGAGGATAGGAAAATATACATGGATGATCTGTTACTAAATAAAATAATGGGTTTATATAACATGGTAGTGAAATATGAGTTAATTTCATGTATAAAATTACTTCATTATTCATTTATCAATGGAACCATGATTGGATATTGATTTCACTTTAAGCTTCATAGTGTGAACTAGGAATTTGACATAGAGGGGAGGTTAGTCTTTTGTTAGTCTCATAAAACTAGTGAAATGAACACACTAAAATCTTAACACCTCTAGCATAGACACTAGGGAGATATTAGGTAATAAAAAATAAATGAAATCATAATAAAAAATAAAAGAAACAAATCCTTTACCTTCTTTTGGAACTACAAATGGCTTTGTTGAATGGCTTACTTGGCTTGTGCATCAAGAAGTCTTTGACAATGGAGGTTGCTTGTCTACTTCTCTCCTTGGTACCTTGGGTTGTGATTGATTATATTAATAATTTTGCATGGTAACACTACTTTCAAATATTTTTAAATATATTTGTGCATAATAAATTTTCACCAAAATAACTTATGGTTCAATAGGCAAGGCTTTGTATTTATAGCCTTAGTAATTAACTCTCACCCAAGGTGATTCAAGGTTGAGTTTAGGCTTATAATGGGTCCAAACTAAACCTCAGTGAGTTAAAACTAACTCCAATTGATTTAATATTTGTCAAATAATTATGATTTGTAATTAATGGGCATGGCTCTCAAATTAGATATTTTAGGGCATTTTTAAAGAGCTTGACAACTCATGAAGACAATGATGAAAGGCTAGGATATTTTGATTTTTTGAATTTTCTTATTTAGATATTAATTATTTACAATGTATAATTCAAATAGGAATTTAATATTGTTTAATTTGTTAATTTATTATGATTAGCCTTTTATCTCTTTCAACATTTGATTAAGTGTGCAAGTGACCCACTTAATAGGTCCATAGGCGAAATTGATTATTGTGATGCCACAAGGTGATTAGGGATGAATATATGAGAGGTTATTATTTCATATAATATAATATACCAATAGGGTTTCCTCAACATTATTATGAGCTTTGATGAATGATGCACAAGTAAATTTGGGACATTCAGTGTTTCGTAGGCTTAATTTGTAATGGTTGGTAATAATCAGTCTGAAGTTCGGTTGAAAGCCAGCTATGCCCAATTCTAAGTGTCTATAGTTTTCACATATTTGGGAATATGTTGCAAGATATAAGCACATTAAAGTCTTCTCAAATAATTAAAAATATTATTAAGAAATGAAGAAGGAGTTGATCTAAGATGAAGCTCCAAACAATGTTTGGGAAGCCTATAATGATACCCTCTCAAGGGAGAGGCCGACACATACGATTGATGGATGTTCCATCTAAAATAAGTAAGAAGAATAATGAAATTAACCCATGGGTGAGATTAATCCAATTAAGATAATGATTTTATGCATTTATTTTAAAAGTACTGATTTACCCAAAGGTAGTTATAATCAATAAAAAAGGTTGAGACATTGATTTGTCCAAAGGTAGTTATAATTAGTGGCACAGGCACATATCCCAATAAGATAGATGAGTCAAAATAATTATTTTCCCATAGGTGGTCATAATCATTAATATGACCTAGATTGAATAATGATTTTTTATTGTGCCCCACTAGAGTAGATTAGCAAGCATAACTCAAGGATATAATATGTTACACAAATTAAAAATGAGTGGGTGGAAATGTAAATACAATGGTTTAATGACTAAAGCATCCACAAAAATTCAAGAACACTAGGATGCACAAAATGATGAAAGAGATGATTGTAAGAATAAAGGTGGCCAAGATGACTCGAGATATGTCATGTATCCAAGTGTTATCTACATAGTCTAAATAGACCTCAAGACAATGTAATTCACCCAAACATGGAAGAAAGTGGAATGAGGAATATACTAGAAGAATAAGAATTGATGAATTTGAATGGTTTAGTTGTACCTAACAATGCAAATATTATCATCTTGATTAGTAATGGTTCAACCAAAATGGTTAAGGGGTTGATTTGATCAAGGTGGGTGGGAAATTTACCAAGGTTACCAAGGAGAAGTTTATGCTCTTCTATTGATTGTAAAATTTATTGAGATAATTTTTGATATATCATGTAATGGTATGCACCATGATATTAAAAAATATGATGACATAGCCAAAATATGCATAATGACTAACTATCAATCTAATAAATAATTGAAAATAACACTCCAATGATAAAAATCATGATGATAATGTTGACATATGAATATGGATGAAGTCAAGAATAATTCACAAGGAATCACTCAATGAACACATACAGACTAATTCAAGGAACAACAATAAAATCAAACAAATAGGCAAACAAACAAATAAATAACTAAACAAACGAACACACAGAATGCTTGAAAGTAAAAGCAATAGAAAGTGTCTTATCATTAACCAAGTCAATATCTACATGTGAAGGCTCAATGGAATGATAAATGGGTGGTGCCCCCAAGTAGGGGTACATGTAAAGGGAAATTTCACATCTATAATGATAGTGGAATGTATTTTCCCTAGTAGGATAGATCAAGTATAGTTGACTAGGTTTGAATAGGACACATGTTTTTGGATTTTAGAGGCTTAATATCTCTCTAAAAGATGGTAAACAGATTTTTAAATTTTTTAATGTTTTTGAAAATTTTGGGGCATCTTAACTCATTATATATGACAAGATACCACTCACAAAAAGGTAAGAGTGTTTTAAGCACAATGACTAAGAGGGGGGTAAATCAGTCTTCAAATACTTTCATGAATCATTCAAAGTAACTTACTATTCTTAATGTATTAAAAACCAATCATATGAGCATAAAACAAGATAACACATCACATATGTGGGAAACCCTCATGGGGGATAAAACCCATTAAAACAAAGCTTGGATAAATTTCCCTATAAGACAATGTATCAAATTATTTGAGAACCAACCCAACATGGAGCACCAACCCCAAATTTATCAAGAACACACATGACTTTATCTAGCACCCACTTTCTAGGAGGCTAAAACCTCCTATGACTAAGTACCAACTTAGTCAAAGGACACTTTTGCAAGCACCCACCTGTAAATCAAATCTAACTCCCTCTTGACTAGGTATGAACTTAGCCAAGACAAATTCTACAAGTACCAACTTTCAAGGAAGCTTGAACTCCCTCTTTAACCAAGCACCAACTCAACTAATCACACTTATTTATTACACTCTTCCTTTCATATCTCTATCTACTTTCATACATCAGGTACATATTAATGCAACTCTGATAGCCTTTCAACATATGATGATCACTCCTTCAACTCTACTCCACTTGATCTCTCTCAAAACTACCTCTAGGCTTATTCACTCAACTAGCCCTCTTCAAGACTGAATAGATCATGTGACCTTGATATTTAATTTCATAACACCTATATAATATTCATTAAATTTTTATCTTCTCTCTCCTAAGGTTTTAAAACATGTTACCAACCTCCTTAGGCACATTGATTTTTCAATCCATTTGCTTAATCATTGCATTCACACTTCTTTATTTGTCTATCCCTCATCAACTCTAATTAGACCATGTATCACTGATGTAAATAACTTGCAAACTTCATGAATGCTTCTATGCTCTCCTATGAAGGTTTTCAACTCATTTCAAGGCATTCTTCTGCTTAACCATGCATCATATTTTTTTCTCATTCCATACATTCTAAAATAGGCCTAAACTACTTTATATATAATATTTATGATCACACACTACTTGGTCAGACATATACCTTCAAACTCTTAGGTATACCATGGAATAGATCTTATAACACTTTGTGAAAAATATTCAAACAACATTTGGACCTCTTAAGTCTACAACAACTCAGTTAGGCCTCATTTCTCTTTTAGGTGAACACATTTAATCTCTATAGACATAAATATTATTTAAATCACAACTCAAATAGACCCTATCTAACACTCTTCAAGATTTACAAAAACATTTTAGGTCTAACCACTTCATAAGAACACTCTTTGTAGTTCACTATCATATTAGGCCTGTGAGTACCAAAAGTTTGTCTATTTTTTTTTTATGCTTGATTACCTTCATGTCATATAATAAAGACATAAAAATCATGTTTATAAGAACTATATAATCCTAAGGTCATCTTCAATCATATAGATCAATCTGGCTTAATGATCAATATTGGTCTTACTCATCCTTTAGGTCTTATAGAGACCTCCTTCATTAGGTTTGCTCTCTTAATACTAAGACTTGATCTTATTGGACCTAAATGAATTTATCCAACAACTAAAAACCATTAAAACACTTAATAAATTACATAGTATGACCTCATTCATGCTTATTTATATAAGCATCCTTTGTTCATACCTTGAAACCTTCTTTAGGATAAACTACTCTATTAGGCTTGTGTATAGTAAAAAATGTGTCTTAAAAAAATGAAGCTCAAACACTCTTAATCAACTCAAAAATGATAAAAAAAAATGCATAAACAAAAACTACATGACCTTAGGTTCATTACCAAATTAATAATATATTTTCACTCAAAGATTAAGGCTTCAGGAACACTACTCACTCACTCAGAACTACCAATATACTAAGAAATGTAGTCATGGTGACTTAGACCTAAAACACCTATGTAGACACTTTCAATGAATCTTGATGCATTTACATTGTTCTTATATATCCTTAGGACATCTTAAAATTAAAAACTCATATGGTCTAATAACAAATATTGGTCTTACAAACCAATTTCTTGACCTCATGTTTAACAGTCTTATCTGAACCAGATTAGTCATTTTCTGAGTAAAATTTTCACCACATACATGACCTCCAAAGCTTATTAAAATAATTAAATGTCTTAAAATTCATGAGCAACATCTCCATTCACTTTTTTTTATCATTATATCATGAAAACACATTTTAATTCATCTTTTCACTATTGCCTAGGTTTTACACTGTTTACACCATTAGGTCTGTCTACGACAAGCTAACTTGGAAGACTAGTTTAGAACATTATAAGGGTGAAAACTATCCATAAAACTTAATTTTCATTTATTATTATTATATATATCCTTCTTCCATCCATTTTATTTTCTTGACCAATGCAAATTTTGACTGCTACAATGAATTCTTCACAAACAGTCATGTATCTGCATATTTTATCTCTCATCTGACTAACCACCACCACTTGGAGGTACATGGGAGAGTTTAATATATGATATAATATTTTGTATATTCATTTGAGATCACTCTAGGCTATTTTTAAAAATATATTTCAGATTAGGTCTTGATTAGGGTTTTAGGGAGGTTTAACATAGGTTTTGGTGTTAATGATTGTTCATAAAGGAATACCCCTTAAATCCAAACAAAATGCATAGAGATTTTATATATGACCCTTCCCCATCTCTCCTTAATATCTCAAGTTACCATTCAAAGGTGAAACATGCCAATGAACACTTGAAAGTGCCCCTCGAGTCTTGAGACCTCATTTTGTGAACTTGAAAAGGCTTAAAATAGTGTTTCTTGAAATTCCCTTCAAACCATAACCTCAAAATTTTTTAAAATGCTTAATAAACATATCATACCTATGTCTATGATCAAATATTCACACTTTCCTTTAAAAATTATCTTCATGCCTCATTAGGCCAAGCAAGGTCTAGGAGTGGTCTAGGTGCAGACTTAATCTAAAGATCCTACCCCTGTAGGATCAACATAAGACTCTCATGGATGATTCTACACCATATTCTCATGATCACACAATCTTAACAAACTCTCACATGCTTGAGATCACTCACCTCATCATGACACCATCTCATACCTTCATCATGCCATGATTAGATTACACTGCACTTGACACCTTGACCTATTCCTTCCTTGTCACGATGTCAAAAAAACATCAAATAAGTAGACATAAGACATCACAACACACTCATATCACTACACCATTATCTTTTTGATGATAACAACCTCTCATAGCCTCATACAGACCTAAAACCACATGACAAAGCTTCATATGAATAGACATCTCTCTCAATGCTCATTTTCATATCAAATACCTTTGTTCACTCATTTCACTATGATACATTCACATGGATCACCCTTAAAATATTCATGTCATTACTATGCCACACTATGCACATACATTGATCTGCACATACCTCTTCACACCATGACATCAATGACTTGTATAGATATCTTCATACACTATGCTTTCTATGTAAACATTAGTTGTCTGCAAACATCTTCTATGACTTGTACCTTCCATGATCACAACACTCAAGACAATATTCAACACTCTCTATTTCATGAATAACATTACTAATGATAAATCTCATGATCACACTCTTATGTACGTTTACATACTTCCATCTATCCTTAGTCATTTTTGAAATCAACCTTGGCATCAATGATAATATAATCATTAACATGAAACACCTTTTTGATATCAATAACAACAACATGCCAAAAAACTCCCCCTTTTTCATTAATGGTAAACACATTTATGGAAAACACACTACAAAAAATAAATCATATCAAAATGGTATTATTGGCCATTTTGGCCCACATACCAAGCTTTTACTTAGTTTGAACATATGAGCAAGGTATTAGTTGATGAATGAATCAGGTGGCTATGATCAGGCTCAACATTGCAAGTCAAAGGATCTAGGTAAGTTTTCATGGTACTAAGCAGTTGTAGGAATAGATCTAGAAAAGGCCTAAGTTTACACATCTTCAAATTTTGGGCTAAGTGTTAACATTCAGATTTCTTTCGGTAGAAGTGTTCCACACAAAAACCACAACAAAAGTACAAGGCTTATTTATTTTATGAACTTTTGTTCTACCTCATTTGACTAAGTATTGGAATTATTTCAGAGGGGATTCTTTTAGGATTTTTTTTTGACCTTTTGTTCAAGTATCAAGAATTATTTTAGACATTTTATCCAAAACAATTTCCCCAAAGGATAATTTTACAAGAAAGTAGACCTTTGTAAAAGCCCAAATAATATCTTCTTCAATTAAAGTGTCCTATACATTCTTCTTGAATGGTACTTTATTTCAAAAAATGGGCCACTTTCAAAATCCAAAGGGCCCTTTTCAAAGTTTTTGAAAGATCATTTCAAAGTTTTGAAGGGCCATTCTAAGGACATAATTCCTTCAAGAAAATTATCTGGGATAATTTTCCTAAAGGCATAATTCCTTTAGACATTTTATCCAAAATAGAAATCCTGAAGGGCACATTTCCAAACAAAGTGTCCCAAACAATTCCCCAAAGTGTACTTTCTCAAGGAAGTGGTCTAGTGAAAAAATTCTAAAGGATATGTCTCTCAGGGAAATGGTCCACTTTAATGTTTCTGAAGGGTAATTTTCTTTCAAAAAGGGAACTTTTCAAAAGTTTGAAGGGTTAGTGATAGGGCAAGTGTCCTCCACTTTTTCTTTGAAGGATATATTTTGCAGCGAAGTGAACCAAGTTAAAGTTTTGAAGGGCAATTTGTAAAGGGAAAAGGACCAAGACATGGATTCTTTTGGACATTTTGTCTAAGATGGAGATCCCAGAATAATTTCTCAAAGGCAAAGATAAAGCAAGCAAATTTCTTTGTAAAAAGTGTTCCACACAAAGCCTTAAAGGATTGTCTAGCAAAAGGTCTAAAAGAATAACCATTTAATTTCAAAAGGTCATGGGCAACCCCATAGATGTAAAATTCAAGCCCCTTCATAATTCATTTAGACTTGAAAATTTGAGGACATTCATATAGACTTCAAGTTTGGGTCATATAAAATATTTGTTTGCATTCAAAAATCATCAAATAGATCCCCAACTAAGCACAAGCTTGATAAGTGTCCAAATCTTAGGATCTCAAATAAAATCCAATGATAAGTAGTAACTAGTAGGTCAATGGGCCTAGATTATATTAATGATGCACATTTAATCATGAATTTTAGATCAAAAATGCATAAGTAGGTCAAAGATTCAGTGGATCTCAAGAGCAAACACATGGTGGATAAGTGGCACAAGCGAATGACTATGAATCAAGGATTGATGAATCATGTCCATTCACCCAGAGTAGATCCAATGATGTGAATCAAGGAGTTGTGTCAATTTTTAATAACCAATAAGAATAAAGGAGAGCCCAAAATGACTTAGACATAAGTCAAAAAGTTAATTTTTGACTAAGGCAAGTAAGCATGGTAGGCCCAAGCTCAAACACATTTTAGTTGGGGCTAGGAGTGGATATTTCAAGATCATATGGTACCATTAAGACTATATAAGGATAGAATAGGTCTTTTTAGACCTAATCTAGATCAGGATGGGTTACTAGCTATGCATACGATATAGATATATCTAGGTGGATGTACCAATTATAGGAAAACCAATAATTTAAATTGGTTTCCAATCTATAGTCAGCCCAAGTTCACATTTCAAAGTAGAGGAAAATATATGTAATTAATGGAGGAGCATCCTAAGCCATACTCTTGACAAATATCCACCCAAATTAGACTTAATCATGGCCCATAGATACAAGGACTCTATCTTTGCAGTCCTAGTAGCATTAATGTCATTAAGAGCTTGAAGAAGTTATAGAAATCTCAGTCCTTATGACCCCTTCTCCACTCTCCCATGCCAGGTTTTCCATTTGTACTATATATACAAGATTTTGAGCCTTAAAATGGATCCCTCTCTTGGGCATGACTAGACTCTACCAAGGTTGAACCTTGTAACCTCTTGAGATTAATAAGATGACTATTTATAGATTTCATGATAGTAGACTAGTGTGTTCATGTCAGTTTTGATTTGCATAAGTGGTAGAACTTTCTCCCTTACCAAGTCCTGATCTCACCTAGCTGGTAGATTGTTTGGTTATGTAGGTTATGTATAGTGTTTGATATCATCTGACTAAAGCCAATGGTGGACATATTAACTAGATTATTACCTTGAACCAAACCTCTACATCATATCCCTTAGGTTTCACTAATTTGATGAAATTATACATGAAATGTTGATACACAATAGGCATTTGGAGTCATAGATCTTATTATTTGTTTTTGTCTCACTAGTATCTTAAAATCTCAAATATGAGTGGATGGATAATTATCATGGTGCATCACCAAAACTCAGAATAGGTTTTCATTTATGAAAATCCTCCCAATTCACCCCAACTAGAATTAGGTTTTAGAAGTGAAGGTCCAAATGATGCATTAGAGGAGCTAGCCTTGTTAAAAAATCTTAGAGGTTTGGTTTAGATATAGGCAACCCACAACCTTAGACCATTCCCATGTTAGTCCAAGTATGGGTCAGAATTGAACAAACTTAACCCTTATTAGGGTGTTATCTATATAGCTAATAGTTCTAGAAAACCTGATGGGACTTCTTTCAAGTGCCTTGAAGCATACTCTAAAGGCATTGGAGAGCATTTGAAAGCTAAAGACATTAGCAACATCATCTACTAACATCTTTGTCAAAGTCAATCATCTTTGGGAGGTTTACAATCAACCTCAAGTTTAGAGGTACCATTGGTATTATGGTTACAGAGATAAGAAAGTTTTATCATGATTCTAAATTTAGTTCACATATTGCATACAAAGCCATGACATCTTATGAGGAATATTTCTGATATTTACCCCCATATCCACCTTACCATAGCCCAGATGACCCATATAATCCACATCCTCCATATTATCAAGATAATCCTCCATACTTTTATCCACTTCCACCTCCATGGCAACCTCCTCATCCTCATGCCCAGTCCTATTATCAACCTTTCACCCCTTGAAATCGACTTGTAGTAAATAATGACTACCTGCATTTAGTGATTGAGAGATTTAGAAAAGAAAGAGATGGTTTTAAAGAGAGCCTTAGACAACAGAAAAGGGGAGAATTCCAAACTCCTAACCCTCACCAAAATACTCTTGCAAACCAGCCATAGTTAGTTAGATTGGTTACCCCATCCCCCTTCCTTTCCTCCTTGGTCATAGGATATTTCTTTGTCCATAATTATTCACTTAATGACAAATCAAGTCTCTCTATTATCCAATTAGTAGCATACCACTTGAATTTGAAGTATGAACCTATACGTAACATTGTTTTATAATGAAATGGGTCTCCCATGAAATTATTTGGTGTTTTTAGAAGCCTCCAACTTACTTTTCCTACCTACCCCAATCTTTTAGTTACACAACACCTTATGGTAATAGATTTGTTGCCTCATAGTGCCTTATTTTTGGGTAGTGATTTCATGATTAAGGTTGGAAGGTAATTTTTAAAATAATTGTCTCATATGGTGTCCAAGCTTGGACATGGTGTAGAGGTAAAAATTAATTCTAAGCCACCTATAAGTTTCACATTCAACCTCTTCCCACAATCACCCAAAAGATAGTTTGCCTCCACTCTCCTTCTCCAAAACAATCCCCTTGTGCTCAAGATCCTATACCTACCAAAGAACTAGAGGTGATACCCATATGAAGGCTTTCATGGGCCATGGATCCTAATTTTATCATGCCCACCCTTGACAAGGAGGATAAGAAAGAAGGAAAATAAGGTGTTAAATCTACTATTGATCCTTCATCTACTGTTACTCAGACACCTATATTCCCTTTTCACATCTCTCCTCAATCCCAATAGCTTCCTAAAAGAGCATTCAAGATCCCTAGTTGGGAAAATAACCTTTCCAACATTAATTAGTTTGATTTTATCTACTTCCCACCCACCCCCTCATTTCTTCAAGAGCAATCAAGTACACTAAAGTTAGAATTAGACCATTCCATCATGGTGGATAAATTATCTAATTTGATAGAGGAAGGGTCAATCATTTAAGAGATTGATAGTGATACAATTGCAAATAAGTGTTAAGAGCACCTTGGAGAGGACACTTATAGTGTCTATGAAAAAGAGATTCAAATTGGGACACCTATGCACTCCAATAGATTATAAGGTAAGCATGAGTAGGATTTGAGTGATAAAGGGCAACTACAATGTCTTAATGATGTAGTTTAGGAAAATAAAACACAAGCTAATATTTTCCTAGGAGATCAATTAAATTGTAACATTCATAATAATTTTATTGATAATGAAATCAATAATCCATTAGAAGACCAGTGGAAACACTTGTGTTTGGAATTCTTAGGTGAGATTGAGCAACTGAGTGTGACAAATTTGAGTGATGAGATTTAACAACATGTTAATGATTCAGATAAGGAAATTAGTACAACATTAGAGTAAGGTTTTTTTTAGTGGTGAATCTTCGTTAATCTATGAATATTCCATTTTTTGAAGTCAGCATTTGGTGATTTTAGTGGAGTGGTTGGCACATCATTATCACATAAAATTTTAGGGTCAAAATTCTTTTAAAGGACATGTTCACCTATATATGAATATAAATTTCCTTATATAATTGTAATTCACCAGTACCTTGAAGCTAATTTGAGATATTTCACCATATACTGTTGGGCAACTTTAAGAGTTTTAATTCACATGAAGGATTCAATTATCAACAATTTACAGCAAGGCAGGAAACTTTTTTTTACAATATAGGTGATCATCCACAGTCTATTAGTACCTATTTATTATTATAGGCATCCATCCAAAATCTATAGGTGTATACCCTAGTTTGGGTCTATGCCATCTGGGCAGCTACCCATAACCTTTGGGAATCCACCCATAGTTTATAGGTGTCTACCCATAGAATTTGGGTGACACTCATATCTTATAGGTGTTCACCCATAGTCTAAGTTTGTGCCATCTAGGAATTCACCCAAAGCCTTTGTGCATCCACCCACAGTTTGTAGGTGTTCACCCATAGGCTATGGGTGATACCCATAGCTTATAGGCATTCACTCATATTCTGAGTGTAGACTATAGACTCTTGTAGACTTGGCATCCACCCATAGTGTATCAGTGTCTGTCCAAAGTTTATTGGCACCTTCCCAATCTGTGGAGGTTCACCCATAGTCATATGGCATCCACCCATGGACTACTAACATTTGCTTATAACATGCTAGCATTTGATCACTATCATTCTTTGATAACCAATATATTTTGATTCCTTATTCATCAATCAAGCATTTTTGTTTATTGTCAATCATCTTCATTTTTCTATTAATCCTCTTCCATCCATGGCTCTATATACTAGATAATATGACATCTATTAAAAATGTTAAGGCCTCCAAAAAAATTAAAAAATAGAATAGCCTATTATCTTATTTTGGACAGACACCAAACAAAGGTACTGTATTTTTAATTAACTAATGGTTTTTATTCATTGGCTTGTGTTAAAGTTAAATACTAATTAAAATGTCTTGAACCATTTCATGTGTAGAATCCACAAATAACTCTTTTGTAGAATTGTATCCATAGGTAGACATACCTGGGCATAAATTTAAAATGCCAGACATAGGTACTAACTCATAGAATGCCATTTTTTAATTAATTAAATATTATTTTCAAGTTTCAATAACAATGATAAGCTCTACAACAATATTTCATGCAAAACCCATTGATATCACTGAACTGGAAAGACTTGTGAATGAGAAATTAATAGAATTCTTACTTTTTATTTATTTGTACTTTAGTATTGGCATTTATTAAAAATGAATGTCATACATTTTTTTCACATGTAGAATTAAATGATAAAAATATTGAGGAAATGTATAACACTTTTGAATATATACTTCCCATGAAAGAATTCACTTAGAAAACTATCAATACTATTAGTCTCGATGATGAGTTCACAACACCAAATGAGAGATCTGCTCCCTCAACACATTCTCTAGTTGACCAAGGCACAAAAAGGGTCACTCAGAAAGAAATACCCATTATCCCACTAAATTCAAGGAAACATAAATATCACATCATAAGCAGTGGTGTTGATGATGAGTTCACAACACCAAATGAGAGATATATTGATTCTACTCACCCAACACAATCTCTAGTTCAAAGAGGCACAACAAAAACTATGTAGAAGAAGAAAAATACATGGACAATTGAAAGGTCATTTTAGTATGAGTGGGAATCTAAATTCCCATTTATTTAACCTATACAGTCATAAAATTATACTGACATGCCAACAGAATGTAAATGTACCATATGCAGTTAGAAAATTGGTAAGGACCACAAAATGCAACTCAAATTGGACACAATTGAAAAACATTGTGGCAAAATATATGAGTCAGTAAAAGACAAAAATGGAATTATAAAAAAAATAATGAGATGGAAAAATGAAAAAGAGTGCATACATCAATGTTATACAACAGAGTATCATAGTCATCAGAAACATCAATGGCATCTCATTGAGAAAGGAGGAACAATTCAAGCTCAATTTGAAAAGGTTTCTCAGTCTAATTTGCTTGCCAAAAATATACAATTTTTAACTTTATTTCACATTCTAAAAAGAGGAAGACCAATCTCTAATTTTTTGGATTACAAGCTTTTATTTTAGCAGATTGGATTGCAAAACATTCCACATTCACATTGGTCTGATACCAATGCCTGGGAGATGGCAAAATGCCTCGTAATTATTGAAAAAGAGGATTTGAAAGAGAAATTAAAATCATCAAGGTTCATATCACTATCCATTGATGAGGTAACAATGGTTGAAAAAACACAATGGGTATGCATGCATGCATATACATTTCAAAATCATTCAAGGCAACCTCACCATTTATTTGTACATAAAATGGTTGAAAATTGTAATGTAGAAAACCTTTACAAATTGGTTATTTTTAATTTGATGGCTATTTTTGGGATGAGTTACCATGATATATGTAATAAGTTGGTCTATGTTGGTGTAGATGGTGCATCAGTAATGCAGGGGAATAAAATAGATTTGTGTGTTTTCCTGCAAATATCAGTTGCCCTATATGTGATTCCAATCCATTTCATGACACATAAATTGAATCTTGCTTAAAAAATTGTAAGCATATTCAAAAGTGTCATAAAATTGAAGGAGCTAATCCATGATTTGCATGCATACATATCATGCAATCCAAAAAGGTTTTTAAATTTTTAGAAATTTGCAATTGGAGTGCTTAATGAAAAAAACTATTAAAATATGTATATACTAGATGGATTTCAATGAATGAACCTACATGCAAAATATTTGAATAATATCAATCCTTGGCTGGTTTTATGTTTAAGTATAGGATGGAGGTTGACAAGGCAAGAGATTTATTGAACCGCTTGATAGATTTTGAAACTTTGCTAACATTATGTGGTATTCTGCCCATGTTGAGGGAAATGCATTATTTGATGAAACATGCATAAGAGAGATCAATAAATATTGTGGACTTTAGAAAGTTGAGGAAACATGTTTGTTTATCACTTGATATATTATACTACTCAAATGAAAGTTTTAAGGGATGAATATTTGAGAGTTGGGAAACTTTAACAAATATAAAGGACCCTCAAAACTATTTAAAATTCAATATTCATGATCATATTTTTATTTTTATTAATATAAAGGAGATACCATTACACACTTTCCAAAGATGATCAAATTTAGTTGCCTTAGAATTTGAAGAAGTACCTATAACAAGGGTTTTATATGATAATGCCATATGTGATATGCGAATGAAATTGAGAGACATTTCAAAAAGCTTGTCTACTAAAATTCAAGATCATTTTCAAAGAGATGACTTGCTTGAAGCCATGGGCATGATGAATCCTACATTTTGGAGTGTTGATGTTGAAGAACAAATAAGTAAATTATTCATAAAATATGTGGGTACTCTAATCTAATAATTCATCAAGTTTGTGGAAATCAATGGAGAGGAAGTTAAGGGTATTTTGCAAAAATAATTATTGAAAAACCAGTCAAAGCTTTTTGGATTTACAATGGTTGAACAATTTCAGTTATTAACTGAACCAATAAAAATAGGTTCTATTACCAGGGTATGGAAGAAACTATATCAGAGCAGTGTTCTACAAGAAGAAATTAGTGAATATTTTCATTTATATGAATTGTGTTAAATAATGATTTGGGGTCAATGGAAGATGAAAGGGTATTTATTGAATTATCTTTTATCAAATCAAGGCTTTGGAATAGATTAGATAAAAATATTGAGACATGTTTAAGGTTGTATGTTTCAGGGTATGAAGCAGATATGTTTCCATATGATAGAGCAATTTCAATTTGGAGTAGTCTAACTGAAAGAAGAGGTGTCATAACTACAACTACAAGTGAAATTGTAAATTCCAATGAGACATGCCATAAAAATTTTAGTGATGAAGTACGGTTTACCAAAGGGTTATTTGATACACCTGATTGAAATATCTTCAGTATTTTGCAATAGTATTCTTTAGCATTTTTTAATATTTCAAGTTGCAAAAAAATAATACATGTTCAGCATTCTATTTTTTTTTATTGTTTGACATTTTTTGAATAAATTATACATTATTTATTTAATTAAAATTTCAAACAATATTTTAGTAGATTTAATACCAATTTTACTATAAATTAAAGCAGTAAACATTGCAGAATATTATCATAAAAATATGAGTAATAAATCCATTATAAAACATAAGTTTCCAATAGTTACAAAACATGAGCATAATACAACTCAAGGAGTTGAGCTCCAACCTCGCTTTTCATTAAATAAAAGATAGTATGGAAATTATAAACAAAAGTTAAACTGATAGTATTATCAATCACTATGGATCATTTTGTACTTTGAATGCTTGTTCATTGGTATTAGTTATCTCTATGTGGATCGGGATCCCAAAATCTTGGATATCTTTCACTATAGAATGAATATTAGCAATATTACTTCATTATTTGGTAGCATCATCTCCCACTAAAATCAATGATGGGTACACTTCAACTTTATTTTTAAATAAAACATTAGGATCCAAGCTATTTTCTCAAATTATTTTCCTCAATGTATTATTTTTCTTATTCAATAATACAATTTTTTCCTTGAAATAAATTATAACAAAAATACTTTTGTGTGCTTTCTTTAAATGCATGTCAAGGACAACAACTTGGTTCTTTAGATTTATATATTTTGACTGAAAATGATCAAAAAATAATTAATTAGTTAAATATTTTTAAATAATTTTTAATTTTAAAAATCCATAACAAACTCACCGAAATTTTTTCTTTCTCTGCATTCGCAAGATCCACCAGGATTTTGTTTTGTGCCCATTTTTTATAGTATGCTTGAGCTTCTACATTCAAGTTCCTAACCCTTTTTAACATAATATCAATAACATCATCATTAAAACTATTATTGACAACAACACTTTCTGAAATTGCTTAGTTGAATAAATTATCAATTTTTGTCGGTTCATGTTCCACCATTGTGTACAATTGATATCATTGACTGTGGTTATGGAAATGGGCATTTATTTCTTGAATTAATACTTTTTCCTGATGCTCTCATGTTTTTAATTCATCAAGGTTTGGAAGAATAAAGTCAAGAACATAAGCTTTAGTATTTTCTTCTAATGAATTAGAAATGGGAAAAAAAGTGCATTGGTCATCAGTTTGAGGAATCTCATGCACAATACCACCATCAGTGTTGCTTGGTGGTGAATCAAGTAGAGAAGATGATTGTAAAGGCTCTATGGGTTGATATCCATGTATGATATCATAAGGGTTGAAATAATCCATAGGTGTGCCACTGTCAATGCCCAAATACTCATCATCTAATCAATATTATGAAGTGTTGAAGTCCCAATAAAACTAGAAAGACCACCAACTAAAATTTTTGGAACCTCAGACATTGGAACATAAACCATGGCACCACTTTGAGTTGGGACAAAAAGATGTTTCCCAATATCAGTAGTTAAAGGACCATGACATGGTGGTGGCAGTGGTGGGAACTTTTTTCTTGGATAAGAATGAACTGCAAATGGGAATTACAATCAATTAAATGACCAATTAAAAAAATTGTATATAATATTAACATTTAATAAAAAATATATTTATTTTCTGTACCTTGTTGTTTTTGTCATTATCGTGACTATTTCTGTTATTATTGTTGTTGTTGTTATTGTGAGGAAACTCTTAAATTTATACCAAACCCAAATGGTGTGTAAAATATAGATTGTGTAGGCTCCATTATATATATAAATAATAGAGTCAAAATATTACAATGATAAAATATCATTCAATAAAATCAACTATAGTTTATGAAGGTATACCAATAACATGAGTGGAGTGTTGTCTGGGTGCCAAAGGTGTAATCAAACTCTGCATTTGATTTCTTCTTATCAATTGCTACTCAGGCATATATGGAATTGAATTTCCATCACCTTCCATCTCTATTTTTGCTAAGGCCTCAATAGTTTGACATCCTTTGCTTATAGAATTTCTTCTATCAATCATTTCATATAATTTTTTCTACAAGAAAAAGATGTTTTATTTAAAATGAAATAGATCAATATTTATGTATTTATTTGAAATAGATACAGTGCAAAGAGTCAAACAACAACCCAAACTAACCTCCTGTGCTTCCAGGTGGAGTGCATTGACAAACAATTTGGGATTGGGGGTAGAAGGAATAGAGGATGCTTGTAGATTTGAAATCACTTCATATTAAAATGCAATAATATAATTACAAAAAGAAAACTAAGTATGTTCATTATATAGAGCATAATTTAAATAATCTTTTATTATGATAGAAATAAAACTACACCAATTCAATGGTTGAGTTCCCAAAGTATGAATGATATAAACTTGAGCCCAAAATGGAAGATCAGATGGTCTACCCTACAAAACAATTCTTGCTTAGAAAAGTTCAATCATTCCCAACTAGAAAAGGTTTTTAACACATTCAATTTTTAGTCCTCTTTTACTGCAGGATTGAGGATCTATAAAAAAAATTACTACTTTATATTCTAGAACAAAAGAATTAAAATTATTAAAAAATAGTAATTATAAATTTAACAATACATACCATCCACCTACAATGAGTAATGGGACTCTAACTACTTTTTGTTATCATCATTGAGTAAGGCCTTTGTGGTGACTAGGTCCCCATCATTAGAAGGTATCCCTATTAGCCTTTTAATATCCTATGGATGGATTCCAAATGAAATATTCCAGGAGTCCAAGTTGATGTGAAACATGAAGGAAGAAGTGTCAAAGCTTTGCAACAAAATATTTAGGAGAGGAATATCTTTGTCATAATGTGGCATGCAGATAATGTCATTGAACTTACAAGGCTCAACCCACTCGTTGTATGTGTCTGGTTAATTTAGAAGCCTTTGAATGATAGTGCATGACAAATTCTAGAAAATGAGTTTGGGGCTTTTGGTTAGCCATGTGCCACCATTGGAAGAACTTTGGGAAATGGAAGCCATTGAATAAAAAAGGTTTTTAGAAGTTGGGACTCAGGAGTGGGACTTGAGGAAAAGAGGAAATTTTTTGAATTCGACAACAAAATCTAAAATGGCAAAATGTAAAAAATGAGTAGCATTTCTTATATTTATAGTCATGAAGGTCGGAATGGGCAGACATCTATATATTACAGGTACTCGTCAGAGACACTAATATCATAGCTATGAAGATAGACACATGTCATATGTTATTTGACACATGAAATATAATATATGTTCACCTTCCATACAACCTTGTTATACATGCACTTATGCTTATACAAATGTCTAATTGAAAGGATGTACATCCAAACTAGCCCATAAAGATGATCATCTAGATGAAATAGACATTTTCCCAAACCCAAAAATATGCCTATCTAATTCTAATAGATGTTCATCTAATTTATGCAAACATGCATCTAATTCATATAGACGTATGCTTGAACAAAATATTTTCCCACTGAATTCACATAGACATTTGCCCAAGTACAAACAAGCATCTACCCAATTGAAATAAATGTTCACTTAGCTATGTTTGACATGTGCCTTCCAAATTAGTCATGTGTCTTGACTATATGGGTATATGCCTAGTCCAGTCTACACAGGTGTTCATTCAAACCCAAATAGGCATTCATTTGATCCACACAAGAATTTGTTTAGACCCAAACATGCAATTTTTTGATCCGCATAGGTGTTCGTCCAGACCCAAATAGGCATTCATCTGATCCACATAGGTATTTGTCTAGTTTAAATAGGTGTACATCTTGTCAGAATAGGTGTATGTTTGGTTCAAATAGGCTTTCATCCAATTATATAGGGCATTCTCTTGGTTCTGGCCAAGCAATCATCCAATCCAAAAAGGCATTTGTCTAGCTAACATAGGCATGCATCTAATCAAAATAGGCATACATCCAATCTACATAGGTATTCATCTAGCTCTACACAGGTATACACCTCATTTATAGATGCTTTCACCTAGCCTACATAACCACTCACCTATAAATATGTTTGTGTACATCTATTTATCGAAATTCATCAATGATTCTAGGGTTTATGTGATTCACCATCTGGCATCATATGATTCACCTTTACAATGATTCAACTTCCAACCTAATTTGCCATGATTGTGAATTGAATTCACCTTAGGACCTCCACAGATTTTCTTATAGGGCCCACTAAAATGAACCCTATATTAGAGCTACCAATTCAAGAAGAGCTTATTCTTGAGTGGATTAATGAATTATCACCCCTCTCTATTGATGAAGAGGATGAACAAACCTCAATTGATCAAGAGCCTTGTGATAACCTTGACCAAGAGAAAGAGGTGGGTAATCAACCTAATGTCTTGAAGGTAGATGACATAAGTATAGAAAAGGTCTTGTGGTCTATGCATTGACCAAGATGAGATGTCATTTTGGGAAGACTTAGAGGACTTTTACCTAAACCTAGATGCCTCACCACTACATCAACAAAAGCTTGAAGACAAAGAGCTCATCAAGGATGTTATGATAGTTGGCCACTTAAAGTCCAAGGAACAAAGTCAGTTTTAACCCTTGGATGAAAAAGAGATGAGGCTCATGATGTAAGGAAAAAGAGTTTGGGAGGAATATGATTGGGTATTGGATATATATCTCTAATCCCTACACCTGAGAATGGAGATAGGAGGCCTTGCTACATCATCAAGGAGATAGGAGCATCCATTTTCTCTCATCTGCAAGAGGAAGCCATTAGAGAGAAGTAATCATGTTTCAAATATCCATGCTGCATCAAATAAATTCTCTTTTGACCCTAGAGGAAAAATTATCACTTCATTGTATTTGTTCTAGGTTTGTCCTATTTCAATAAGTGAGTAGCACATACAGTAGTCTACACCCTTTTTCATTGTTTTTCTTTAGTTTAGTGGTCCTTGTGTTGGTAGTTTAAGTTCCCATTCTATTTTTTTCACTCCTTGTGGCCTTTATTTTATTTATAAATGTTAGAACAAGATTGGCACATTGTCTAGGTTCTCTAAGCATATTAGACATGCTTCCCTTTGAGTCACTAGAATTGTTGGCCATTTGTACCACATACCAAGCTTCTACTTAGTTTGAACAGATGAGCAGGTTCCTAGTTGATGAATGGATCAGGTGGATATGAGCAGGCTCAACATTGAAAGTGAAAGGATCCAAGTAGGTTTTCATGGTATCAATTAATTACAAGATTAGATCTAAAAAAGTCCTAAGTTTACACATCTTTAACTTTTGGGCCAAGTGTTAACATTCATATTTCCTTCAGTAGAAGTGCTACACACAAAACCCATGATAAAAGTACAAGGCTTATTTATTTTGGGAATTTTTGTTCCACTTCATTTGACTAAGTATTGAAATTCTTTCAGGAGGAATTCTTTTGGGAGTTTTTTTTTGGCCCTTTGTTCAAGTATCAAGAATTGTTTCAGACATTTTGTCTAAAAAGATTTCCTCAAAGGGTCATTTTACAAGAAAGTGGACCTTTGTAAAAGCTCGAAGGATATATTATTCAAACAAAGTGTCCTATGCATTCTTCTTGAAGGGTACTTTCTTTCAAAAAATGGTCCACTTCCAAAATATGAAGGGTCCTTTTCAAAAAAACTGAAGGACCGATTCAAAGTTCTGAAGGGGCATTCTAAGGACACAATTCCTTTGAGAAAATTGTCTGGGACAATTTTTATCAAAGGCAAAATTCTTTTAGACTTTTTGTCTAAAATAGAAATTCTGAAGGGCACTTTTAGAAACAAAGTGTCCCAAACAATTTCCTTGAGGGGTAATTTCTTAGGGAAATGGTCCAATGCAAAAATTCCAAAGGATATATCTCTTGGGAAAATAGTCCACTTCAAGGTTTTTGAAGGTTAATTTTTTTTTGAAAGGGTACTTTTTAAAAGTCCAAAGGGTCATTTTCTCAGGCAAGTGTCCTCCACTTTTTCTTCAAAGGATATATTTTTGTAGTGAGGTGGACCAAGTCAATGTTCTAAAGGGCATTTTTTAGAGGGCAAAGGACCAAGACATGGATTCTTTCAGACATTTTGTTTGAGATGGAGATCTTGAGAGAATTACTCAAAGGTAAAGACAAAGCAAGTAAATTCCTTCAGTAAAAGTGTTCCATACAAAGCCTAAAATGATTATCTAGCAAAAAGTTTGAAGGAATAGCCATTTGATTTTAGAAGGTCTTCGGTAGCCCTACAAGCATCAGATTCAAGCCCTTTCAACTAGCCATTTGGATTTGAAAATCCAAGGACATTCACATAGACATCAAGTTTGGGCCTCATGAAATAGCCATTTGCATTCAAAAATTATCAAAGGGGTCCCTGATTGAGCACATGCTTGAGAAGTGTCCACATATTGGGAGATCAAATCAAATCCAATGATAAGTGGTAACTAATAGGTCAATGGGCCTAGATCATATCAATGACACATGTTCAATCATGAATTTTAGATCAATGGTGTTTAAGTAGGTCAAGGAGTTAGTAGATCTAAAGAGCAAAGACATGGTGGACAAGTGGCACAAGCACATGAGTGAAAAGCATGGATCGATGAATCATGTTCATTCAACCTAGGTAGATCCAATAATACAAATCAAGGATTTGGGTTAATTTTTGATGACCAATCAGAACAAAGGAGATCCTAAAATGACCTAGATAGAGGTTAAAGAGTTGATTTTTGACTAAGAAAAGCAAGTATGGTGGGGCCAAAATTGAGTAAATTTTTGTTAGGGATAAGAGTGGATATTTTGGGATTAGATGACACCATTAAGACTCTACAAGGATAAAATAGGTCTTTTTAGATCTAATCTAGATCAAGATGGGTTACTAGTTGTTCATACGATATAAATATGTCTAAGTGGATGTACCAACTATAGGAAAACCAATTATTTAAATTGGTTTTTGATCTATAGTAGGCCTAGGTTCACATTTCAAAATAGAGGTAGATATATGTAATTAAATAAGAAGCATCTTGAGCCATACTCTCAATAAATAGCCACCCAAATAAGACTTAATCATGGCCCATGGATACAAGGACTTTGTCCTTACTATCCCAATGGCATTAATACAATCAAGATCTTGAGGAGGTTATAGAAATATCGATCATTATGACCCCTTCTCCACTCTCCCATGTAAGGTTATCCATTTTTGTTATAGATACAAGCCTTTGAACCTTAAAATGGATCCCTCTCTTGGGCATGACTAGACTCTACGAAGATTGAGCATTATAACCTCTTGAGATAAATAAGATTGTTATTTTCATATTTCATGATATTAAAATAGTGTGTTCATGTCAGTTTTGATTTGCATAAGTGGTAGAGATTTCTCCCTTATCAAGTCCTAATCTCACCTAGCTACTAGATTGTTTGTTTATGCATGTTATGTCTAATGTTTGATATCATATGACTGAAGCCAATAGTGGACATGTTGAAATATTAGTGCCTTGAACCAAGACTCTCCATCATCCCCCTTAGGTTTCACTCACTTGATGAACCTCTACATCAAATGTTGATGCATGACAGGCATTTGGAGTCATAGATCCCATTATTTATTTATGTCTCACTAATGTTTTAGAGGCTCAAGTATGAGTGGATGGACAATATCCATGGTGTATCACCACAACTTAGAGTAGGTTTCCATTATTTTTAACTCCTCTCATTTCACCCCAACTAGTATTAGGTTTTAGAATTAAAGGTACAAAATGATGCATCAAATAAGCTAGGCTCATTAAAAAATCCTAGAGGTCTGGTCTAGATATAAGCAACCTATAACCTTAAAATATTTCCATGTTAGTCTAGGTATGGGTTAGAATTTAAAAAAATTGACCCTTATTAGGGTGCTATATGGATAGCTCACACATACTTTTTGCATCTACTCATTCTCCCCTTTTTAACATTAATGACAAAGGGTCATCCACACACTGCCATTTGATCCTTGGACCTGAACTTCAAAAACAACAAAATTAAATCTAAAAAAAACTCATATTAGGCTCATATTAGTTATTGTAGATAAATTTTGGAACACTTGAACTATACCTTAAGAAACCATGCTTCTTATCATTTGTTTTGACACTTCACAACACAGAGCTATAAATCTCCCCTTAACTCCATACTCTCCTTTTCAGTCATAAGATGGAAACCATTCTTAGAAACATCTCCAAACAAGCTAATTCTCCCCATTTTAATCTTTCTCCCTTTTTGAGCTCTTTCGCCCTTTTTGGTAACAAGATCATAGAGTTTATGAAGCATTATACAAACATGCTCTCAGTCTTGGCCACATTATTCAACCTATCTTCATGTTTTTTATATACATTTTCTAACATATTTCATTACTCATTTGCTCTTGAAGATAATGAATCATCTAATTAACTCCCCATTTGTCCTCACATTTTGTGTTCATCATATGAGTCATAAGGACTCATAGACCATTCTCAACATCCTTCAAGAATCTTGATACCAATACCACTTCTCAACACAAATAAAGTTATCAACTGTTATAAACACAAAATAACATTTTTCTTAACTTTCATATACCAATCAACTATACAAGCTTTCATTATGCTTCTAACTCTATCAACAACATCCAAATTGTCTTTATGACCATACTAGTCTTGCAGACCAATCCATATTCCATTTGTCTATAGACACAATCCTATGCTCAGACTTGCATTTCATAAAATGATTCCTCATGAATTGATCTCCAGAATCAATTCTCATACTAATCAAGACTCCTTTCACCTTGACATATACATACAAGCTATAAAGAAAATAAATCATACCTTGAAATAAGAAAACATGGAATCCTCTCAAGATGAATCCTTATTTGTCTACAACCTCATGCTTCTTACTATTAGAAGAGTATCTCCATGAATCCTAATAAAGTCACCCATTTCTATAGGTCTCTCAAAGCACTATGAACTCATAAGATTCCTAGATATCCAAACCACTCTTCTCAACCATCTTGCAATTATGAGATTGATAGTACCTCCTTAGAATCCACTTAGGCTTGACTGAAGCATTCAAATCATCCACCTTATTATTTTTTACTACCTTGTAGATATATGCAAATAATAAGTGTTATTGACATTCTATCACTTTTGATCCTTTCTCTACCTTAAAAAATAATCCATCTTAACTCTTGGGCTCAATATGATTAGGACTGACTTTCTTTGGATTCCATAGTAATGTTTGACCCTTCTCATGTACTTTAAGATCTCCATATACCTTTTTAAGTCTTGAAGGACTTATAATTATATTAGGATTAAATCTTGAAATGTGTCCCATATTATGAAAATTGTAACAAACACCATTACTATACTTACCTCTTGACTAATCACTCCTCCCATGGTACCATGATAACTCATCCCTTGAGACCATTCTACAATAACTTTTTCTATGACTAAAGATATGAAAATAAAAACAATAACCATTGAAATAATTGGAATATCTAATTGCATTAGGTTGTCTAATTGGTCTCTTCATGTTGAATTTCATGTTGTTACTCTTGACTTATTTTGACTTCTGGCACTCTTTCTTAAACTTGTTCATCTTGTCTATGAGTTGTTCATGCTCAACCTTCAAGGAATATAGATCTATCTTCAAATGATCATACTTAAATTATTTTGATATAAACTTTGTATTGACACCTTATAACTAATTATTGAGATCCTTGATAGTCTTTGCATCCTTTTTTTCTTCTTTGACCATGTCACTCTTCAAAGTACATATATGTTCCTTAAGATCCTTGACCATAGATATCAACTCACGCTTCTTCTTATTTTTATTCTTGCACTTATGAGCCCATCTTCAATGTCTATTTCACCTTCTCCTTATTCACTATCATATTATACTTCTTCATCATACATGTTGTCTTCTTCTTCGACTTGATCACTAGACATATTATGCTTCTTAGGATCACCTTCAAGCTGTTAGGTCTTATTTAAAGGACTAGGCTCTAATACCAATTGTTGTAAGAACAATGAATGAGATGGGGGAGGGGTGAATAAGTCTTAAAATACTTTCAACTAGTTGATCTTAAACATTCATGAATCATTCAAATTAACTTAGTGATCTAACAATGCATTAAGAACCAATCACATGAGCATAAAACAAGATAACACGTCACATATGTGGGAAATACTCATGGGGGATAAAAATCACTAAAACAAAGTTTGGAAAAACTATAATATAATATAATATATCAAATTAGTTAAGTACCAACCCAATATGGAACACCAACCCCAACTTTATGAAGCACACACTTGAATTTAGCAAGCACCCACTTGCTAGGAGGCTATAACCCCTGGTTGATTAAGCACCAAATCAATAAAAGGACACTTATATAATCACAAACTTGTAAGTCAAATAAAAATCCCTCTTTACTAGGCTCCAACTTAGCCAAGACCAATTTTTCAAGCACTAACCTTCAAGGAAGCTCCAACTCCCTCTTTGACTAAGCACCAACTCAACTAATCAAATTTCTTTCTTCCACTCTTCCACTTAGCTCTCTATCTGATCTATCTACTATCATAAATAAAAAACACATTGATTCAAATTTGATAACCTCTCAACATATTATTATCACTACTTTAACTCTACTCCACTTGATCTCTCTGAAAACTACCTTTAGGCTTCTTTGCTCAACTAGCCTTCTTCAAGACTGAATAGGTCATGTGACCTTGATATTCAACTAAAAAAAACTTATATGATATTCATGAAATGACTATATACTATTTAATAAGATTTTAACACATGTTACCAAACCTCCTTAGGCTCATTTATTTATTAATCCATTCACTTACTTATTGCATGCACACTTCTTTGCTTGTCTAGCCTTTATCAACTTTGATTAGACCATGTATCACTGATGTAGACAACCTTCAAAATTCATGAATTCTTATATGATTTAATATAAAGGTTTTCAAATCATTTCAAGGAATTATTTTTTTCAACCATGTATCATCTTTTTTGTTCATTACATACATTCTCAAATAGACCTAAACTACCTTGTATATATATCAATTATGATCACACACTACTTGGTCGGCCATACACCCTCAAAATATTAGGTAAACCATGGAATAGGTCTTATAAATTTTTTTGAACAATATTAAAATGACCTTTGGACCTATTTAGGTTTAAAATAACTTAATTTGGTTTCATTTCTCTTTTAGGCCTCATGGAGACCTAATTACATTAGTTTGTCGAGTAATGTGTAAAGTTGGTCCATTAGAACACCTTTCATCTCCATATAAATCAATATTATTGAAAAAAAAAACTCAAATATACCATATATAACACTCTAAAATATTTTTAAAAATATTTTAGGTCTAACCACTTCATAAGAACACTCTTTACAATTCACTATCATATTAGGCCTGTGAGTACTAAAAGTCTATCTGATCTCTCTTGTGGTCGATTGCCTTCATGTCATGTAATCAGGACATAAAAATAATGTTTATAGGAACTATATGAACCTAAGGTAATATTAAATCATATATAAAAAACTATCTTAATGATCAATATTGGTCTTACTCATCCTTTAGGTCTCATGGAGACCCCCTTCATTAGGTCTGCTCTCTTAACACTAAGACTTGATCTTCTTGGACCCAAATAAATTTATAAAATAGATAAAATCCATTAAAACACTTAATAAATTAAATTTTATGACCTCCTCCATGCATTTTTATATCTAAATCCTTTGTTCATACCTTGAAACCTTCTTTAGGACAAACTGTCTTATTAGGCCTATGTAGAATCAAATATTTGTCTTGCAAGAATGAAGCTCAAACACTCTTAAGAAAATTAAACATGATAAAAAATAAAAAATTCAAAAAATAAATGACCTTATGGTCATTACCAAATTCATTAAAAAATTTCACTCAGAGCTTAAGGCTTCAAGAACCCTTTTTCAACTCACTCACTTAGATAGCCAATATACTCAGAAACACAATCATGGTGATTTAGACCTCCAACACCTATGTAAATGTTAGGTGACCCCTTATCCAATGGAAGCACAATTGATTACTTTCTTATAAGCAATTAAACATGAAATTATACCAGAATGATTAAGTAACTAGAAACTTGAGACAGCAAATAATTTGAGAGACAATACACACTCTTGTATTAGATATTACTAGAAGAAAATACAATAAGGAAGATGCCACTTCTTCCTCCACCTCAAAGTCTTGCCACACCTCAAGACCTTCTCCCCTCTCTCTCTTGCTCAACCTTAACAACTCTATAGCCTAAGTTATTATCCCTCCTTGAATGCTTCAGCTGATCTCCTTGACCTTACACCTATAGATCTCCTTGACCTTGCTTGCTTCAATGCTTTTACTTGCCTTCTTGGTAATTACAATACATGCCTCATGGGTCTTTAAATAGAATCCCATGGTTACAAAAATAGAAATCTAACTACAATAATTAGACATGCAGCTCATGACTATAATTAGCCATTTGACATGCAAACACTCGCTTCACTTAACTGACTATTCGTCAATAGTAGTTCTGGAACACACAGGCGACCGACGCCGGTCCCTGCTTGTCTAGTGCTGCCGACATCAGCTGACTATCTACCATCGTCAGTTACCTTCTGCACTGCATCTGACCGATGTCGGTCATTCTGCCAATGCCAGTTCTTTTGGTTCTTCAGCAACCTCTTCTTCGTGTCTGCAAATAGTTCAATTGAAGCTTTTAGCTCCACACCCTAACAATCTCCCACTAAGAGATAAACAGCTGCTACTATACCTATACCTATACACCATCTATTTTGTTCCTTTGGCTCTGTATCCCTCTTCAAAGTCACTCTTGAAGACCAACCACCACGCAAACCTGTGATGCTATACCTGTCACTTATGCCAAAAGAATTTTGTTGCTTCCAAATTCTTCATAACATACTTCTGAACCAACTCTACCCTTAGCTCAAAAAACTCCCTGTATATGAAACCATGCAACAAGTAACACAATACAGTAACAGGATAATGTAGCTAATATTATCCAACTTGGTAAAGATAAAATACAATGGTCAAACCTCCATTGTCTGTAGCCTAATCAAGACCATATACCATAGCCTTCTGTCTCACGTGTCCATTCACTTTCTTCTCTAATATGGGAATCCATCCCTCTATCAAGTGCTTTCTTCTAGCTGACAACTCTACCAACGAATACCTATTTGGTTCTTCTCCAAGGACTCACACTCCTCATCCATGTCAAGCTCCCACTGTTTTTGCTTCTTCCATCTTCCTAGTTCTTGACTATCAGTAAGCAATATAAAGAAGGTGAACAATGAATATGAGGTTCACTTACCATTTTTGACCTCTATATGGGTGTTTGAGACTCCTTAACAGCTAGCTGTCCACCCAACATCCATTCCAGTGACCGATCTCGACCATCTCCTAGTCTACTCCTGACCGATGTCAGTTCCCTGCACTGACCCTGACTACCGACGTCATTTCCCTAGCTGATGCCGGTGTCCTTCCTGTCGATGTCAATCCTAATGACTAACGTCAGACTTCTCCTGCCCGACCTACCGACCCTACTGGTCTGCACATGACCGATGTCGATTTCTGTCTGGCCGATGTCGGTGCCATGGGAGCACCGGCGTCGGTACCTGTGTTTTTTTGCAAGTGATGAATTTTTCATCCACGAGCTCATCTTGGATCAAACCTCTATCCATGCTACCCTGCTCAAATTTATTTAGCCCCTGTGACTGATCTCTGTCCTTCATCTCCTCCATAAACACCAAGGCTTCTTTGTTCCTGTCAAAAGCATCAAATTTATTTTTTTTGCAATGAGCTCTATCTATGCTTTCTGAATCTGAACACATACCTTTTGAATCAAGAACATCCATTCCCTTCTTATTCATGTGACCAAGCCTATTAAGCCACATCTTCGAATCTACAGCTGAAGTAGATAAACCAGAAGTAGAATCAGTAATACAAGTAGACAGATAAAGAGTATCTACTTTCTTACCTCTTGCTAGAACAAGTGCACCCTTGGTAACCTTCCAAGAGTCTGCTGTGAGGGTTATTGTGCATCCCTCATCACCCAACCTTCCTATAGAAATTAAACTCTGCTTCAGAATTAGAACATGCATGACCTCCTTCAACACCCATGTGTTGTCAATCTGCAATCTTAGTTGCACTTTCCCTTTGCCAACTATTTGACAAGGTGTACCATCCCCTAAATAAAGCACTCCAAAGTCTCCCTGTTCATACTCATGGAACAAATCTCTATTTGGGGATGCATGAAAAGATGAACCAGAATTTAAAATCCATGATCCTACCTGACTATCCAAAGAAAGTATGAGAGCATTCTGTACCACAATATTTGCATCCTTTGCTTCTTCAATACCTGCATGTTGATTCTCTTTATCTCTCAACCAACACTCTTTCTTTGTATGTCCTTTCTTTCCACAAAACTAGCAGGTAACACCTTTAGACTTGGATCTCCTTCTCGACCTTGATTTCCCTTGCTCAACCTTCTCCCTTCGCCTTCCCTTGCTTTCTGCACTTAGAGCATTACCTGATGATTCACCTATGCTTCTCCTGCGTATTTCCTCATTCAAGATCACACTCACAACATCATCAACTTTTAAGATTTTAGAAGCAGATGCATAATTACTTACTGCCATAACCAAACTGTCCCAACTTTTAGGCAAAGAACATAAAATCAAGAGAGCCTTTACCTCATCATCAAAAACAATATTGACTGAAGCTAATTGGTTTACCAAACCATGGAAATCACTGAGATGAGTATGTATCGATCCACCTTTCTGCATTTGCAAAGTAAATAGCTGCTTCATAAGATATACCTTATTAGAAGCTGAGGGTTTTTCGTATAAATTTGCCAAGGACTTTATCAACTCTTTCATTGTCTTGCATTGTGATAAGCTAAAAATCACAGATGATGCAAGGCTTAACCTTATGGAACCGAGAGCCTTCCGATCAAGAACACTCCATTCTTCATCCTTCATATCTGTGGGCTTGCATGCAACCCCACCCAATGGTAAGTAAAGATCCTTCTGATACAGATAATCCTCAATCTACATCCTCCAGTGTTGATAATTCTTGTTGTTAAACTTCTCCATTCATAGCTTACTTTCTTCTGCCATTGATGAACTCCCACTCAATAAAAAAACCCTGTGAATGACCTGTAATAAAAAACAATACCCTGCTTCCTGCAAATCGTAGCTCTGATACCAACTGTTAGGTGACCCCTTATCTAACATAAGCACAATTGATTACTTTCTTGTAAGTAATTAAACACGAAATTATACCAAAATGATTAAGTAACTAGAAACTTGAGACAACAAAGAATTTGAGAGACAATACACACTCTTGTATTAGATATTACTAGAAGAAAATACAATAAGGAAGATGCAACTTCTTCCTCCACCTCAAAGGCTTGCCAGACCTCAAGACCTTCTCCCCTCTCTCTCTTGCTCAACCTTAACAACTCTATAGCCTGAGTTATTATCCCTCCTTGAATGCTTCAGCTGATCTACTTGACCTTACACCTGTAGATCTCTTTGACCTTACTTGCTTCAATGCTTTTACTTGTCTTCTTGGTAAATTACAATACATGCCTCATGGGTCTTTAAATAGAATCCCATGGTTACAAAAATATAAATCTAACTACAATAATTAGACATGCAACTCATGACTATTGACATGCAAACACTCACTTCACTTAACTGACTGTTCATCAACAGCAGTTCTGGAACACACAGGTGACCGACGCCGGTCCCTACTTGTCTAGTGCTGCCGACGTCGACCAACTATCTGCCGTCATCGGTTGCCTTCTGCACTGCATCTGACTGACGTCAATCATTCTATCGATGTCGATTCTTCTGGTTCTTCAGAAACCTCTTCTTTGTGTCTGCAAACAGTTCAGTTGAAGCTTTTAGCTCCACACCCTAACAATAAACACTTTAAATGAATATTTATGAATTTAAATGTTTATTATAGATCATAAATTAATCATAAAATTAAAAAATCATATTGTTTAGTGATAAATATTGGTATTGTAGACCAATTTCTTGACCTCATGTTTCATAGTCTTATCTAAACTAGACTAGTCATTTTATAAGTAATGTTTTCACCACATACATGACCTCAAAATATAATTAAAATAATTAACATGTATTAAAAGTATATAAAAACATATTTATACACTTGGTTTTTTTTGGGTGAATATTTTGTCACTAGCTAACTGATAGGCAAAATAGGTGTTTCCACCACAGCATAGGGAGATTTATTAGCCAAATGTGCAGGTCGACCACATCAAAAGGGGACAAATCTCTCATCTCATCAAGGGGAGGTTCTCTATAAATATGAGGTGTTATATATATATATATATATATATATATATATATATATATATATATATATATATATATATATATATATATATATATATATATATATATATATATATAAGTAGAAAATAACACTCAGGGGTAGGATAACACCATCCATCTCTCTTTTTTTAGAGATGATGCTCACAAATCAAAGGAGAAATCTTGGTGAAATGATAGAAGGCACTTATCTTATTTTAGAAGTGGTCTGCAGCAAATAGTAGGAATTATTTTTGGTAGTGATAAGTAAAGGGGTTCAGTAACACATTAGGATGAAGTGTAGCACAAATTCTCCACATCAACTGCCAAATAGTGATATACGAAGGACAATGGGGGCACAAATTCATCCCAAGATCCTTTAAATAGAAATAGAAAATAAACACACTAAAGACAATTGCGATAGCACAAAGTCTCTCCACGATTAGCTTCAGGACACCTTCCTGGTTACTTCCACTAGTTCTACTTATTTAATTAAATGGATAAGAGCACATTCAAGAAATAGACATACGAACAATTTCCTCAACAACACAAGCTATTCCAACACAAAGTCTGAAAGGTCACTTGCTTTCTCATTCAAATAACGAAATATGATTAACAATCTGAGCTCAAAGTCTCAGTAATGCCTTTCAATTTGGGTAGAGTTTTGCTTATGATAACAAAAAGATCTCCTTTGCATAAAATAAGATATTACAATATATAGCACTCACAGAAAGACTTGGGTGCTTTGTTTCATGGAATGGCCTATGTTGCATTCAATGCCTTGAATGCATTTTTAGTTCTATCAAGGGACCATGATGGAACAAAGCATTAGCCTTAACTGTATGTCAATTCATCTCAAATGTCCCCTCCAAATTATGGGCCACCTAGTCCTCTTCTTGATATTTGAGTAGCTGTCCACTTCACCTTTACTCGATGGAGAAAAATAAGCCGCGTCTTTGAGTGTTTGCATGCTCAGATGTCTACTTGGTGGACTATTTCACCTACTAAAAATAACTCTCCTACAGATATTTTTGGATTTCTTATAGTTTTTCTCTTTATCCTCACCACAGCTTGTCCTTCCTTGGTGATCTGAGCTCTCGGGGCTATCTTCTTACCTTGAACAGGCTCTTTCAGCTTCCTCTTTAGTTGGTCACTGAGTTTATTTTTAGATTTTGTGCCACATTTGAAAATCAATGATTATTTCATGACTTCTGAATTTGACATCTGCAGGGACATCACTATTAGTGAAGGTTTTTATTTTTCCCTATTTTTTAATTAGCGAAATTGTATTTCTTGTGCATACGTGGATTTTTCCTACATTTGTGGGATAGGCTAGCTTATGTGGAGGTGTGTGTCATAGATGTGTCATAGGTGTCATAAAAATGTCATAAGTAACTCCCTTGATGGGAGTTACTTCTCTATTCTTAACACATTTTAACCACCTTTCATGGAGGAGTTACAGTGTATTCTTGGGGTGCCTTGTCCACCTTTTGTGGAGGAGTTACGTACTCTCCTATATGTATTCCTCACTTTGGCCATCTCATGTTATTCAAATTTTGGTTTTCTCCATTTTGTCTTGTGCAATTTATCTTGTGTTATTTTCAAATTGCTTTAGCATCTATGTGGTGTGCAATTGCTTGCACTCACATTATCCAAATTCTGGCAACAACTCCAATATGGTATCAGAGCAAGAATGGTAATCATGTGTCTAGTTATGCTTTTAGTTCATTTTGAAATCAAGAGGAGTGGAGTTCTCTTTGTTTTTTATTTTCTAGATCTAATCTAAAATAAAAAATATATATCATTTTTGGTATCATTTTCTTGGGAATCCTTGGCCTTTGGGTGTCTTGGTTGTTTTCACTTCAGGGGCTAGTTCAGCAATTAGCTTGGGCGCCATTGTTATGTGGAGCAGCAGAGGGAGGAGTAGCATTCAGTCCACACCAAGTAGCAGCAGCACTCAGCATTTAGTTTAGGCGCAACACTCAGACTCTGCCATGCCAAGCTTCTACAGCCATGCCATCCTTTGTACGACATTCAAAATAGGTTTGTTTTTTCTCTAAATATGGCACAAATTTTTTGATGGCACATCCTTTCTACAGTGATGCCTAGCTTCTGGTCTGTGCCAACTTCTATAATGCCTTCAGCCTCTATCCTTCTAGCACACCAAGCAGTAGCAAGGTGCCTTCAGTTCTGCCACGCATCAGGCCGTATGGTGTTTCCAGCAGGTCTGCATTTTTTTTGTCTTTTTTACCAGCAGTCTTGTTTGGAAAATGGCACTTTTTTCATGCTTGGCATCCCATGTGGACCCTTAGATGCTTAGCCAGCAGTTCAATTCTATCTTTGCTTCATTATTTTCAGTTAAAAATTGACTTTTAAAAACAAAAATCAGTCAATTTGACTGAATATTTATTTTTTTAGACAGTTTTGTAATTTGGGGGTTTTCATGTAAACTTGTATCTTCACCTGTCGAAGACAAAGGGTGAGGCTCGATTTAGCAGGAGGCCAATTCCCCCTCACACAAACCTCCTTTAGATTCCTCATTCTGTGTTGAATCCAATGAGTGGTTGGAAGGCCACTTTCTCTCTCAAAATAGGCATTTTTTTAATGTTTTAGTGCCTTTTTTTGCAAAAACACTAGTTTACAAGAAAATTGAACCTTTAATATCTTGCAAATGGTAGCTCAGATTTGGGTGCCATTTTTTATAAAAGTATTTGTAATTCAATTCTCCATGGTGTAGGATTGTTATTTGTCAAAAATGTACTAGTTTATAAAGTGCCAAAAATTTGGGTCTCTTGGGACGCATTTTCGGCTGAGTCCGACGTCCTATTTGCTTTAGTCTTGCACTGATTGCTCTAAGACACATTCTCGATTGTGCCTGATGTATTTTGAGCATGCACTTGCATATTTGGGGGGCTCAATATTTCAAGGGGGTTTGATTGCTTTTCACAACTTGTAAATCTTTGCTTTCATTCTCCTTTCTGCATAATTTCACAACTTGCAATCAACACAATTTCACCTAAATTTAGCTAAAAATGGATTCTTTTTAACTTAAACCCCTAACACCCTTCAACTATCATGAATGGAAGGTTAAAATGTTAGTCATTCTTAAAAGCAAAGGGTTGTATAGGATCACCATGGGTACTGAAGTAGAACCCAACACTGATGCTGAAAAGGTCAAGTGGTACAACCGTAGTGATGAAGCCTATGGATTACTGAGCTTGTCTATGTCTCCAAAACTTCTCTTTCATCTAAAATCCTACTAGACTCCCAATGACATATGGGACACCTTAGAAAACTTCTTTGGGAAGCTTGATGAGATGAGAGGTCATGAGCTCGAAAATGAACTCATAAGTCTAAGTCCTAGCAACTTTGACACCCTACAAGACTTTTTCACTAAGTTCAAGGCCCTTAGATTGCAATTGAAAGAATGCAAGATAGAGAAGAAAGATGATCAACTCATACTTTCTATTCTTGCAAAGTTAGGTCCAAGCTATTCAGTCTTTGTCTCCACTTTCCATGTCACAAAAAGTACCCTTGGCACTACATAGAAAATGCCTTCTTTGGATTCATTCATTGCCGACTTGACTAGGGAGCAAGATAAGCTAATTTAAATGGGCACAATGAAGTCTACTCAACCCTAAGCTTTGATAGCTAGAAACGGTAAGGATAAGACTTCAACAAAGGAGAAGAAGAAAAAGAACAAGGACCAAGAGAAGAAGAAAGAAAACACCAATCCTACCAAAAACAATACTGAGACTTCCTTTTCCAATGCTAAACCTAAGAAGGAGAAGGTTAAGTGTGCCTATTGTAAAAAGATAGGGCATGATGAACACAAATTCATGAAGAAATAAATAGATCACCTTACTCATCTTCTAGAGAAGAATAACATAGGTCTTTCTGAGTCCATCAAGCAGAATTCATCTACCCAAGATTCTACCAAGGCAAAAGGCAAGGGTAAGGAGAAAGAAAAGGGCAAGGCCCTTGTAGCTACAACATCTTCTACATCTTCATGGGTCATCGAATCAGGTGCTTCTCACCACATGGTCTCTTCACTAGTTGAGTTTTCATCTTTAGAGGCTTGTAGCATGACTTCAATTAGTTTGGGTGATGACACATCAATTTCCATTGTAGGGAGAGGGTTAGTTGAAATGGAAGGAGGAATATTCAATAATGTT